>CM052311.1:20699148-20755192 GCA_028455605.1 Lasioglossum malachurum | reverse complement strand
ATATATATATAGATATAACTAAAATAGAGGCAGATTTAACTGTCTAGTGATATTGCTACAACAATTCCTCCTTATTGGTCGATGTTCTAGTGACATCAGAAAATTGTAAGTGGTAAATGGAAGAAAGAATAACTCATTTTTATATAAAATTTTTCCTTCCATTTTCTTCTATCCTTTTCAGCTACTAAACTTATAATCCTTTCCTTTAGTGTATATTTCTCTACAATTCAAATAATGCGATCGTTTTGCGTTTTGCGTCATGACGGTTACGTACTCTGATTATGGAAACTTCCAATTCGAAATAGGAAACTGCTATGCTATGCTATAGTATAGTATAGTGCAATTTACTTTTGTGCTAGTTTGTGATACCAGAGAATTATTTACACATTGTTAGTTATGATGTCGAGTCATTTATTAAAATGTATAAGATATCAAGCACAGTTTTCAGAAAATGTGATTTTTAATCCAAGAAGGAAATTTGCACATTTAAAAACTTTGTATCAAAGAGATCTACTTAATGATGACATAAGGTTAGCTTTTTGAATTAGATAAAGTAACTTTATCCACGTGATTTACATACAATTATATATTGTTAGAAATATGTTATCAACATCAAGAGAAGAAGTAGAACAAAATAAAAAAGGAAATGATGCAGCAAAGAATTTCTCCAAGAGAATAGATCGAATATTGTGGCTTAGATCAGTTAGAAAAGCTGAAATCGAAAATATATTAAAACATGTTGGTTCTGCAGGTATATAACGTGTTTGTGATTGATATCATCATATTCATTATACACATTTAATTGTAAAAAAAGGTGTAAAACTAAGAAACGTTTTACACTGTTATCTATAATTTTAAGTTAGTAAATATTATATTTATAATGTACACTAGAATTCCGATTAAGCAGCATGCTTAGAACCGGAACAGTGCCAAATAATCAATATTTAGAATTACAAAACCATCTGGATGATTATAAAAAACTATCTTCCGGCAAGTTTAATATCTGAATTTTATAACTGACTAGAAGAGGAATAAAACTATAGTTACATTAGAATTAAACGGTTGAATTGCAATAGTTGCCAAAGAATAGTCAAGACAAATGAGCCAGTCAATCAGGCATTTTGAATAATTGGAATTCTATTGTAACCTTGTAATTACTTATGGATGTATAAAAGTAGATGTATTATTTTGTATAATATAAAATGATAATTTATTAGTTTATTCTAAATATAATTTTCGTTTCAGAGGATATATGTACCACTGAGGCCCTTAAACTACTCAAGTGTTGTAACAAAATATTCGATTGTTTACCATCAAAGAGGCTTCAATTTGTAGAATATTTATGGAGTCATTTATCTGTATGCAGTATGTTTTTAAGAATTATATTCTTAATATTAAATGTTATACGTAGTTAATATGAAAAATGTTTCACATAGAGTTGGATGGTTTCAGGAGGAAGATATATCTCTTAACTTCATAATTTTTTAACATAAGTTGTAATGAGTACCAAGATGTATCAACTGGTGCAATAGAAGATACATGCTTCTATTAAAAGAAACAGTGATGACTTTTATGTGTTTTCTATATGTTCACCTACAAAAAAACTATTAATTTCATAATGTACTCCTCCTCCTCTCAAAACTATTCAACTTCACTTAAAACATTTTTTGGTCATTTTCTTTTGGTAACAAATATTGTAATATTTGGTGAACCACACTGTATATATTTAAATAATTTATAGATGTTAAATTGGATGTTGATCATTATAATGAACGTTTAAATCTTTATTTAAAAAATGGTTGCGATTTTTCACCTATGGATATTTTGAAAGAGATGAAGAGCAAGGGAATCTCGCCAAATATTACAACATATGATCAATGTATTGAGTATTATTGCAGAAAAGGAAAGATTAAGTGTACTAGTCCAATTTTAACTGAATTGGGTAACCAAAGTATGTTGATAACTGATAATATGTACAATTCATTAATATGGGGATATTATCAAGATGGGTAAATATGTATTACAATTAATTGCAAATTATATTGAATTATATGAATTATACTGCATTGCAATAGGACTGGTTTAACTTGAATATTCAAATGTTTTGAAAAACATAAATGATGCGAAAAATGTTTCAGACGAAAGTTATATAATATCATATACAGTGTTCTTTGACCTTGTAGTCACCTTACAAATGTCTTGTAACGGTTACACACTAAAATTTTTAAATGGTAAACTCTATTTTTTATTATATACTATTTATTATTATGATCAATGCAAGATCAATAATAATGCATTGTATAACTTTTGTCTGAAACATTTTTTTGTACAATTTATACTTTCTGAGATATTCGAGTGTTTGAAGTTAAACTAGACACCCTGTAGATTCTATGTTGTCAGTTAGAGTTTAAGATTTTTTAGTACAAATTTTGTATATATTTTTCAGTGAGCTTGAAACAGCGCTAGAAATGCTTCAAAGCCGAATCGAATGTTCTGCACAAAAGAATGAAACATATACCATTCATATGTGCATTAATGCAGAAGAAAATAAATTTCTCAAAATCAAAGATATACTTAAAACATGTTCTTTCAATAACATAAGCTTTTCTAATAAAGATATTCTAACTGTAATTTATAGATTAACAGTAAACAATTACACAAAACATATTGATGAAGTAAGTATTTCTGAAGATTTCTCTCTCAATATGAAATATTAATCTTATACATATTGAGATTTTTTTTATGGAAACATTTGAGTTTTTTGTTGTAGATAATACTGTATCTTCGGAATATATTACCACTGTCTGTTGATGAAATTCATATTGTACTACAGTTAATATACATGAATCGAACAGACATAGTTCAAAAGATACTTTTATATTTTAAGGACCGGTATATTTCACAGTTGTTTATTCAAAATTTAGTTTATTATAGTATGGTGAGATAAAGTATTACATTTCTTTTTGCGTTGAGTGTAGTATTTTTGCTTTGTCACACAAAATAATAAATATTTGATTTTAGGATGTACATACCATTATCGACATGTGCAATTTCCTAGATAATAATAATCTATGCGAAAACTCTCTATACTGGGCATTGTACTATTCATATTTCAGAGATGATGATGTATGTTTACCTTTGCTTAAAATATATAAACATGGTCATACAATAAAACCACATTTCTTTTGGCCAATGCTAATAAGAAAGACAAACATGTACGACGTAGCAGGTATGCACTTTGATAAAAAATATATTCAACATGTTTGTACTTCATAGGTATAATACAAGGTTTTACCAAGTAACAATACATTTCTTTTGCTTGTAGGCTTATTAACTATTCTTAAGATTATGATTAATGATTTTAATGTGTCACCTTGTGTTCAGACACTTTGTGACTATGTTTTGCCATATCTGTTTGGAAGTTTTATAGACGGAAAAAAACTGTTGGTAACATGTGGAATAAATGAAACAATAGTTGACAATGCTTTTTTGTTGATGTACATAAAGGACTTAAAAACGCAGAATGCTATATACTATGGTAAATGTTATAGATTTATGCGAACTGTACGATAATGAAATAATGGTTGTCTTCCGATATAGTTCAGAAGCATCCTGGACCATATTTGTACAATTACATCGCACCCGCAATGAAGAAAACTTTAATTAAGTCAGATGATACAGAAAATCTTATCTACATCAGTAGTCTTTTAGTAAAGAACGACATTCAAAATGTAAACACAGTGCACAATGAAGATGCAAATGAAACAATGACATCCCTACCTATTGATAACCTACTATTGGATATATTGAATGATGGTCTTGCCACGAAAATTCGCGTAAAAAAGGTGTGTACGCATTTTTTCTATTAAAAAAAAATCTTATAGTACATTAACGTGTTTAATATTTTGTTAATGTTAATATCATACAACTTTCCATTCGGGTGGCATAAGCCACTAATTGTCTACATTATTGTACCTATTATACATATGTCCATGCATATTGGTGTTCATTACGGTGGACCTTAGCTATACCTGGTGAAATTTTTTTTGTGAGATTTTTTTCACGACGCCCCCTAAAATTGTGCCATTTGGTAAGAAAATAATTCTTGCAAAAGATGAAGTTGATAGGATAAGGGGAAGACGTGCCGCAATACAGTGCACCTCAATTATACAGGGTGAAATTTTTTTTGCGAGATTTTTTTCACGACGCCCCCTAAAATTGTGCCATTGAGTAAGAAAATAATTCCTGCAAAAGATGAAGTCGATCGGATAAGGGGAAGACGTGCCGCATTGATGTTAAGTTGCGAAAAACGACAAATATTCCATTCCTATAAAATTACATGTTTTTCGCAACTTCAACGTCAATGCGGCACGTCTTCCCCTTATCCGATCAACTTCATCTTTTGCAGGAATTATTTCCTCACCCAATGGCACCATTTTAAGGGGCGTCGTGCCCAAAATTTCGTGGTCGAAAAATAAGGTCCACCCTAATGTACATGCATACATATATGCATGAAACTATTATGTTTACAAAACTAAAAAAATAGTTATCACAAGATGAAGGCATAAAACAGAAAATGTTAAAATTATAGAAATTATGGAATTATAGAACGAAATGTTCTATAAAATGTAAAATTATAGAACAAAACATACACTTTTCCTCGAAAAATATAAAATTGAAGAGGCACAGTATTTATTTCATAGTAGATCATTAAAACGGTCTGAGCGTAATATTTCACGTAGCTTATTGCTTGTACTTAGATTTCTAATTTATATTATAATACGTTATAAAAATTAAATATTGAATAATTTTTTAATGCCTCTTTTTCAGATAGTAACTCAAATAGGAAGACAAGGAATTCGAATAACACCCGAAACAACACAAAGGATATATCGATATATAGGATCAAGTATGGCAAATTCTATAACGGTCACATTACAAGAAATGTCAAGAGAAGGGTATAATAGTATTATTTAATTAAAAAAAGAATTATTTTAAATTCGAAGTTATTTTAAGTAGTATTTATTCGATACTTATGTCAATTTATATGTATTATAGACATTACTACAAATCAAGTAATGTAAATAACTGGATGAAAGATATTAACATTTAACACCATACGAGACTGAAGCTAGCAATGTTTAAGTGATTCAGTGAAAAGTAAATAAGTAAGTATCTGTATATTCATATTAATTTATAATCAATAATTGAAAATTTTTACAGAATAAATATTTATTACACTTGTAAACCTTTATTTTACTATAACTCTTGCAGACATGTACTATAATAATTATATCGGAGATACCCAGAAAATTATCTGGGGAATTTCATTTGTAAATAAAACCATGTCAGGTATTAGAACTTTTAAAGAAACAAAGAGTTGTATATATATGAATAATTACGTATGTGAACTAGCTAATAATTTTATAGCTACGAAAGTATAAAAAAATGAAAATAGTAGTCAATAATGTGTTTTCAAAATGCCATCATTTTCTAACATTTCGTCATTTTGCAATTGTGGTACAAAAAAGTAAATTCATTCTTTGTGAAAATGAGTAGTACTATATTAAAATTTTCGTAGCAATTTAAATACTTTTTCACAGATGTACTGGATCCCTTATAACTGGCTCAATGTTTTTTTTTTACCTCTGTATGAATCAAAATATGTGCAAAAGTCCGACAAAAAATATCACATTCTATACAAAAATACCCATTTGAGCATTTCTACGTTTGTCAAATACTATTACAGATATTTTTTAATTGACTGGTGACTGTCTTCCTCTTGATATTTTCTTAAGTACACATAAAACAAGAAATACTTATTGCAGTTTATAATAAGTAACGTTCTAATTCTCATGCCTTGTTTTTAATCATCCATGAGATAAATGTCAATTCTAGAGCGAAGTGGGAGTAATAATGGTCATCTGCGTGAATAAAGTTATTTTAAGCAAATTCATTATTTATTATATTTTTCTTCATTTTATTCTTTACATTATGTCGTACTTTTTTTTGAATGAGGGGTATGAAGAATAATATTAATCCACTAACAGTAATCATAGCACCAGCGGTGTAGAATCCAGGATCATATGACTTCAGCTCATCATACAGACATCCTAAGGAAGTACAAATGATATTAAATGTCTCAAGGTTACAATTATTATAAAATTATACCTGCGATAGGCGGTCCTAAAAGTGATGCAAAACCTTGGAATAATAAAAGCAAACCAAAAGCGTTTGTGAGATGTTGCAAACCCAGTAAATCTACTAAAAGTACAGATGTAAGGCCGACATAAGCACCAGATGTAAATCCAAATACAGAAGAGTAAATTGCAAAGGTTGCAAATGATGTACATTCTGTGCTAAGAATCGTTGCTAGAAAATTATAAGACACTAGTAAATCAATATTTTTCGAGAACAACAATAAATATCACACAAACTACAATATACAAGAATTTCTAAAATCGCGTACATGATATTCAAAAGACATCTGTTTGGATGAATAGGCCTATACAGGTAAAATATACGAATAGACGAAGGATACATATTTGTATAACATTCATTGTTATTCCCATTTACAAAATGGAAAAGCCTGATTTTTTAATAATTACAATATATTGCACATAATTCCATTGAGAAGAAATGATTTCTACATAGAATTGATGAAGGAAAGCGCATAGCTTACAAATATTTCTTGCAAAGCACAAAATCTATATATACCAGATAGCAATGCTTCTTTTTAATATAATATATATATAATAAATACATTACAAATAAACATACCGAGTCCACATATGGTAAGGCACAAGTTGTATATCAATAATCGGTTAACCCATGGTTTGTCAGATATGTATCCTAATACTATACGACCCACAGTATTAGCAATTCCAATTATTGCAAGGAGATAGCTTGCATCGTTTTTAGCAATCCCTTGTTCCTCTGCTTGAGGCTGAATATAAATATGATATCATTAATTATAGTTTTCTTTACCATGTTCTTTTATAACAAAAACACAATTTATATACATACCAATACATATACATATGGTACATTAAATCCAATACTGGTACAGAAATTGGAGAAGGTAAATAAAATAAATACTGGATCCTTTAATATAGAAATATCCAGTATCTTATGAAGGTTACCTCTATTTTCTTCACAGTTACCATTAGGTATTTTACCATCTGTCTTTGCATGTTCCATAGAATTTGGTAAATTCTGCAAAGATCCATGAATATTATTCTTCTCTTCTCTATATTTCTCTGTTAAATTCGGTCTGTCGATAAAAGAATAATAATATTAATATTTATATCGTTAAATTTACACTAACGAGCATAACTGATTCAACACACTTTAAATCAGAATAACTTTTTTATGAATGACCAAACGACTTCAATTTCTCTGTAAGGCTAGAAGAATTACTTTAGTAAACGACGACTAAAAAATATTTTGAGAAATGCATTTGGTCGGAATTGCGAAAAGAAATAGTAAAAATTGAGTTTTACTACTTTTTTAGCTGGGCCAATAACGAAAATTTAAAAGATGTGTTTGTTCACAACTCGTATAAATGATATACGCTCTGCAAAATTCATTGAAATTGGTTAATTGGTTTACCAGCTATAAACGATCAAAAGTGGTAAAAATTGCAATTTTTCAAGATTTTCGGCCTTTTTACCACTTTTGATTGTTTATAGCTCGTAAACCAATTAACCAATTTCAGTGAAATTTTCAGAGCGTATATAATTTATACGAATTGACCAAACACATCTTTTAAATTTTCGTTCTTGGCCCAGCTAAAAAAGTAGTAAATATCAATGTTTACTATTTCTTTTCGCAATTCCGACCAAATGCATTTTCTCAAAATATTTTTTAGACGTCATTTACTAAACTATTGCTTCTAGCCTTACAGAGAAATTGTAGTCGTTTAGTCCATTCATAAAAAAGTTATTCTGATTTAAAGTGTGTTGAATCAGTTATGCTCGTTAGTGTATGGCCGTGGAAATACTATTATAATGTTTATGTTGTAAAATGTATATTAACTGTTAGTATTTGTCATTATTAACATATATATACGGGAGTTGAATAATTAATATCAAAGAAGTATTATAATATACTGACATTTCATCTTGAACGTTTCCTAAGCTTTCTTCATGTAATCCATTTTTCAGTATAAAGACAGGCTGACTGATGGTTGATATTACTCTAATACTATTGCTTTCCTTTCGGAAAGCAACTTCATGTGTCCCTGAATTTTCCTTAACATTATTTACCCTCGAGATGTTCTGCAAGAATTATTTTTTTTAATGGTACAATATGCGAAATCCACACTTTTCAGTACACAAAGTGTTCACAGCATACAGTGTACAGTGTTTCGAAGTATTCTCATTGGGCATAAGTCTCTTTTAATATTACATTCTATAAAGCATCCTATAATTGTATTTATATGAACTTTTCTTAATCGTTTATACGGCATGTAACATGTATAACGACATTTTACATAATTATACTTCTAATAATAATACATACAAGAGTCCTGTACCTCTGGAGAACCTCTCTTTCGCGATTTTTTCTCTTTGATGGGCCTGAAAAGGGCCCCGAGAACGATGCAATTTAAAACGATGCCGGAACAGATCATAATCGTTCCTCTCCATCCGTATGAAGCTATTAAGTATTCTAGACATGGAGCAAAGACTAAGGTACCCAATCCGGAGCCACACACTGCGATTCCCGTGGCAAGTGAACGATACTTTTCAAAATAGCATGACACGCTTACGATCGCCGGCAAGTAGATCAAGCCGAAGCCGAAACCTGCAAAATGGTTGTACATAATAATTCGTAATTATACTTACTTAAACTTGAACGTAGATTAGAAAGTAAATATAATAATAAAGTAAAAAGAGCGTATGATGCTTCCTTAATTAATCCTATTTTTTAATAACCGAATTTATTGATATTGAAGAATGACTAGAGATAGAGATATCAAACAGCGGACACGTATTATCCATGAAACATTTAATAGAAAATAAATGTCTCTTATTTTATACAATGAACACACACAAGATAGAAAGTATAACTCTGAAACTCCAAAATATTATTCTCTGAAAAATAGATGGACTTTATTGTGTAGAAACTTATTAGAGTTATTCTACTTTAATCACTGTATAATCCTTCGTCCATATATTTCTCATTCTTTCAATCAACTAAAAAAAAGAATTTGTTGAAACAAAAACATTCAAAATTCACTAAGTTATTCATACTGTTCTATCGTTCAGAAGAATCGTACGCTCAATCGTCGAAAAAAATCTGAGAACGGGGAAGTTAATTTCTTAGAAAACATCGCCTTCTTTCTAAATAAATGCGTGTCTCACTTCACCTGCACCAATGCCGATTGTAAAGTATAATGTAATGATGTTGCGGGCCCACATGCTTGCCAATAAGCATGAACTTGCTAATATGGACCCAGCAATAGTTACTGCTCTACATCCGAACTTATTTACGAGAGAGCCCGATATTGGACCTGCAATCAAAGTTTTATATACTATCATTTCGTTAATAGATGTTACGGTAAAAACATATAAATAAAAGAATTTACCTGAACACAGAGTGACTCCTACTAAGATCGACGCAACCCATGCTGTTGCACCTTTTCCACCCTCAAAATAGTACAGGAATTCCAAGTAAAAGACACCGAAGGAATACGTAATACCATCCGCTAAAGTAACAAACATCGAATTAATTATAATAATGATAGTACTAATGAAACTAATAATTACTAAGTTTATCAATAATAGGTATAAAAAGATGAAAAGGAAAGGAACGTATAACGAACACAAGATGAAAAGTATAGGAGCATAAGGAATATATATATCAATAATTTAAAAATTGTAGAAAAAATCTAAATAAAAATAAAACGAATGAATCGGATCTTTGTTCAGAAAAAAAATACAATAATTTCAAAGTTGTAGAATGAGTCTCCTTATAGTTCTCATAATGGGAGTTGTGCAACAGAAATAGAGTGAAGCTGAATAATAGGACTATAGATAAATATCTATATTTGGAAACAAATATCTCGGCTATATTTGAGATAATTAATTTCGGATGCGTCACAGTCCATTCACGTATATATGATGTACCAGTCACGTCGGTCTAAAGATAAAGAATGGTGAATGAATTCTTTTTGAGCACTAATATACACGATGTGTAGCAATGGTGTTAAAATGGTGTTACAATTAGCGACAGACTATTAGAAAACGTCATGGAGTAAGCCATTAATATTCAATTGTTCCATGTATCATCGGACAAGCTGAGTGGGCGGCTCTAATACTTAATATTAGGTGACAGCTCTATTAATATAAGTGTAACGAATAAAACGAGATGAATCAAATAATATTTCGAAAGTAGATAGTGTTTCACTTTGTAGAATGAGTATAGCACAAGTGAAGAACGGTACAAAGTATAACGTTCGTATCGCGCTATGATTTTACATATCGCGATGATACTGTCACGCATAATCAAAACTCGCCGCGAGCGAATACGCATTCATGCGTAATGGTAATAGCGAAGGAAGCATATCAACCTACGATGATTCAATAATTGTTAGCGGTGGTTCAATTGGTACTCACAAAAATGAATGGTTCATTTTATGCATATGCAGTAAATGTATGGAAACGTTGCCGCATTTTTATGTCAAGATCATTTCTCTTAGTGGGATTCAGTGAAAACATCTTTTCCTTGCGCCGAAGTAATTACTAGACTGGCGGATCTTTATGCATTTACAGTGACTCCCACAATTATTCGGACACTCTTGAAAAGCCGATAACCTTTTTAAAATTGGACTATACGATTCAAACTTTTTTGGGAAGCTAGAGCAATTAGTTTAATACAGGATGTGAAAAGAAATTTTTTTGAAAATTGCAATTGGTCGGAAATGTATACAAAGTACTAAAAGTTGCGTTTTACAACTTTTTAATGTGGGCCTATATTGAAAATTTAAAAAATACGTTTTGTAGATCTGTGTCAATTATACTCACTGTGAATGTTTCATCGAAATCACAGGTATTGAAAGATGTAAGAATCTGCAGTTATCGGCCGAAAATCGTGAAAATCTGCAATTTTTACCATCTTTAAACGTTTTGTAGCGCATTACAACGTCGACCGATTTCGACGAAATTTTCAGAATATGTTTAATTCACAAAGATCTACAAAAAGTATTGTTTAAATTTTCAATATATGCCCACACAAAAAAGTTTTAAAATGCATCTTTTAGTATTTTTTCTACAATTCTAAGTATTTTTACTACATCCTGTAGTAAACTAATTGCTCTAGCTTCCCAAAAATGTTAAAATCGTATAGTACAATATTAAAAAAGTTATCGCCTTTTTAAGAGTGTCCGAATATTTGTGGGAGTCACTATATGAAGAAATTGGTTGGGTGAAATATAAATAATTCAAGAATGTTGTAATGTTGCTTTTAATGTAACAGAGTCGTTAAGGGATGAAATCAGTTTTTATGTTACTCCTGCTTGCCACAGTAAATGCAAAATATTTTTATTTTGCATAAAGATCCGCAGTCTAGTCATTACAGAGATTCTATTTTCCTTATCGTGTTATTATGATTACGATAACCCCGTTACTCTAATTTTCCTGACTCTGATGGAGTTTCCTACGATATCCAACTTTTCGCTTAGCCTCGGAGAACATTTTATGGATACGCAATCAAAATTCGTTCGTTTATCGTCGTCAGTGGAAATCTTCATATTATTTTAGTGATGTAGATAAGTATGCGGGGGATATAGACATATATGTATATGCAATTTATATAATGTCGAGGTCCTTCCTCTCTTTTGTTCTATTAAACGTGTTATCAATCTTATAAAAAGTTCACTAAATTCCGAATTGAATTTCTTCATTTTTAATTGGCACATCAATCAAAATCAATGTACGTTCAATCACAATTTCAACATAACAAACTTCTGATTAATTTGCCGAGGAAATAGATATATATATGTTGCAAAAACAAAAGAATGTGAAAATAACACTTTGTGTATGAATCACGAGTTTGACTCGCTCCGCAGTGTTTAGTAATCTACCATACGTTGATTATAAATCTAATGATTACATTTACCGTGTAAAACGAGTTTGGCAAGGCATTGGAATTTCATTTATGTAAATTCACATTAATGAGCGTTAATGTCCATTTCAGATGCATGGTTTCCGCAAACTGTGATTCAGGAGATTTATATATTGTGAGTGATTAGATGCTAATTGAGTCGAGAATTTGCTGAATCAAATTGCTGCGTGAAACAGAGGATAGGTCCTACACCTCTGATTTTACAAGGAAATCAAAATTTTATTCGATATCTGTCATTGGGCATTTGTCACTGTAATTGACTTTTTTATATTTGCGAAAAAGCTGTGGAGAACCAGATTCAGTCTAATAGTTGCACACCCCTCTGCGTAACGTTGGATTGACAGTGACCGATTAAAACTTTCATTTCGCCATTATCGTGAATTTCGTCCTTGACTGCAACAAATCAACATAAATATTTATAGAAACCGTTCTGCGTGCACGGCCACTATTGAGAAATGAAAAAATAACTGGTGGCTCTGATAAATAAGCTTACACGAAATCGCGAACGCGTGACCGAATGCAAAATATGTAATCCGCGCGTACGAAAGCTTCAATCGCAAGGTCACTTTTTTCTTTCCATCGGATGATTACACGTTGATAAATATCATCGTTTTTTCTGTATACATTCTTATAATGCATGCCTGTTTTAATAATTTCCGCGTTCGATTGCACTCTGTTTTGGAAACTCGATCGCCGAGTCATCACCGAGCTATGAACACGTGTTGCAGTTCAGAGCTCTCAGTTTCAAGGAAAGTCGACAATCTCGAATACATATTGCCCTTTCTTCCGTTGTCGTTATTCGTAGATAGCAAGTTCATAGATAAACTGCGGTCGGCTTTGTTTGAAGCAACGATGATGAATACATAGAGGAATCACTTGATCGACACGTTTCCTTTGGCCGAGGACTTCAAACTCTGTCGGTCTCGATGAAATCGATACGCTGACGTTTAAGAATCACAATATTGTAGAAAAATATAAAATATGCAACTAGACTTTGGAAATTACATAGCGCGATTCTTATAACACAAGAAATCTCGTTTCGTTTAGAAATCTATAGATATTGGAAGGTATAATTAAGCTGTTTAAAATTGGAGATTTGAAAGTTGTATGACAACAACACGAAAATATTATCATTACAATTTTCCTAAGCGAAACAGTTTTGCTTGCACAAATCTATTCAGTCGTGGTTTTGCATGCAAACTGATAAATTACGGATGTTTACGTAAACAAAACTTTTGTAGTATCAATTTACGGTAGTTGCCGCACAACTGATAATACATTTTTATTTCACTTACCCAGTTGCGTCTAATAAACTTTAAATAAATCAGCAATTTCTTCATGTAAATACAGATAGTTTTGTGCATTCAATATAATCTATCTTAATACGTTTGTCACGATCGTGAAATATCGAACAAAATTAATTACTGTTTTTATGGATGTAATGGCAGTTAAACAATTAGTATGTTTTTATAGAACCGATCACACAAACTTCAATTGGTTTTCTCATGTAAAAGTATGAAATCCTGATTCCTACACGTGATACACGTGACAGCAGATGCTCTTAATCAAATTAGATAATTTTCTAGACGTAGAAAGCGCTTTTTCTTCGATGTGAGTTTCCCTCGAATGAAGAAATTCTTTTTTGTTTATTCTCTTGTAAAGTTTCATTAAATTCATCAAACCTGCCTTTTTTGGTTTCAGAATGATCCACACCCTTTGTGAGTTGAAAACAATCGTTTATTCTATAAATGTATAAACTCACAGTTCAGTGGTCAAAGCTGTTTTACTCTCAGTTCGTGTACTACAAGATTGAACTATTTTTACCGTGGTGGCGGTGTCGATCGCGAAATTCATACAACTTCTACAAATCCAACAGTCCAACAGTTTACTCGTGCCGTACAGCCGTATCGCGTACCATTTTACGTGGGCAGTGTACCGTAATAACCAAAGATATCATTTGTCCGATTAATACGACCAAAACGGGATCAAAACGGGCACTGGAATCGAAGTCGTGATAAAATTTCTGGAACGCGACGATGAAAAAGCACGTTCCGCCGGAAATAAAGTGATATATTGGGTAAATGTATTCATAGATTTATTCAATAATATATTTTCCATTCTGCTCTATTACTTTTTGCCATTTTTTAGGTAACTTCTCGTGTTATTGAATAAACATATGAATAAATACCTTAATTTTATTTTCGATTCTTAATTCGAAAACGCTACAAACTTTATTTCCAACCCAATACATATAAAGCATTCATGGCTGCAGAATATGTAACCGAATGAATGAATATAGACGAATTAAAATACACATATTCCGGCGTCTCTAAACTAATACCACGACGTATTCTCGTCTGGTCGCAACGAAAGTAATAAGAGTAAAAGTGAAACTCATGTAACGAACGTGTAAATTTGTAAGAGAAACTCGTTCAATTTCGTTTGAACGGATCAGTTCAAGAAATGCAAGTTGATAATGCGTCATATTCAATCAACACAAAATTTCCATAATTCTTCGCGGATTCCTCGTAATGATAAAAATAATTTAACGTAACTGTAATGCGTTCTGCTTTTTCTTTATTCTCTACCATTTCTCAAAAACAAAGTCAACAGTCTAAAATGATGTTTTAATGGTCAACCTGTTGACAGACCCTTTTCAATTTTTTTGAAGGGAGAAATTATCATTATTCACCCAGAAATCTATTTTTGAAATCAATCTACGGAAATTGTAATTTTTCTCAATATGGACAGTCGACTAATTTATAACTGGTACTGAACAATTTCTACCTAAATGATATTCCAGTAAAATACAGAAAAGTTTAGTACAACATTTTTTCCTCTCCGGTTTCGTTTTCGAGAAAATTAACTTAATTATCCATGACTCTATCACCAGCTGATACATTACGAGAAAAAATGCATAATTAATACGCTAATGACATCTATTACACAAGTACCTGTCCGGGCATTTTTCACGATAAGTCAGAAGCATTTACAGTCAACTTCAATTATGTAGCATTGGCACAGGTATGAGTGAACTGACTAAACACAGTATTTACCATCAGTTACAAATGACAACCATGACAGAAACGTGCAGAATAATTCTCCTTAGCAAAATTAAAATTGTCCAAATAATATATAGACAAGTATGAATTAAACAATAGTGTTTCGTTCGCATAAATTCGTCTGTTGGCAATTCACAAACGAATTAACTCATCTTTCTACAAACAAACGTATTTCATTTACCGTGAATAATAGTACACGAATTTTTCAATGTTTCGACGAAACACCTTCGACCAATTCACAAATTTACTTTTCCCATAACTTTAAACACGCGAGATCTATTAAAAATGTTTTTGAATATTTCCTGCATAGGTTAATTCTCATTCTTTGAGTTCATGTCGTATCGCTACACAACAAGTTCACGAAGAAAACGAATTTCTCGAAACGTTCAAACGGGATAAAAAAAGATGCACATGCGCATAAACTTCAACAGTACACGTTCCAGAGTTCCAGCACCGGTTAAATGACCGGTCTGAGATTTTAAAGATTCATTTCAGAGGAAATGGTTGAATAAATATCAGAATGCAACCATATATTATAATAAAGACATTTTGTGCTGGATAGGTTTAGTGTTAATCATTTAAAACTGAAAATGTGTCCGTTTGTGCCCTCTTTGCGTACTGATGTGTAACTTTTGTGTGAAAACGCTTCGTAAATTCGTGAGTACACATCGTGAGCATGTAAAATCTGCGGTTTAGAATTACAGTAAGAAAGAGAATCGGGTACATACTGATTACGTGGATTAAGAAGGATGCAAGGATAACGATGTATCCCCATCCTCCATCTGGCGGCAAGGGATGCTGTGCGGTGGTGCTCTTCGTGGTGTGATCCATTCGTTCACAGGCGACATTTTCGCTTGTACTTTTTTTTCCCTGCTTGTTTGTCTCGGTGGAGGAGCCGACGGCCGCGTGTGCCATGAGTTGCAATTGTTGGACTTGGCGAGCGTTGTTACTCGCGATACCAAGTACCGCGTCAAGTTGGTGCTCATGGTGGAAGGGACCGAAACAAGAGAGAAGGGGAGACCCCGATGGTCGCCGAAAAGCACGTTGTCGGTCGCACTTGCCGCACAATTAAACCGAAGAGGCTTACAGTGGATCCAAAAAAGTATTTGAACACTAAATATTCCGATTCTTGAGGAATTGTCGATATTTAACCCATGGGTATTGCGTAAAAAATCAAAGATATAGGAATAAATATTTGGACTCATTTTAAAACTCGAAACTTCTCCTTTTGGCGAACATTCATCATTCTCTTCTGCAACGTTTTCGCATAATGTAGCGGCTAGGAAACTGAATGCTCATTTTTCCTGAAATGCAACAACCCCTTTGCAACAACCTCTTGGAAATTGTTGCACGATTTATCACTGATTTATATAGAACAAAAATGAAGAACAATATAAGTTCGGTCGTGTACAGCCCTCATGCATGGTGTACCTTTTAAGGTACAAATATTATAATTATATTTCGCTTTGAACTTCCATAAAGCTATTTATAAATTTTTTTTAAGCGTTTTTTGCAAAAAGATGTATTTTTTTAGGATTTTTTAAAACTGAATAATTTTAATAAATCGATTTTTTTCAAATTTAAAATTAATTTCTATAAATTCGCGATTATTATTGGAATATCCTAATTGTTTACTAATAGACGTGATGGCTTTATGCAAACTTTAACTGCTGTATACTGCGGTTGTCATATGAGAAAAAATGTTGTAATTGAAAAGGATACTCATGCAATTGAACCTTATTTTTAGTATACTACTTTTTATAGTTACCGATGTATAAATATATTCATATAATTGTTATAAATATACATTAAACATCTACGCTTCTATTGTCACTGTAATAGTTGATCGCGTTAAGGAATCATGTATAACGAAAGGTAATTTACTCAAAACTATTATTTATTTAACAAATTATTTATCGATAAATATAATTATAAACTTTTAATATCTCAATACAATTATTACTTCAAAACAAGTACTCTATATATACTTTTGTATGTACAGAAAAATTGGAACAGCTGAAGACGAAAGAAGTTTAATAGTGGTAATAAACAAATTTTTTAATTTTTGTATTCTGTTATGGAATATAAAATACTAAAACAAAATCACTACACAGAGAAATATTTTCGATATTATTCACAGAAATTTCGTTTCCAGTTTAACTACTAATTCCAGCTATTTCAAAGTGATAATTATAGATAATTAGGCCAATTTAGACCCATTAAGTACAATAAATGATTCTACCTTAAAAAATTGTGACATACTGTGGTTTCCTTAAACACAAACTTCATGACTATACTACATTTTATATTACAATATTAAAAATCTGATAAGAGTACAAGCAAATTAATAATATAGAAATTATACTTTTATTGTAAATCATCTACATTACTGGGGGGCATAAATAAGCGAAGATATCAACTTAAATATAAATATTCGTTTATTAATTAAATTTATGAAGAATTAGGCATAATTAAACAAAATGCATTATCCATCAATTTACTTTTATCAAATCAACTAACTGCTCTGTCCACATCTCTATGGTCTTTCAGTTGTTCACTTTTCTGTGGCAATAATTCATAAGTGCATATGGTAACTCCATGATTATGAGCAGGTGTCCATTCTCCTTTCAAACCAATATAATAAATCCGTATTTTTTCCTGTCCTTCACGCCCAGTAAAGTGCAAACTTAAGTGATTTACTGATGAAAATTTAACCACTCTGCAATGTTAAATACAGATTATAATTCATGGATATATCACCATATAGTATGTTTATTCAATTTAATAAATGGTAAAGAACAAGGTGATCCGTACATTAATAGTTTTAATATTTTAGTTGGTTCTGATTTGTAATAAACAAAAGTTCATTATTATCACTAAACATTTGTGTGAAACATTATTTTTGTCACACTATTAGAACTAATTTAAATATTGTGCTAACCGATTTGTAAACTATCCTGTATTTGATACTTACTTTGGAAAATACTGGTGTACCCCATAATTGTCTACACAGAGTTCAAATTCTTGTTCAGGTTTTACAATATTATCAAATGTCATATGCGGCCGATTTTTATATCTATATTATGAATATATTTTAATTAGCAGAGAATAATTCGAATGTTCTATAAAAACATGGAACTGTAATGTTTTAACATTGACACCTAAAAAATACTCACAAACTCACTTTGTTTGGGTGAAGTTCATCTTCACCTCCAATAACAATGAGACCTTTTAATTTGATATTACCTGTGAAACTGTATAGAAATAAAATTGACATTTACTGATTAGGAGAAATGAAATCAAAATATATAAAGTATACTTACGGAATGTTAAATAAAAGTTCATTAACTTCATTGTCAACATCACTTTCTACATACTGAAAACAAGATTAGTTACAAAAGAAAATATTATAATTATCTATGTAATGAATCAGACTATATAAAATGTCAAAACAAAACAAATAAACGAGATAATTACTTTGCTTTTATCTAGTCTGTCCTCCCACGGTTTAAAAACAGTAGCACCGCTACCTTCTTCACATTCATTTAAACATTCAATATTTTGTATATCAATTTTTTCATATAAATTGTACTGTATACCCAAGTCTCCTTCCTCGTGCTCTTCACCACAATTACAATGATGTGCCATTGTAGAAAAATCTGTGAGAAAGTAGCAGAAGTTCTTAACTAAATATTCTTCAATTATTGCAATTAATACAAGGTATATAAATAGAGATTGTAACAGACTTTTTTGAAATATCTATGGATACTACATTGTTAATAATTCTACGTCGTTTTCATTATAATTAGTGCAAACTACATATATGAAAGAATAAATTTAATGGAAACTATAATAATTATACACTGTTGAGAAGAAAGATTTACACAACAACAAATTTAATTCTTTCTGTGAGTTAAACATAAAAATGTTTTAAAGAATTTCAGTTAGTTAACAACGTGACAGTAACGTTTACGATACTGAAAATGACAATCGGAATCTCGTAAATAAATAGATGAGTCAGAGTCAGAGTACTGTAATGTATAAATATAAGTTATTATAAAGTAGATAAACAGTCGCAATTGCTTTATTAATTTGTATTGTTATTACGAAATTACGAAAATTCTTTATTTCATTTATCATTTTATTTGATACAATCAGACTTTGATACAATCAAGAGTACGTTTTAGGTTCTAGATTCTAGAGTAACATAAAATGTAAAATTGTATGTTGATTATGTTATTTAAAAGTAAAAACTATTATACTGATGTTTTACTTAATGTAAAAATTCATTTACTTTTATTACATTTTTATTTCAACACATCCAAATTCTATAAATATACGCATATGATTTGAAGGTAGAAAAGTCTCACCTAAATATATACAGCTACTCTATAGCCACAGAAGATTAAGTATAAGAGTAGACCATTCACCATATGAGGTTTCGTGTCCCACGGTCTAAAATACCGACACCGCAAAAAACAACTCGATTTCTCTGCTCTGAGAAGCCTGACGCTCGTTAGAAGAAGATTTTGCCAGTTTGCAAGAGGCGCCATCAAATGTCAGACTATGAACTATGCTTCCCTCCGCACCCCGCGATCACCCGTGGAGCTCGACGCTTTGCCTCACTTCGCCACGCGCAGATGCACCACTGATATATATATACATATATACATCAGTGAGACGCACACTAAAATAATATCAGTGTTCCGGCATCGACATTTGGCAGCGCTGGCAAAAGAAAATGCCTTCTTCTACTGGCTTCAACGGCTGTACGGCTGGCTTATGGGAATCTAGTATCCATGCAGCCAATGGTTAGGCCATGACGTCACACACTTAGCCAATAATTCGGCTAGAGTCGAAAGTGCGAGTGGAATGGCCCAATCGGATGGCTTGCTGCCGTATTCCTTTCGAATACCTATTGCCTGCCAGGAGACAACTTGTGAGGCACGAACACTGATAGTATATACAGGGTGTCCCAAAATTCCTTCAACAGCTGGAAATGGGAGGCTCCTGAGATCATTTGAAGCAACATTTTTCTTAGCAAAGACGTTATCCGCGGCTTTTAGGAGTTATTAACGAAAAACACGGACCAATCAGAGGCGGACCTAGATGCGAGTTGGCACAGTCGGCCCGGCGCGACAACTGTCTATTGGCCGACTGTGGCAACGCGCGTTTAGGTCGCGCTCTGATTGGTCCGTGTTGTTCGTTAATAAATCCTAAAAAAAGCCGCGGACAAAATTTTTGCAAAGGAAAATGTTGCTTCAAATGATCTCAGGAACCTCCCATTTCAGGCTGTTAAAGGAATTTTGGGACACCCTGTATATCAGTGGGCACGAAGAATACTTTATATAGGGTGTCAAGTTCATCTAATTTAGAGATGCTCCAGAGATTCTCGCATCAAAGATTTGAACAAAAGTTTCACCTGGTTTCACCTCTGGTATAGTACTCTACGCCCATGCAACTTTCCTCTTTATTTGAGCATCTTTGAGTCACTTTGAGTGAACGAGTGAACCTACCCTGGTATGCAGTAAGTTGTGTCAGGGGTTAGGTCTTAAAAACAGAATAACTGTAAATATTAAAATAGAAAACAAGGTGACGCATTATAAGAGGAACAATCATATGGAGCATCACCAGCAAGTTTGTGTTTCATAGATTTGAGATACCTGATTAATACTTTGGGAACTGTGCTGATATTTGTGAACACTAGACTTATTAATGGTGATTCCATAGCAAATGAATATTTGCATGCTGCAGTTATGTGCTTCCATTGTGAAAACATAATTGTTTTATGGTGATAATATGTCAAAATCAAGCATAAGGAAAATAACGGTTGACCCTACGAAATGTAATACAGACTCTCGTCGACCAAGTGTGTTTGAGAGGTTGGGGACCAAACCAGCAGTTACTGCCGGCCAAAATTCATCGGAGTATTGTAGAAACTGGGCATTGAATGGCAGTTGTTCGTATGGAAAGATTTGCAAGTAAGTATAATTTCGACGTTTTTAATATTTTACAAACAAACGAAATGAACGTTATGTTGCTTCTATAATGTAGCTGATTGAATATTTATTCAACATGAAATATCAGCTTTTTTTATTTAGACTGTAGAGTAAAAATTATTATCTGTTCACTTTAAGAGGACCAATATATTTTCTGTTTTTATATTACAACTAGATATGCAAATACTCACACATTAATAAGTCCATCCAAGCGTGCCAAGAAGGATAATGCAATTGCAAATACAACTGGAGTAAGTCTATAAACTTTTATCTATATTATTACTACATAGACCACGGATCTTTCTGCAAAATAAAAATTGTCAACATCAATCGCAAGAAATAAAAACTAAATTGAATGTTGTTCCTTCCCTTAATGATTTTAATAGAGGAGAAATCATATCTTCAATTTTGTTAATTTTCCAACAATTTTGAATTTTATCTACTTAATTTTGCTATAAATGCATAAAGATCCGTAGTCTAATTATTACAATTTTGATTGTAGATCATTCTATGATAAATAAAGGCTATATTAATGTTTACTACAGACAGATATTTACATATGTATGTTTTTAATACATAGCTTATTGAGGATCCGTTTAAAAGGCTTACTTCTAAGATCGTAAAAAAGGCGTCGCATAGTCCTGATTTAAATCTTGAAGAGTGGAATCAAACAGATTTAGAATACGAGGACGAGAAAGTGTTAGAGAGGCGTAGACAGCTGTTGCAGCGTGAGTTAGAGTTACAAATGAAGAAGGATAAAGAAGTTCATGGAAAAGACAAAGTGAGACAGAAGAAAAAGGCAATGACTTCTTCATCTAGTTCTCATACTTCGAGCACATCTAGCAGTAGTAGCAGTTCCAGCAGCGAAGATTCATCTTCTAGTTCAACATCTGATTCGCGGAAGAAGGTTAAAAAAATTAAATCTAAGCGGCACCACAGTGGTTCTACAGATTATGATGAAGATAAAGAACGAAGACGAAAGTAAGTTATTTTTATAATGATTACAGTATTTTTTTATTAAGTAAAATGCTCTGTGTTCAATTGTATACATCAAAGTTAATTTTATTCGATAGATTGAAATTGAAAAGGCTTGGCACTAAAAATGACAAGCCTGCCGTTAAGAAGAAGCGTAAGCTGGAAAGCACTTTGACAAAAAAGGAAGTTGGCGGTAGGTCGGCTAAAAAGTATACCTCATCTTCAGTATCAAGAAAGCATTCATCCACACCCCGTACAAGATCACCGGCGATACAAGTGCCCACAACAGTTGCATCTGCAGCAGCGGCGGTATTAGGCTCTTCGGTATCTGTGCCTCATCATCCTCCATCTACTAAAGTTAGAGAACGAAATAGAACAGAATCTCCGAAAGCGACCAAAACTAGAGATTTGGAGAAAGAGGACAGACATTATAAAAAAGTACGGGACGTGGATGAAGTACCTAAAGAAACCACTAAAAACAAATCTTTTGACAAAGGCAAAGATCAGGAAAAGGAGAAGAATCGTACGATAGATGAGAAACTAAAAATCGACGAAAGGGTAAAAGCGAAATGTAAAGACAAGGAGTTACGGTCCAGAACACCGTCGACGTCTGAAAGGTCAAAACATCAACACTCGAAAGAGGCATTATCAACAAAAGCTCGTCGTAGTCGTACACCGGAGAAATCCTCGAGATCGAAACGAGAACCCTCACCAACGAAAACCCAAGACAGACAAATCTCTGCAAACAGGTCCAGAGACGTGGAGAAGAAAGATCGCGAATCTCACAAGAATGATAAGCCCAAGGACAGGGAGGACATTAGAAAGACTGAGCAAAGTAGTAGAACCAGGCAAGTGACGAGTCAAGAAGAGAGTCACAGGCGAATTGGGAAGGAGTTTGATGACAAAGCTTACGTGGGTGACAAAACACGACAGAAGAGTAGAGAACGACGCGATAAAGACCATGCAAGGGACGAACGGGGTCATTCAAGACTTGGTCGAGATCAGCGAGACCCGCGTGACAAAGAGAAAGAGGATTTGCAAGAACGTTGTCGCGAACGACAACGGGAAAGAGACCGTGATCGTGACAGAGATCGAGAACGAGATCGTGACCGGGAGAGAGACCGAGATCGTGATCGTGATCGTGACAGGGATCGGGATCGCGATCGAGATCGTGATCGAGACCGTGATCGTGATCGAGATCGGGACCGTGACCGAGAGAAAGATCCATTGAAAGCCAGAGAAAGAGATGTGCCGTCACTGGTTCCGACACCGATAAGTATAGCTGCAGAAAAGAACTCGCGTTACAGCCGGGACAAAGAACGAATAGTAGGAAAAGACAGTACCTTCGAGAAGAATGGTACCCGGGAACGTAGGAGCGACAGGGAGAGGGAACGATCAGAAACGAAAGCACTGTCTGATCGAGACAGGACATCCACACAACGAATTGAAAGCAGATACGATAGAACTGCTGTTGATAAAGATGCACCAGCTCGTAAGCCTGGTGTAAATTCTCCTAGAGATCGTTTTCCACGCGAGAGATCATTAGATAGAACATCTTTATTGGATAAGACTGTACATACTGCACCGCCTCCATCGCAACCACCTTCCTTACCACCAGTACAATCCTCTATAGCATCCTCGTCGTCTTCATCCGCGCCAGCTACACTGTCAACGTCACGAGACAACTTAATCGACAGGATAGATACTGGACATTATGATCGAGAAAGACACAGACGATTTGGTGCAAGGTACGAATGAATTCGTGTGCATGTAGCATGATCGATCGTATGCTACATTAATCAAGTTATTCCTATTTCAATCGATTCACTTCTTGCTGTTGATGTCAGGGATCTTCGTCGAAATGAAATAATGATGTTTGATACATAAAAATGCGATGCATTAACTTGTATTTTATTTGGAATCGCTGACATCTACAATAATAAGTAGACTGCAGATCTTTTTGCAAAATGAAAATGTTCAGCAGCGAAAACAACATAATACTATTTTTCATGTAGCCAATTTCTTCATAAATGCATAAAAATCCGCAGTCTAATAATAAGTGTTCGATGTGACACAAAATGATCCATTTGTTAATGTAAAATTGACAGACGGGAAACCAGTCCGCGACGTACTATCGAAATCGACAGAAACTACAACAGGAATTACGGACGGTTGTCCGAGCATTGGGATGAGCAAGAGGAAGCATCTACGCACTTGGATTACCGTGAACATCATGTTCACGAAGATGAGAGGAGAAAGCCTGTTGACGGAAGAAGGTACGATAGTCCGTTCGATGAAAGAAGAGGTATTCGCGAGGAAAGATCTCGTGAATCTAGATACGTTGTTCAGACCGCAGACAGGACGACCTTCGAAGATCATCGACATCACCATCATCATCACAGACATCCATTGTATCCTGGAGAAAAGTTAAGAAGTAATACATCAATCCGGTACGTCTGCAGTATTAACAATGTAATTCACATAAAATTCTAATAATAAATAAAGCAAGACTCGAAACATGTAAATAACCAATGTGTGTCTTTAAAGTTACATAGCGTTATAGTCGGTTAAGGGAGTAAACTCTCGTTTCCAGGATTGCAAGGGTACGGGATGCGCCTGTGACAAAGCTGCGCATGTAGCTATTTTCATAAAGCTGCGACAGTTACATGCTGCCGAATAATGAAAATTAAGCCTCGTAAACGTAAAAATAGGACTTCTGAGGGCGAGTGCGGCCTAGATTGATCTTTTATCTAGCGCTTTTGATTACTGAAAAATCCCATCTTTGCATTATCGAGAAATGAGAAGGCACATCCCGTCCCCCCATCACCCGTCCCTCCAACTCCTTAAGTTGAAACCACATGAACACCATCTTTTATGTTCTCTATTTATCAGGGAAGAAAATGTTCCCAATGATGATTGGGACAATCATCACAGAGACGTGGAACATGGCAGGGAACGAACTTACGGACCCGTTGATTGGGAGGAAAGAGAGTGGCGTGTAAGAGCATTGTGGGACAGCAGGGATAGCCTTCCTCGCTCAGAAGTTCACGATGAAGATTGGAATTCTCGGTATGATAATTCTATCACGGATTGGAAATCAAATGACACGCGGAAATGGGATAATCAATCTGTGCATATCCGTGGTCATTACAGAAACGATCGCTCAAAAGAGATAGAAATAGGAGAGTCCACATCTCACAAGTGCGTTATTCATCAATCAACATTATTTAACTAATGTGTCGCCGATAAAAGTCTTGTGACGCATCAATATATGTTATGTCCATCTTGTTTCAGTAAAAGAAGAACCTATAATAATTCCGAAAATAGGGATGAGTGTACAGTTCATACCTCTAAACAAGCATCTCTGTATGGCAGCATGAAGGAAGAACCTATTAACAAAAAGTTAATGGAACTGGCGGAAGGTAAATTGTCTACGACTCGAGAGAAGTCTATAGATAGTTTCCCGAAAAAGGTTTTGTTAAAAGAAAAGTCCGAAATTAAGGAAACCGTTACAACTGAATCGAAACGTTCCTGCATCGATGAATCTTTGCAAACGCTTCATACTGAAAGCGATCTCAGTGATATTAGTGATGATCCAGATGACATTTTGAACATGGAAGATATCACAGTAAGTGTATTTTTCTTTATTCGAATTTATCGACAAATCTAAATATACAACTAATCCTATAAACGTACCTACATTTATAGGATGTTGATACAAATAAGACACGATCAAAGAAAACACCTGACACAACGCAACGCGATACACAGTCAACGACTCAAGAACCGGTACCGTCATCTCCGAAGGAGACAATAGAGGAATCTGTATTTAATTCTAAAGGAAAAGATAATACTGACACAATGTCGTTTAGGTATTATTTTTAATTGTTTATTAGTGATAACTGGACTGCGGATCTTTATGCAAAATAAAAATTTGCAAGGAATAGAAACTAATAAGTGCATAATTGCTATAAATGCATAAAGATCCGCTGTGTAGTGATAACTTTATAAAGTAGCGCATACGTGGTAATATGGTCGTAATCAATTCTCATTAAATTTATTTAGAAATCTGGAAGATGAGAATATGGAAACTATGGACTTCGAAGAGATCTCTGACGGTGAATTAGAAGAGGATATTAAAACAAGTGGTAAAGGTTTAGGAGACGCTTTGGGAGTTGATTGGGAAAGTCTAGTAAAAGAAACGCAGCCACGAAGACCTGCATTGTGTAATCAGAATGCAGAAAATCGTTGGCAGTGTAAGGCGATTCTTCATCGAATCGGTATTTCTGCCAAGTACGGAGGCGAGGATTTAATTAAAAAATTGGGGAAGAAATATGGGAAAAATGGTACGATGGTCTGATATTTTCGAAAACTATTTCTATTTATTATATTTATTTTGCCGAATATTTATTTCCAGATAATTCAGAATTTTTCCTTCACAACGTTGCGTTTATGCACACGGCGCTTGCACGAAATCACTTGTTGCATAACCTGAATAATGATATGTTACCTGGAGTGGACGATTTTCTGTATAAGTAAATAAGTTTCTTTAGATATTGTTAATAATATGTTGCAGTGTTGCTAACACTATCTTCTTACAGGAATAGCAATGTAAATACTGAAGAGGATGTGGATTACGATTTAGAAGTTTTGAGACCTTGTACAGCTTTATACGAAGAGGCGAAATGCTTATTGCAACAAGTTGTATGAAAAAGCATCTATTTGTAGGACATGAGTCCCAAAATTATACTTTGCCGCTATATTATATGTATTAGTATAACATAGGGCAAAAGTGTTAATAGTGGCATCAGTTTGTTACATGCTGGAGTGGTTCAGTTAATCGTTTACTGCAACCAATTTAGCCTTCAGTGGTGCAATGTAGGAAAAAATTAGTACTTAGGTCTTCGATTACCTTAATTAAATGTATTTTGTATATTACTCAAATTTTATATGATATTCTTTATCTAAATTATAATCACGAAGATTGATTATAATTGAGTAGCTATGTATATACTATATTGGAAGAATATAAAAATTCTGCTACCAAAAACTTTACATTACTAGCGCTTTATATAATATTTTTTTGCTATAAATTATAGAAAAGCATTAGTTTAGATTCTTAAATTTAAAAATTAATTGCTAAACGTTTTGTGTGCTTATGCTGTTTCAAAAAATTTCTTAATGTTTCGATGATATGATTTACATACTTTGATCCACTTAAACGAAGTAATTGTAATTTTTACCTGGTGTTTCATAAATGAAACTTTGTACACATTTAGGGAGTATGTATGTATAGATATATGTATAAGTATTAATTTTCAATATCAGGAGATGATTACTTTCCTTTGTCATACAATGTATATTTTTTTTATTACTCTTGAAACAACAATTAACATTGTTTAAAAATCTTTTTATCATACTCGAAGTTAACGGCTGCCACAACATCATTCTGGAGTATAGTCATTGCTTCCTTCAATGTACGCTCGTTTTCATCATACTGAGAAAAAGTACATGATGTAAATATAAGAGCTAGTATCGCAGTATAAATAAATAAATAAATAATATAAACACCTGTATAGAAAACTGTGCTTGTTCATTTCTAACGTTCTGTTGCTGTCGCAATCTTTTCATCTTCTCCATGTTTGTGCAATATAGCTCGTACAAAATAAGACCTAAAATATTTAAAAAATGATCTTATTTGCAGAAAAAAATAGTGAGAAACTATTTTAAGATTTTTTATGTAACAGATTACCTTTTTTCTTACAATCACCGCAATTCAAAGTGTTTAAGGTGGAGAGTAAGTCTTTGCAGCATTTGGCCTTCACGTCAAGCTCCGCATCAGTTAAATCTATAATTATAGTGTTTCGGTAAATAAAAATATTTTGATATTTCCACAATAGAGATTATATTAATACGATTTCATTACCTGCCCATTGTACTCCTTCAGCTCTACCGTAATATGAAATAATTCGGAATTTTATATCCATAACAAGGTAATTAGTTTTTGGAATCACTAGTTCAAGCTCCTTTTGCATGAAGTTATAGATCTCGCGCGGAGCTTTATATAAAACATTTTCTATTATAGATGATAAAGTAGAACGAACCGAAGTTACCTAAAAAGAAACAAGTTTATAGTTTCTTTAAGTTTTTGAAGTTGAAAATCATACTTCTTTTCAAGATTTAGACTTTGTAATTATCTATAATATTTACTGTCTCTTCTATAGATCCATAATTGTGGATATTTCAAATATTTTTAAATTTAGTTAAAACGTTATATTTATTTTAATTTAGAAAATGTTAAAGATTTTAATTTTACTTAAATATTTAAATTAATGCATAAACACCTGTCGATGACTCATAACAATGGAGCATTTATCACAGATCCAGGGGGACGCCTTTTTGAGTGGATCCTGAGGTAGCAAGTTTCCGGAACACTCTTCGGATGCGCATAAAAGCGCTCCTAATCTAGATCCAAATTCCTAATGTTACACAAAAATCACGTTAATTTGTTATAGATTCGAAATTCGCTAAAAAAACTAATACATAAATCGGTTACTTGCGATACACACTACCGCTCAAAAGTATCCGGACACTTCCTCTTTTTCTCTACAAAACATAGTTTATATAAGTTAGTAGGAAAAATGTTTAGAACAATTTTCTCACTTGTAATTATTATTATTATGTATATTGTGGTATCATAGCACAATAGAATTTATTTTTATATACAAATTATATAATGAAAATGCAATAAAACAATTTCTATCCACAAATACAGAATGTATAGTGGAACGGACTCGGTGCTTGAAAGGATTTCAAGTTTCACATTGTTTCATTTCTACGGTGCAGAGCGAATTCAGAGAATTTTTCGATACAAATACTAATAATCAAATACTAACAGAATAAAAAACTAATTCATAGAAAGATTGCTGCGATTAGTGCAAGCAGTAATATTTAATCGCGGTGGATACGTCGACGAATCTCAATTTATTAATCTTAGACTAACATTGATAAGTTTCCACGTATTTAGGTAGGTTTGAGCTTCAGGCGGTAGATTCATTTCCAGGATTGCAAGGGTGCGGGATTCGCCTTCTCATTACCCGCTAATACAAATACGGGGTTTTTCAGAAGTCAAAAATGCTAGATAAAAGATCGATCTAGAGCTCTATCTCCCCCAAAAGTCCTATTTTTCGTTTACGAGGTGTAATTTGCATTATTCGGCTATTTTCATAGCTGCTTGCGCAGTTGTATGCTTCCGAATAATGCAAATTACGCCTCGTAAACGAAAATATAGGACTTTTGAGGGAGATAGTGACCTAGATCGATCTTTCATCTAGCCTTTTCGGCTACTGAAAAACCCCATCTTTGCATTATCAAGAGATGAGAAGGCGCATTCCGTAGCCTTGCAATACTGGGAAAAGGAGTCTACCCTCTTAAAACGTTAGATATTCCATAAGATAGTAATAAAGATCGATTTTAGTCACTACTTTAGATGCCGGAAGCCTATTAATAGGATTTTCAATAATTGTGCTGTACCAAAAGAAAGCATAGAAATTTTCTTTTACATTGCAATCTTAAATGAAACTATTTTTGAGGGTGATTTGTTAGTTCACAATGAAAATTGCTGTTGCTATTGAAGGTTCCATGAAAAAGTGTTTAGCCATGTACCATAGATTTTTCAAGATTATGCAATAATCACCGGTCGGTGATGTGTCAAGTAACTTTTAGGCGTTCTTGTTACATATTTCGCAAGTGTCCGGATATACTTTCGACCGATAGTGTATAAATTACAGAAACCAGGATAATCGAACAGTTTTTATTTTATCATCTGAAAGATTTTTTCATAGATTTACCGTAGGATCGTTGCACCGACTGCAAGCGCAGGAGAAATGTTTGGTGACACTTAAAAAATGTCGACGTAATGTCGTGTCCCAGAATAAACTCGTGTAAGACATGGTAAGCTCATCTCCTGCGGAAATCGGAAGCGCAGCGTTCACGTAGAGTCGTTGTTCGCTATCGAAATGGTGCCTTGTGTTCGGTATGCAACAGTGGTTCTGCAATGACCCCATAGGATAGAGTCCGCGTAAACTGGAGGAGTGATCCTTATCTTGGACGCTGACCGTTTCGAACGCGTTCGTAGCGAATGTTCCGCAAACGCGTTTCATTAACTCCAGTTCCTCCTCGCTCGGCGGATTTGCTACATTCCGTTGCAGTAGTTCGGTCTTGTTCCCGGAAATTCATTAATTAAAATCGTGATACACGCAAAAAAAATTAAAAACTATCTACTTTTGTACATTTTTCATCATCGTACGGTAAAATTTCGTTTAACAGAATAACAGTTTGATTCATTAATTCCTTTCATAAATTCAAACCGATACCTGATAATTAGGCAGTGGATTTTGGAATACTGAAAACATTAGAAGAATTTAAAAATACTGTTATACTGTTTTCAAATCTTTTATACGTTTTCACAAACCCATTAAGAGAGAAAATCAATTTCTATCTCATTCCAGTTTGTTACAGTTCAGGTAGAAAAGTTTTATTTCATAGATGCTCTTTGAAAAGAAGAACACTTACTACGCATGCAAGTATGTAAAAGTAGCTTTCAGTGATAAGTAGACAGCGGATTTTATGCATTTATTACAAAAATAAGTAGGTGTAATTTACAATATTAAAAACATTAGACGAATTTAAAAATACTGTTATATTATTTTCAACGTATATTACGAAAGAAAATAAATTTCTAAGTTACTCCGGTTTGTTGTAATTCAGGTGGAAAATTTTTATTTTGCATAAAGATCCGCTGTCTAGTAATGATATGTGGAGGCACGTATTATTCCTACACTTCTTATAAACCCTACATTCACAGTGAAACCACTGGACTGCATCGTTGCTTTGTCTACGCATACCAGACACACACGTTGTGGAATTTTAAACTGAATCTACCTAGCGCCATGATTACAAAATCGGGAAACGTAAAAGTAACAACTAATTAAAACTGTAAGGCACAGGCACAACACAGTATAATTTGTTGGTAACGTTATCAGAGAAGTCTATCGCTAAAGTAACTAATTCAAACTCGAGAAAAATAAAATCAAACAGAGGTGTACGCGTTTAGATTGTGAGAATACCCAAGTATTTCTAAGTTCTAGAGTAAAATGCACTTGATCTTCTTACTTACCAATTTGTTCTATGAAAAGCTTGGATGCTAGGCTGCGAGAGCCTCAAATCTCTGTATTCGAATATTCTGATAATCATCTGTTCTCATATATCGTGTTATAAAATAAAAATAATCGTACCTCGTAGCAAGCGATATGACTTTGGTCCCACTGAAACACGGCCATGCATTTTCGTTGTTGCTCCGACATGAACAATCCTCGTATCGGTATCACAGTCAGCAGCAGGTCGAAGGACCAGTCGGTCCCGCAAGTTGGTACCAACGACCTCAGGTACTTGCATTCGTAGTCCACATGCTTCGGTGAATTTTCGCATTGCACCGAGCAGACCGGCAAGCCGCATCCACGGTCGCACGGAAACAGCGGACACTCGTTCTTGTAACAGCACACGCACATCTGCAGATGCTTGCACACGAGAACTCTAGCTTTAACCGTTTACAACCGTGCAATTAACTATTCCGTTTACCACAAACGAATTTTTCGTAATTCACTTGAAACGTCTACGAGCAACGTTCAAACGTTTACAATATTAAGAATTTCACTGTGTCGCGTTAGTCATGCAGCGTGGTAGATTTTTTTTTAAATCTTGACCGTTTATTTTAAGAATTTATCTTCTTGTGTAACAATAAACCTACCGACCATCAAAAGTAATTGACGCGTGTAGTATCACAAAAATAAGAAGATTAAATTTATTTATATTTTGTGCGATTTTTTTACTATAATATACAGGGTGGTCCACGCAACTTGCGCACCTATAATAACTTTCAAAGTATGCGTTGCACGAAAAAGTTTTGTATACGGAAGTTGCATGGTCTGAAGGGGTACATTATGTAATATTAATTGTTTCCTTGTGGGCGGAGTGGTGGAGGAGATCTGAAGGTCAACTTTCTTTTTTTAAATGGAATTTCCTATTTTTGTTTACACATTAGCTAGTAAACCAATCCTTCTAACGTCTCAAAAAGACTCGAGCTGTTGGGTCCAATTTTGAAGAATTCGTTTTTAAAATGTGCACGAATACTTTGTACATCCACTCTGTACAAAGGCTACTAGCCACTAAAAATAAGATTTCATTCCCACATTCTTAAAATTTGCCTAGAAAAATAAAAAATTGCATAGACACCCGTTGTTTAGTTATGAATAATTGGAGTAAAGTTCTTAACAGTAAACTTCTATCGCGAATTGTAAGTGTTGCGAAATTTATTTCGTTATTATTCGCGAATACACTTTATTTTTTAATAATTACAAGATAAAAAGTCAGTCATTTGAACGTGGCAGGCTTGGCGTTAATCATCAAATACTATCGGCTACGAACTTTACTTTAAATGGATGTAACGATATTGCGTAAAAACGTTATTAAAAACTCAATAAAAGTGTCTCCTATTAATTTCATCCGCGTGTGCGAATACTCTTGCCACTAAAATATATTGAGTAGAAAGAGTAGATCTTAGTCCGTTTGTTATAAATAAACGAACTTACATAACACGGAAACACAGGTGAAAAATATCATGCAGCCCCACGTAAACGTTTAAACATCTACAGTGACGTTTATAAATGAGAACAAAAAATTTTTATTCAGTTGATGCATAAACTCTATCCGCTAGAACAGGGCGTATTATAAATTAGATTCTTTAAAACAGCTTGCACCCATTCCGAACTAGATGTTTTGTAAAATTGATCGCAATTCACAAATTCGGCAAACATAAGATATTATTCGAGTTGTGAATCACTGAATACTTTGCATCTGAAATCTATCTGGCAGTTGCCAATGATACCTCACAAATTAAAGAAAGAAAGTCTATTAAGAAATGCAATGTAATAATTAGACTGCGGATCTTCATGCAAAATAAAAAATGTTTGCATTGATTGCAGGACACAGGAGCCAAATAAAAATTGTATTCTTCTTTTAATTATCCTATTAAGCTAAAACTAATATACATCGATGTTCTTAAATATTTTTAGCACGTTCACTGTTTCATGTTGTACGTGCACATTTTTTTCGTGAATGGATAAAATTTGCAGTCTAGTAATAATTAACCGATAGGTTGCAATGATTAACTATTCATGGGAACGAAAAAGCGAGCAGGAGTTATGCAGCAACATCGCAGAAACGAGTTTATGGAACGTCAGAATATTTGATAATTGAAAGAATGGGTACCAACCGGAAGTCTACTGCCAGCACACCTTGGCCCGATCATTAGGGGTGCATCGACGAAGATCAGCTCGTTGGGATCGATGTTCCTGGTAGCAAACAACCCACGGCCGCCCAATTTCGAGTAGCCAACGGTCCATGGTAACGGATCATTGCCAAGAATTTTGTTCTCTTTCAAATGGGATATCAACAATTCCTTCACTTGCTCCGGATCCACGATACTCGGGAAACTCATGTTCGCCGGTGAGCAAGAAGGAACGAGAGGAACTTCGAAGAACCGACGAACCGTCTACGACCACGGTGTTCGAGGTAGTGCTCGCATTCATGCATTCTCTCCTGCTATATACAGTAGCCGGAATATAAATAGGGAAATAATTGATCTTATCTTCATCTAGCTTGTCATAAGTTATGCTATCCTTCATTCACGTTGGCTGTTCGGAAGTACACGCATCGCTTGTAAACGTTAAGCACATTTTAAAACTTTACTTTTGTACATTTCTGTTTGTACGAATCGAACGTATACGAACGAACAAACTAGCGTTTAAGCTTACAATGGATACTTATTATTAGACTGCGGATCTTTATGCATTTATGGTTTCTAAAATTTTTTTTAAAATGCTGGAGTATCAAATTCTACAGAAGTTTGTACGATTTTTATTTATTTTGGACTTACAAATGTTATTACTAGACTGCGGATCTTTATGCAAATAACTGAATTGGATCTGAATTGCAACAAACTGAAGTGAAATAGAAATTTATTTTCTTCCCTATTATGTTTAGTAGGTTGAAAGTAATGTAATAGTGTTTGAATATTTTTAATATTTTTGCTATTTTAAATTACACCTATTCATTTTTGTTATAAATGCATAAAATCCGCAGTCTAGTTACTACTAATGAAAATAGGATCTTATTTGGTACCATTTTCTTAATATTTGTTTACAAAAATTGAAAATTACATGGTACATCCGCAGTCTATACTTATTATACGCATATTTTAATAATTATATTTATAGAGATAGAATATGATTTATATGTGGTATTAGACGCACCACAATCGTATTATGTTCTCGCATGATAAGAAGAGACACGATTTTTTATTTGCAGAATGATTACAAATTAATTTTCATTAAAAATTGTGCATTTATTGGCTTGGCAAGAAAGTAATTTTGATATTTTAAGGTGAAGTAAAAGACTGAATTTTTTTATTCAAGCGATGAACTACAATCAATAAAACATTTTCTTATTTATTCTTTTTGGCAAGAGATCATCGAACAAAAGGGAAAATATCTTATTCATTAAAGTTCATTACTTGAAGAAAAACTTGGGCACTATTTTACCTTAAAATACCGAAATTACTTTCTTGCCAACCCAATATACAGTGACCCCCACAAATATTCGGACACTCTTAAAAAGCCGATAACTTTTTTACAATTGGACTATACGATTCGAATTTTTTTGGGAAGCTAGAGCAATTAGTTTACTACAGGATGTGAAAAGAAATTTTTTGGAAAATTACAATTGGTCTGAATTGTATACAAAGTACTAAAAGTTGCGTTTTACAACTTTTTGTCAATTATATGCACTGTGAAAGTTTCATCGAAATCGGATGATGCGGAAAAAAACGACAGGCATTGAAAGATGTAAGAATCTGCAGTTATCGGCCGAAAATCGTGAAAATCTGCAATTTATACAATTTTTAAACGTTTGTAGCTCATTGCAACGTCGACCGATTTTGACGAAATCTTCAGAATATGTTTCATTCACAGAGATCTACAAAATGTATTTTTTAAATTTTCAATATATGCCCGCATAAAAAAGTTGTAAAATGGAATTTTTAGTATTTTTTCTACAATTCCGATCAATTACAATTTTTGGAAAAATTTTTTTTCACATCCTGTATTAAACTAGTTGCTTCAGCTTCCCAAAAAAGTTCAAATCGTATAGTACAATATTAAAGAAGTTATCGCCTTTTTAGGAGTGTCCGAATATTTGTGTGTTAAAGGTCACTCGTATATTTTAGTTCTAGCATACTTTAGAATGCGAATACTCGTGATAAATCTTGCGAGCGTTATACAATTAATCTCTATTTGTCTTTGATTCATGGGATGGCCAAAAATATAAGTCAAATTGTCTACGACGAGATATATAACGACCTAGTAAAATAGAATGTACCGATCGACTTGTACGCTAAAAATAATACCTTTGAAATGCACACCACAGCGAAGGAAAATAAAGGCGATAAACATCAAGCACAGACCTTATAACTTATTCCAAACTAAGCTACGTCATGGTATATTGTTGCTAAGCTGCATGTGTAGAATTAAATTGAGCTCATGAAGCTTGCATAGCTATATTCCAGAGCATTCGGATAACTATACTTGCAACGCATGCAACCTACTTTGCAGACGTCTGGTGTGACGTACCATTATTTATTTCCTTAAGATTTCGAACGAATGCTTGGTTTCAAAGCAGCAATTCATTTCTTTAATTTATATAAATATTTCATTTGTTCTTTTATATACAAAACTGTTAATAAATCGATGTCTTTTATTAGTTGACTGTGAATCTTTAGGCAAAATAAAAAATGTTCGCAGGATTAATTATCTTATTAAACTGAAACTAATACGTTCATATGTCTTTAAATATTTTTATTATGCCCACTGCTTGAAATTGTACTTGCCCATTTGTCTACTTATTAGTAAGGAAAGTTCGTCCTTAACGTGGTTGAATAATTTGGAAGAATAGCAAATATTCGTTTTTCTGTAGAAGACCTCGTGCATGCCAACGTCACATTGACCCGAAGCTCAAGAGATGAATGAATACATATAATTATACTACAGAGAGCGATGACATCGTGTTAGCTTTTAGATCGCGTGAAAGGTCAAGTTCTCAGAAGGTCTGTATGAAATACAGTCTTAATATGCATATGTATTTTGTATAAATATTTGGCGCTTACTCGAGAGAAAGCTTCGCCGAAGTTTCATGAGTTTTTTGCTTGCTACATATAAAGTCCTTTACAGGTATATCGCCTAATCCGCTGGAGGAACGGTGTGGTACGGTAACATTTTCTAACGCAGGATTAATATTCTGATAAGAATCGATATAAGGTATTCTTTCACATTTTGCAACTTCAAATCTATGATCCGAATGGGCAGGGAGACGAGACGTCGTACGGGCCTAGCGACGAATGTTCCTTTAAATTTCGTTTGCTCGTGGCACGTACACGATTATGTTCTGTCTCATCGACACCAGAGCTGGGGAAAATAGTATTTTCAATGGTAAATAGTCCTATTTATTTTAAAGCACGCGAATGCTTGAAAATAAAATATTTTATTTGATGCTGTAATATTTGTGAAAATAAAATATTTTATTTGATGCAGTAATTTTTAAAAATAAAATAATTTATTCGAGGCAGTAATTTTTTTGAAAATAGTGTTTTATTTGAAGAATATTGGAAATATTTGTATTTTGTCTTTATTTTCAATCTCAAGTTTAAATATTATTGCAGAATATAATGATCCGAATTCAATACATTTATGTTTATGCGGTTTCTCAGAGTATTACAACAATGCAAAAAGTAAAATATTTTATTTCGAGTTTCAGATTGTTAAAATAGAAATATTTTATTTCGTGGATCAAATTGTTGAAAAATAGAAATATAGCAGTCTAGTCATTGCAAAGAGGAGATTTTCTTTTACAAAGTCACATTGAAATCAATGTAGAAAAAAAATTGTTTAAGCTCCTTGAAATCATTCGAATTTGTAAACTTTGAGAAGAAGGTTTTGCTCTCTCGATTTGTTAAGATATTTTCGAAATGAAATATAATTTGTGTATCGATGCGGCAGATTTTCACGCAAGCGTAAAATAGCGTACACCGTTTGTATAGGCGATCGTTGCCAGGACTACCAGGTAGCTGACTACCTGCGAGGAGTACTGTATGCTAACAAGTATGTATATTATATAGAGTTAGTACCATTGAAGGGATAGTGTAAACCGAGAAAAGTATCGTATTACTGACGGTTTGCGTGACATTAGTTTCACTTGAAGATCGACAAACATAAAAAGGTAATCGGTACTCAATGGATGATCCATCGATAGTGAATGATTCAGGCGAAATAAAAGCGCCTTCTATTCGGTTGGTGCATATGAAATGTTTTCCTACAGTGTGCACTTCGTAAACGTACGTGTAACAAATTTTAATACACGTTTGTATGAAATATATGGAATTTAGGTGTATCCGTTATCTTATTTTAGAAAGAAAAAAAGAAATTCATATTAAATATTCATTACATCCCTAATCTCCTTTCTCAATGTATTCCCATCTTGTAATATTTGTTTTCACGATGACACTATTTGTTCACAGTATTTCTACTATTGAGAAAGTCGGATTCCAATTATATCGACAGTGAATTAAAATCAATTTAACACTTCATATGCAACAACTCATTATTTTTTACATCAGACATTTTAACGAAAGGATTTCATCTGGGATATATGATATTTGAAAAGTAACATGTATATAAATAGTGGCGACTTCCACTGTGTACACAAGTTACGTAATTTTTATTTAGAATGCGTCACACGAGATGGTCGATTGAGAAATTCATGAATGAAAGAACCCTTGTGCTGACGACTGTGCTGGCTGTAACGATTGGTCTTACACGAGGACTGAATTGCAGTAGCGAGCCTTGCATGTATGGCATTTGCTTAGAGGATGCTAACAGGTACATAAACAGAAGAAGAAATCATTCACGTATTGTGTTTTCATTTTTGTAGTGTACCTTGTCATTGAAAATACTTGGATTGTAAATATTAGGTTGAACCATCAATAATTGCCGTTCCCATTTTGCAAATTTATATCGATATAAAATATTCAATAATTAATATTCGTCAAACGTACTTGATATTTTACTTGGCTATTCTCGTTATTAGTAGGTGCTATTTTAATCATTTTTCAATGTTTACAATATAGTATATAGATTAGGCATTGTTTCGTTAGAAACCTTACGTAAACCACTCGAAAACAAGTTCGCTCCATTTAAAAAGAATTAGTTGGATTGTATAATTACGATAGAAAGGAGCCAAATGACTTGCGTTTAATGAGAAATTCATTTACTATGTATATACAGCTCATATTCTTGTTACTGTATCGATGGTTACACTGGAATAAACTGTGAGATCAATTGGGATGACTGCTGGTCCAATCCATGTCTAAACGGAGGGACGTGCAACGACGCCGTTGCAGCGTATAATTGCACCTGTGCCGAGGGTTTTGTAGGTAACTCGTGATCCCTGCGTTCATTCCCCATCGCATGCGTGATGATCGGGCCGCTGCGCTCGCGTGTTTACACGAATGATTAAATTATGATCATGTCTTCGTTGTACAGTCTCATGGAGCACGTAAACGAAACTTTCAATGTAAAAGATTCGCAAGAACAGGTCGAATCAATTTGCCCAACTAGACACACTTCATTTTTTTAATTCATTTAACGATGACAATATACAAGATTTTCTTGATCTTTCCACTGTCCTTGAAGAAATCACCTCTTTTTGTGTCCCGACTAATGAGGCACTCTATTAACCCCTTGCCCTACGATTTATTTTACTACGATTTATTATAATTTTCTAAAAAATGAGAAAATTTACATTTATTGCATGCCTATACGTTCCCCAATACAGCTGTACATTAACGAAACCAAAATAAAATTTTATTTCGCTTTAAAGGAAATTATGAATTTATTTATTTTTATCAGAATCTGTTTAGAATCTTTGACACGAGTCAGACACGCCATTGTAAGGCAAGGGGTTAATCAATTATTTTACTTATAAAATATTATGTATTCTCTCGCACAAGTTCTCTTTGCATATTGCGTTTACAGGTACGAATTGCGAGCAAAGGTATAGCGAATGCTCGAACCAACCCTGCTTGAACAACGGGACTTGCCTCGATTACGATGGCATCACCTGCCAATGTCCGGACGGATATTCAGGTATACATAAGAATTTGTATTACAGTACCTTTTACTCTGTCCTAAAGCATCTTTCATTTCCCGCAAGGCGACTACTGCGAAATCGATGCTTCGGTCTGCAACGACACGATATGCAAGAACGGCGGCGAGTGCGTCGAGGGACCTGGGTTCTCCTTTTTTTGTCGTTGTCTCGAAGGCAGGTACCACGATCGCTATAATCATCATAAAACAATTAACGTATTTTTCCGTTCCTTCTACCAAAGGATGGACAGGTCGGCTGTGCGGCGAGGATGTCGACGAATGCATCACGTCGCCCTGCAAAAACGGTGGCCTCTGCATCAACGTGCCTTCTTCTTACACTTGTGCTTGTCTGTTCGGTAAGTATAAATTATGGCGCTATTGGCTGCCATTGGACTGTGGATCTTTACGAAGGGGTAGACTTGTTTCTAGGGTCGCAAGGGTGCGGGATGTGCCTTCTCCTTTCGCGATTCAAGACGTAAAATTAGGATTTTTTAGGACGACCGCGGCCTAGATTGATCTTTTATGTAGCGCTTTTCACTACTGAAAAATCCCATGTTTGCATTATCGAGAAATAAGAAGGCGCATCCCGCACCCTTGCAACCCTAGAAACGAGTCTATCCCCTTCTAAATTTTTTATTTATTGACAATTATTGAAATTGGAAAGGTGTATCCCTGGGAATTTATTGAATATATTTTTTGACTCCAGTATATATTATAGTAAAACTCGCACAAAATACAAATAAATTTGATCTTGTTATATTAATTAATACTACACACATAGTCTTTTCATGGTCGGTAGGTATAGTGTTAAAGTTATTCAGATAAATTAAACTTGTTCATTATCCTGTCCTTGGAGTATCTAGTTTTCATTGTTGTTTACAAGGGTACACGGGCAAGGACTGCGACAAAGCTGTCGTGCCCTGCGAGGAGAATCCTTGCAAAAACAATGCGGTATGTTTGTTCGAGGATGAACGATCGGTTTGCTACTGCGTGCCAGACTATCACGGCGCATTGTGCGAACTGAAATACGACGATTGCGAATCGAAATTCGCGAATTGCAAGAACGGCGGCACCTGCATCGATGGCATCAACAGTTTCACCTGCGGCTGCCCTGTACACTATAGCGGTCCATTCTGCGATCAGCATGATCTTCCAGAGTCGACAGTTTCTCCGACCGAGGAATCCTATGAGACTGATAGCGATAAAAGAACCACTGCCGGTATCTCGTTTCCAACGGGATCACCAACACTGCCAGAAACCGATTTATCGTCAATGACAACTGCTTCCGCGACGACAGAGTCCTCGACGTCGATCAAAGAGACCAGCCGTTCCTTCACGAAATGGTACCCTTTCACCGAAACGACGTCGACCACTGACAAAAATGACTTCTTCGGTAGCAGCAGCAGTAGCACGGATGCAAACACACTTCTCACTGACGCTTCGTCGATCTATTCTATTACAACCAAAGAAATGTCTCAAACCGAAACGGTCTCGTTAGAGCCTCGAACGTTTCCCCATGTCTCGACCGAAGTCTCTGCAACGGCTCAGACGTTGAAGATCGAAAACGAGTACACTACCGAGAAATCATCTCGTAACGAAAGTGCCATCACTGAAACGACTTATCAAAGAGAAGGAACCGGAGCATCCGTTACCATCAGCGAGGCAATGTCTTCTGAAACGAGTAACACGCCGAGATACACGCCAACGACAGAGTAAATGTGTAGTGTGTTTTAAAATTGTACCACCAAGAATACCCAATCCATCTGGATTAATCCCTTGGTTAGCGACTACTAGATTACGTTGCATACGAATCCAATCCAATTCGTATCTTCTCTGGGTGACAGTTTTACAGAATCAATCGAGGAATCCTTTTGGATTTACCTTTTTGAATTAGGAATAAATATTATTCCAGAAATCGATTGTCAAGATTATCGATCGCGAAAGATTATGATCTTTTCGAATATTTTTATCAGATTTCTGTTCGACTGTGCTGAATGCTATAACTTCATGCCTCCTTGGTGTTGCAATTAAAATGCACAGCAATGTAACACATTACAAGATACTTGACCCTTAAAAGCTATAATGAACTGTCACCGTATGCTAAATTTATTTCGCACGCACATAGAGCAAAGTGCAACGAATCCGAATAAACACAGAAAAGAGTAGTACTACCACTCATAAGTTATCTAAAATTTGCAGGAGAAAAAAAAACTTTCAGCTGTGATAGCCTTTAAGGGTAAATAAAAGTAATTGCAACGTGTTTAACATACCAATACACGTTCCTTGTTTTCGTCAGGTATTCTATGATTACCACGTCCACCGAGAGGACCATCGAAGAAACCACGGCAACTGGAGCCGAGAGAAGCACCTTGTTCTCTACTATTACGTCTGCTTCAAGTTTCACAGAATTCTGGCGAAACAAAAGTTCAGACGCGAGTCCTTCGACCGGAGACGTTCCGAAAGCCACAACTGCATCGTCCACAGACAAAGAGATGTTTACGCACTCATCTAGATCTGCGAGCACGGATTTAGAAAATTCTACAATCCCGTTTATGAGCAGCACTTCTTCGTTCGCAACAACTAGCACATCCACCAGGACAATGTTCGAGGAGAACAGTACAACCAGTCAAGAGGAGCAAACTTCCATGAGAGATCAAACATCAACTCCGGTGCAGAGTAGCACCGATTGTCAGGGAACATTGTGCACCAGTCCCACGGTATCATCGGGACAGAACGATAGTGTTGTGAGTATCCTAATCGTTCATATTTTTAAACGTAATACAATTTAAGTATATATTCCGCATAAAAATGTTGTAAAATGCAACTTTTAGTACTTTGTATACAATTCCGACCAATTGCAATTTTCAAAAAAATTTCTTTTCACATCCTGTAATAAACTAGTTGCTCTAGCTTCCCAAAAAAATTCGAATCGTATAGTCCAATTGTAAGAAAGTTATCGGCTTTTTAAGAGGGTCCGAATATTAGTGGGAGTCACTGTGCATGCGCAGTTGTATACTTCCGAATAATGCAAATCACGCCTCTTAAACGAGAAAATAGGACTTTTGAGGGAGATAGCGCCCTAGATCGATCTTTTATCTAGCGTTTTTGACTACTGAAAACCCCCGGGTTTGTATTATCGAGAAATGAGAAGGCGAGTCCCGCACCCCTGCAATCTTCGAAAAAGGCGTCTACCCCCTTAAATGAAACTATTAGATGACGTTATTGAGGGTGACTTGTTAGTTCACAATGAAAATTGCTGTCGCTATTGAAAGTTATATTAAAAACTGTTTAGCCATGTACCATAGATTTTTCAAAATAATGCAATAATCACTGGTCGGTACGCGTTATCGCAGTGCAACTGTACGAATCGCAGTGACTGTAAAACTGGTCCGAGTATAACGCGAGCAGCATTCAACGGGAAATCCTACGTGAGGCAACGTGTTGAGGTAGAAGTTTCAAATGACAATAACACATCCCTGAGGATTTTCGTGAGATTGCGAACAAGTTTTAAAGATGGTATTATATTACACGTGTATTTTGATGACGAGAAATACGCGTTGGTGTACTTGGAGTACGGCTCGCTGAAATTCCAATTTTCCTGCGGACTCGAAACTATGTTACTCGGCGAGATAGATTCGTCTATCGACCACGGATACGAAGTGGACATTGATACAAGGTACAGTGATATAAATTTCCTTAAAACTTTGTTTTCACGGAGTTCGTGAACATTTCTTTAAATCCTATATCAAATCTATATATCAAATATTTTATTGTATCGACTTTCCGACAATCGTGTATGCTAATAAAATTCACGATTTAATTATTTCTCAGTGCATGTAAATGTATTAACTACTTTTCCTCTGAATTATAGGTTTCAGTACTTTATTCGTAATGAAACCAATAAGTGCTCTGCTCGATTACTAGTGAATGGGACTACGGCAGTTAGCGGTGAACAAATATTGCCCTCACAGGGAAATCTTCCGCGACATGCGAATTTACATTTAGGAGGCATACCGTTAGTATTTACACAATATTTTTCACACGTCTCCATGGGATTTACTGGTTGCATGGACTCGTTGAAGGTTTGCCTCCTCTGTTTATGTTGTTTTGCTCGTTTTAATTATAGACTCATTGGATATATCCGTTATTATTGGACATTCTTACAGGTAAACGATGTTTCGCGACATTTCATATACGATTCTGTAGAAACGTTCCAAATTGAAGATTGTGTATCGTTTCTGTGTCTTTCAAATCCGTGTCAAAATTTCGGTGCATGCGAGGAAACAAACGGCACAATACGTTGCAGGTGCATACCCGGGTAAGATAATGTAAATTCTGAATTACCTGATAACTTCGGAGTTTCAATGTCTGCTGTAGATTCTCATTGAACAATGTACAATTGTAATGTCGATTACTACGAAAAATATCAAAAAACAGAGTGTTGTTTGATTGAACAGATATACGGGTCCGTTTTGTGAGCGATCAACTTGCGACGAAAGTCCTTGTGCATTGGGAGCGACTTGCATTAGTTCACCAGGGTCAGGTTTCGTTTGTGTTTGTCCGCTTGGAGCTCATGGACTCTTATGCGAAGAAGGTAATGATGTCTCCATAAAAGACGATTCATTTCAGCCTTCAAAACAATTTGACCATTATTAGTAGACTGCGGATCTTTATGCATTTATGAAGAAGTTGGTTGGGTGAAATACAAAACGGTAAAGATTTTAAAAATTCAAGAATGTTTGCAACAGATTCGTTAAAAAGGATGAAATCAATTTTTACGTTATTCCTACTTCCCACAATCAATGTAAAACATTTTTATTTTGCATAAAGATCCACAATCTAATTGCGTTAGTATTATAAAAAAACGTTCAAGAGGCCTGAAATTTTCACAGGCATCTTTCAAAGCGTATTACATTGTAGTACCAGAATGATTTTGACGAGTAACGTTATCTTCATATTGAGGTCGGAAACTTTTCAGACAACCCTTGTTGTATATACTTCAAAATGATGTAGTTTCAAACAAACGGATATTTTCCAATGACATTGTGGATGACAGAATTATACAGAGATATAATTATGCAATATCATCGCATCCTTCCAGATACAGTTATAACTCGACCATCATTCTCAGTGCTCGTACCGGGATTCTCATCGTATGTTGCTTACGGTGTATCAAACTCTATAAAAGACACTATGGAGCTGAAGATGAAACTTATACCACGAACCTTCGATCAAATATCTCTAATAGCTTACTTAGGACAAAGTGGTACGCGGCGGGAGCTCTCGGATCATCTCTCCGTTACATACGTTCGTGGCTACATCATGTTAACGTGGGATTTAGGAGCAGGTAGACCGCAAGTGCATCGTTAAGTTCCACCATCGCATTTTATTTCGGTTTATAATTTGATCTTTTTCTTTGTAGGTGTACGTAGAATATTTACCAGTGTTCCTTTGAGCGCCGCAACAATAACAGCAACAGCAAGTAAGAGTTATGTAGCGCACACAGTTCGGGTTGGAAGAAGAGGTCGAGATGCGTGGCTCGCCGTAGATGGCATAGGTAATGTGACTGGGCGAGTGGTTGGATCCATGACTCGTCTGGACGTGTCACCGATTCTCTACATTGGTTTGTTCTCTCAATTTTATACCCTCATTTGTTGAATGTAATAATTAGACTGCGGATCTTTATGCATTTATAGCAAACTTGACTAAATAAAATTCAAAATTGATGAAAAGTTTTCGAAATCGAAGATATCAATACATGATTTCTCCTCTGTTAAAATCATTAACCGAAGAAATAGTAATCAATTTAGTTTCTATTTCTTGCAATCGATGCAGACAATTTTTATTTTGCATAAAGATCCGTAGTGTAGTAATAATAGAGATAATCATCGAGATTATAAAATGCTATTGGTTTATACAGCATACAGAGTGAGCCACGAATCGTGATCAGTAAAGATTACTCTGTTATTAGCAGTCCGATCGAAAATGTTTTTATCAGGTATAGCATGGTTTCAAGAGAGCTTTCACGTGATTATAGCAAATTTTTTGTCAACTCTTTTTTTCATGATTTTTCACGGTCACCTTCAATTTCAAGGTGAATTCGATAAGTATCATAATAAAACAAAATTGCAAAAAATTGTTTTTTTTTTATTTTGAACCATTTCCATCCATCATTTATTATGGCATTTATTTATTATGCTATATGTGATAAAAACATTTTGATCGGACTGCTAATAAGAAAGTAATCTCTACTGGTCACGATAAATGGTTCACCCTGTACATATAGGGTGAGTCTCGCAACATGACGACTTAAAATAATTTGTAAGTTACGAGACACATCCTGTATAACTTTCAGTAGAGTATAATGCAAAAAAAAAGGATTATTACTACTTTAGGTGGTCATAAATCAAGAAACTTTGAGTATTTACCCCATGATCTGCCTCTTCATACTGGATTCTCTGGTTGTATATTTGACATTGAAATACGCACAGCTAGTTCAATTTATCCAATAACAAGTTCCAGTCCAGCAACAGGTCGTGGTATTGGAGAATGTCATCGTAACGAATGTATTCGCCATTCATGTAAAAATGGTGCTGTATGTTTGAACCACGGAGCTACATATAGGTAAATTCTTTTTTAGACTTAATGGAATCTCCAGTATTTGATCCATTCATTAAACTACATATTAATCGTTTCAGCTGTATTTGTACAAAAGAATGGATGGGTTCGGATTGTTCCATACCAGTAGAAGTGCTATCCTCTATCAATTCATCCACATGTCATTCTTCGAACTAGTCAAAATATTATTACCATTCATTATATTCCGATTTATTCATAGTACACAAAAACTTTGTATATTAACTAATGTTTTGATTATCATTTTTGGGTCGACTTGTTGCTGAACAAGAGTTTAAATGCACAAATAAGATTGCTGCAGCTAAACGAGCCTGTAAATCGTATTTGTTATGATCATGATGCCACTCCACAGACCCCCAGTGAGAAGTCTGTAATAGATAAAAAAAAAGACAGTAAAAAGTGAAAAGATAATTAAGTCTAACATTATTTCGTGAACAAAAACAAAATTCATATAAATACCTGGAAACCCTCCTCTAAAAGTGACAGTTTTACTGCTTCTTCTATACTGAGCACTCTTTCCACTGCAGCTAATGTAAGAATCACAGATTTTATTGCGTCTACCCCATACATGAAACCTATCGATAAAACAGTATTATTTACTACGTAAAACAATATAAATATTAAATTGTATTTGTATATGTTAACAATAAAGTTATTTACCATATACTGCACTATCATTATAAGACATTAAGTGTCTCAATAATACTGCTTTAGTTTCTGTAGACACTGTAGGAGCTTCTATAGTTCTAGTTTTCATTATATCTACCCCATAATTATCACAGAACCATTGTACTAATGGGTCCCATTTCTTAGCTTGTAGTTTATATAATTCAGTCTCCTGTAATATAATTCTCGCTCCAGTTATAAGACATTACAATTTTGTAAAAGATGTATAATATTACTTACATTTGAGTGATATAATAGTGTATCCATTTCCAAACAATTAACAATATAGTTTGCCATATCAAGTTTTGTATGTTTATGAGGATTATCTAGTACCGTATTACACAGAGCTGTCTATAAATTTGGATTTAATAGAATAATATCATCGTTGATTAAGTTACATATTATAAAATGCAAACAGAAATTTACCAAGTGCATGTTGCCTCTATCAATAACATCTTTCTGTGCATCCCATTCTGCAGCTACTGCTAATGCAAGTGGTTTGCTATTCACTTCAAATGTTTTCCCCTGTGGTGTCTTGAGTTTCCTTTGATCAAGTGTAATTTCAAATTTTCCCCCACTCGATAAAATATTTGTTTTTCTATAAAACCTTTTCACAGTAGCTGCAAAGTGTAATTTTAAAGTTACATGAAAATTAACGATTGCTGGAAAGATATTCATTGCATGCATAGCAGTTTATACAAATGTTGAAAAAGTAATTATGTAGGTTAAGAGCGATCTAAAACATCTCTTTATAAATATTTGAAAATGTGCCCTTACCTATATTTCTTACTGTACAATATGCCGTAGCAAATTTTCTATATTTAAAGTATTGCATTTTTTCTGATAATATTCGATTGTATCTTTTCCCTGTAAATGTTATGTATTTATATATTTATATACATAAGACTGCTCTTTTCCAGCGTTGATGAATGAAAATATTTATATTTGATGCATGTTATACATATACTAAATAACACACTAATAAATAAGTACATACATAATTGTATTTATGAATCTACATATTAAAGTATATATGAACACAATTTGAAAATAGATTATTATAGTACTTACTTAAATGTGAAACAATAATTAACTGTTACGATTTTCTATAACCTATAATAATATTTAAAACATAAACAAAATCTGACTGTATAAATTTATTTTCTTTCAAATTTACTTTATATTGTAGGTGGTTGTAGGATATATTGTTCGTAACACATAATTAAATTCGATTATTTATGCTGCCCTCTACGAAATATCGAAATACTCTACATATGTATGTATGCATTTATTTATATATACCTATTATGTATAATGTATAATGTATAATATGCACGGATATATAATATGTATATACTCAATGAAAAATATTTGACTTGCGTGGGTGGATCCTGTGCTTGTTCAAAAGTTACCTAAGTGTTGAAGTTAAACAAGATATACAAAAATACTGTTATCCGTAATAGCGCAAACAAACTTGTGAATCATAGCAGCGTTTTACGAATATCAGGCTATATGTGCGCGGCCGATTGAAGTTAACCAAAAATGAAAACTTGTCAATTAACTTGGCTTGTTTTGAACGTATGTTTGGTATATACATTCAATTTAGAGCCGAGAATACCTGTTATTAAAAGAGGGCTGGATGGTTCTTATTTCGGCTATTCTGTAGCTGAACATCAAGAAATTTCGGAAGATGGATCAGAAAACCTCAAAAGTTGGTAAGAATCATTTCTTTTTGTTACAGCTAAAATCTTTATAAACATTATAAGAACTTCACGTGCTTATATTCTACGTAAAATAATATGTTTCACTTTCTGTAATATTTTTTAATATAGGTAAATACATAAAATACAAACATGTTGATAATGAAAATAAAAATAATTTAATTTATATGTAAATTTTGGACTATTCAAATACATACAGATTATTAATATTTTAAAAATATTTCATACAATGACGAATGTAACTTATTTAATTGACAGGATGTTAATCGGTGCTCCACTCGGCCAAAATAGACAACCAAATACTAACAGATCTGGTGCGTTATGGCAATGTCCATTAACAACACTTCAAAGGGATTGTACTCAAGTGATCACAGATGGGAGATCAAGTATGTAGAGAATTTGAATATATTCATATCGATTTAAGATTCCTTATCATTCCAAGTCTTATTTTTATAAACATATTTATGCCTATGTATATTGATATTAGATATATTTATACTTATTATAATGTGTGAATAATTTTTAAAGTTAACGAAGGAACTTATTGTTGTTCGAATTTCTTTATATTTTTAGGAACATTAATTCAACTTGCATGTTATTTTCAATGTTATTGTTCTATGGAGTTGTTAAGTTATTGAGCTTTATTCGATGTTGTATACATAATAAGATTATTTTTTTGTTAAATTATGTGTTGGTTAAAACGAGCAGCAGAGGGAATTCTGTATGATTCAAGTAAGTCGATGAATGGTGTTATTTGAATGGGCAATTTTATCATTGTCATACAAAATTTTATTGATTACGCAAAAATTTTGGTCATTTATTAGAGAAATTGTTACATCAGCATGGTATATTTCAATGTAGGAATTATCTAATTATACTAAATTGATTAAAAACATTCTGATTCTAACAAACACACTGTTCATAAAAAATTTTTCTAATTCAAATTTGTTGTGACGTCTTGTTTAACCATGGAATGTTTTTATGTTTGCATTTGTGTGTAAGTTAAACACTGAAATGATATTGTTTGCATTAATAAAATGTACATCCACATGCTTATTACTCTGCATAATGTATCTATTTTTCGTTGTTGTTTTCTTTTATCATTTTCAGTAGGTTTTCGTATATATTTTTCATTTGTTTTAGCATGATAATTTATATGGAATGATTTTTTATCAATCTTTAAACATGTTATAATGATGTAATGTATTCTTAGGGATAGCTTCTTTTTCTTTGAGAAAAATTAGAAATTAAATGTTCCCTCATTTTGTATTTCAAGTTGTGAAATACCTTTAAATTGCTTAAGGGAATTGCTCAAATAAAAAATAAATTGAAGTGTGATATAAAATATTATATGTAATACCTGAATTTGTACTTAAGTATGAATAATTTTGATAATTAACCAAAAAATAAAGACGCGTATGACTCCTTAATTAACAAACTGTTTTAAATTTTTTAGGTTCTGAATCCGATGAGCTACAGCCACCAGGAAACGATGAAATAAAAAACAATCAGTGGCTGGGAGTAACAGTTCGTAGTCAAGGTTCTGGGGGTAAAGTAATGGTATGTATTCCTCCAAAGTTAATGCTTATTTTTGCTTTTTTTACAGAGGTTTTTTACGAGGTATTTAATTAATTAGTTTTGATATATTTATAGGTATGCGCACACAGGCACATTGTAAAAACAGCAGATTCACAATGGGGTCAGGGACAATGTTACATATTGACGCAAGATTTGAAGTACCAAGATTTAAAGAAACCTTGCTCTGGAAAACCAACGAACAAGTAATATAAACATTTTAATTTAAAAAATACGTTAAAAACAAGAGTATATCAATATATAATTTTCAATTTCTATATACTATATAATTAAATATAATATTTTCTCACATATTTTAGAGCTCATGAACAATTTGGATACTGTCAAGCTGGAACTAGTGGTGTACTTACTGGAGAGGATCGTGTTGTCATTGGTACACCAGGTCCACACACATGGAGAGGAACTTTATATCTTTTTACAATTTCAGATGAATTTTTAACTAGAGATAATACTGTTTACAACGCTCCAATGCAAGATTCCTCTCCTGTCAGCAAGTATAGCTACTTAGGTATGTATTATTATAACAGGTGTGCGAGAACCCGAAAATGTTGGGTTCTCGATAACTTCGGGATTCTTGAATATTCTCGGAAATCTCGAACTTTTCAAGAATCCGACTTGTGTCTGCCCAATGTCTCCCCTACCTATCCCGATCCAGTGGTCGGCCGTCATTTTCGCGTTCTCGCACTCTAAACATTATATTCTTTATTAGATTCTTATTTTTTTGACCTGTTCTAAGAATTTATTTTGAAAATCTGTTTTGCATAAAGTAAATAGCATCCATATTTGCGAATTTTTGACGACTGTAATCATAATGACTGTAGTAGTTATTTTTAAAAAGAACAAACTTGTTGAAAAAATTCCACTAATCTGACTGTCATTTTTAAAACAATATAAATACACGTTACATTTGTAGGCATGTCTGTTACTGTGGGGAATTTCTTTGGTAATGGATTGGCATATGCTGCTGGAGCACCGCGTTCGAATGGAACTGGTCAAGTGGTTTTACTTAAACGACGAGACTTTAAATCAGATATGGATGTTGCTCTCATTTTGGATGGCGAACAATTTGCTTCAAGTTTCGGATATGAAATTACATCTGCGGATGTTAATGGAGACAAGTATAACTTTCTTTTTTGGAAATTAACTTTTAGAAATGAGAAATTATTACATATTAATACGATTGTCGTGCTTCTACTTCTAGAATTTCAGATCTTATAGTTGCAGCACCATTTTACTTCAATAAAGCAGAAGGAGGTGCGGTATATGTGTATACGTCGTTACAGAAAAAAAGTCAACCTACTAAACTTGTTGGTCGTGAAGAATCGAGGTATATATTCTAGATATTCAATAAAATATTTTCAATTTTTTTGCATGTCATTTAATAAACTAATGCCAGCTGCATCGATTGATGTATTAAAAAATACCTCATTCCATTTAAAAAAATGAAGGTGACCTTCATATCTCTAAAAAAAAATTACATAAAAACAAAAATTTTTCTGGTATTGTATGAGCCCAATTTTACCATTCAACTTTGTCCTCCAGACATTTGACATATCTTTAAAAACAACAAAGATATTTGAGGTGGCAATAATAATATGTAACTGAATTATAGATTCGGATTTGCACTAACAAATTTGGGAGATTTGAACAAAGATGGTTACGAAGATATTGCAGTTGGTGCACCTTATGAAGAAAAGGGAACAGTATACATATATTTGGGTTCCAAAAATGGAATAATTACAGTGCCATCACAGGTATTACATAATATACATCTAAATATATTTAAAATTGTATAATTTTGTTTGAGATCGCCTTAATTTTTAGGTAATACACGCAGATGACATGCCACAACCATTACAAACATTTGGATATTCATTAAGTGGAGGAATTGACATGGATCAAAATGGATATTCGGATTTATTAGTTGGAGCTTATGAAAACGATGCTGTAGCACTTCTCCGTTCAAAAATGATTATTGGTATCAACACGTATATCCGTTACTTAAGAAAGGATAATACATATCAAGAAAAAATAGAACCTGTCGATCCTAATAAATTTGGGTGTCCAGAAGACCCTGATTCAAATTATACATGGTCAGTAATTTATAAATTTCTGAACGTTACGTTTATAACAATGTTTTTATGTATGCGCATGTACAAAGTTAATTCGTTGCAGTTTTTCGTTCGAAGCTTGTTGTAACACAGAATCTCTTACAAAAAAAGAGGACATGCAGAATCTACAATTGAATTATTACATTGAGGCTGAAACGTACACAGGAGTTAAAAAATTCTCAAGAGTGTGGTTTGGTACTGGCAATGCTCGTCCACATTATATAAATCGTACTGTCACTTTAGATGCAACGAAAGTTGAACATTGTCAAAAAGAAATAATTTACTTGAAGGTAATTGTGTTTGTTATGCTGTTACAATGTAATATTAATCTAACAGGATCAATTTTTGTAACGCGATCCTATGCGGATCAAACTTCCGTTAATATCTCAACTGATCAAGATAGGTGTCCCACCCTGTACAAGTTTCTTTATTTTTTTTTAGGAAAATACACGCGACATTCAATCGCCAATTAAATTCCGGTTAAACTATTCTTTGATACAAGAGGAGCCAATCATGCCAGCTGAAGGACAACCTTTACCTGATATAAAGAACTATCCGATTTTAAATCAGCAAGAAGCTGCCCGTGTATTTGAAGCAACCTTCCAAAAAGATTGCGGTAATAATGATATTTGTGAAAGCGATCTACAAGTGAATGCTCGATTAAATTTATCAGGTATAATCTTCAATTCAATAAAAATGCTAAATTTCAAAATTGATTTGTTTAAAAAAAAGAAGTAGTTTTTTGAAAATAATACTTATTATTAATATTTTAAGCTTTGCCTGAGAAAACCAATATTTATGAGCTCCTTTTGGGTGAAAGGGAGGAAGTTGTGGTAGATGTAACTGTATCTAATGTTGGAGAATCAGCGTACGAAGCTCAGTTATTCATCGTTCATTCACACAGTTTGAATTATATCGCTAGTAAAAGCAACGATTCTGTAATTTGCAATTTACATAATACTACAGTAGTAGCTTGTTCTATTGGTAACCCGTTTAAAAAAGATAAAATGGTGAATATACAAGTACGATTTGACCCTAAAGAATTGGAAGATAATGAATCGAAATTAGATTTTGTAATATTTACAAATTCTACATCGAAAGAAGTAAAAGAAAAGGAACCTAAAAGATTACAAGCAACAGTAGTAAAGCGTGCGGAATTGTCAATTAAAGGGTAACTTTGAAATTTGTACTACAAACAAAATGTGTAATATGATAAAAGAATTAAACGTTTAATCATATGCGAAATACAACAATCATAGGAGTGCAAAAATTCAACGAGCTTCCTATGGTGGACCAGTTGTGGGCGAGTCAGCAATAAAACACTTAAATGAAGTCGGACCAAAAGTTTCACATATTTATGAAGTATTTAACGAAGGTCCATGGAGGGTAAGCACTTTAGAAGTTCGAATCTCGTGGCCTTATGAGGTGGCAAATGACAAAGCTCATGGAAAATGGCTTTTGTATTTAGAGGAAATGCCAACCGTACAAGGTGATGCAACAATAATGTTATATCGTTCATATATACATTATGATGTTATAATTTCAATTGTTTTATTGTATGTATATATTATTATAGTGTATGTATATATTAATTATATTCGTTGTAATTTCACGTATAGCTTTAGGTGATGGTGTATGTACATTACCACTAGATCACCAGGTTAATCCTCTAAAGTTACAAGGTAATACTAGTTATGATGATATTGATGTGTTTCAATCAATGTCTACTCCTCCCACATTGCATAACCACACGACCTATGCAAGAATGAAAAGAGATACAGAAAAAGTTGTTAACACACGAACAATCATAGATAAGGATGGTCATAAACGTCAAGTAGTTTCAATGGTATGCAACTAATTAAATGTATGATTAAATACTCCGTGTTTCATCAATGAAAACAATTATTTTTCTTATTATAGAACTGCAAAGCTGGAACTGCAAAATGTTTTGATATTACGTGTTTTATATATAACTTACAAAGGAAACAAGAAGCAGTAATAATTGTGAAAGCACGGTAACATTTAATATTACACATAAATGCGATATTTAAACACAATATGTAACGACAAGCAAATTTTTATTTTCAGTAATATATAACTTTTGTACTCACTTTATCCTTTCTAGATTATGGAATTCTACACTTGCAGAGGATTATCCGAAAGTGGATCACGTGAGAATAGGTTCTAATGCGAGAATAGTTATACCATCGAATGTTGGGATTCAACAAGAAAATATAAAAGATGACGTCGCAGCTGTAAGTGTTGAAATTTACAGTCATCAGATATATTTTTTGGAATTTGTATTTCATATGTTTTAATATACAGGTTGAGACGATTGTGCAACCAGATCATATTGATCAACAAGATAAGGAATCTATGCCCATTGGGATAATTATAGGAGCGGTTGTGGCAGGTTTGATATTGCTTATTATAATTGCGCTAATCCTACGACAGTGTGGATTCTTCAAAAGAAGACGGCCAGATCCCACACTATCGGGAAACCTCGAAAAACATAGGGATGATAATCCAGAAAATGAAGCGTTATGTAAACGTTAAACAGTTGTTTTAACTTTTATTATGATTATATATACTTAAGGACTTTTTTTCATAAATTAGCATGTTTACTTAAGTTTACAGTACTTACAGTGAAAAATAACAAACGATGGCTGCTGTAGCTAAATAGTCTATAGCAACTCTATAAGCAGCTACCCAGACAGCACACCGGCTCGATTTGGGCCTGATTTTTATGCGCGCAATGGCCAGGACATAGCCAGGAAGGGGCTCGAGCCCAGGGCCTGCCGGCCGTGCCTGGTTTCAGCCAGATTCAGCCCATTTACAAGATTGCAAGGGTGCGGGATTTGCGTTCTCATTTCGTGATAATACAAACACGGGTTTTTTCAGTAGTCAAAAACGCCAGATAAAGGTCAATCTAGGCAGCAAACGCCCTCAAAAGTCTTTTTTAAGACAGATTTAATAACAGCAAAGTGGGTTCTGTTTCCTGCTAAAGATGGTGTAGATTCTGTTCCATGCTAAAGATGATGTAGGAGCAGTTCTAGGCTAAACATGATATGGAGATAGAAGATGCGCGAGAAAAGTTGGGCTCAATCGAAGCACTGATTGGCCACATTAGTGTGACCGTGCTGCCCTCTCAAAAACAGGCTGAATTCTGGCACGGCCGGCAAGCCCTGGGCTCGAACCTCTTGCTGGCTATATCCGGGCCATTGCGCGCATAAAAATCAGGCACGAATCAACCGGCCTGGGCCTCGAGCCGATCCAAGCATTGAGTTAGCCTGTAACCTGTAGGTCAGGGGCCTTGCAGGCTTGGTCAGGTGGTAGGCTCGGTCAGGCTGTGCTATCTGGGTGCATGACTTTTTGAAATAGAATGCATTAAATTCATTACTTTGGAATACTTGCGTAGATAATCTGTTAACCATCAGACTTTTAATCACAAACTCTTATATTAAAGAATAAATATAAAAACTACGACACAACTTGTCCCACAACAAACATAATTACCATGCAACTTATATGGCACAATAGTTAGAGAGAGATTACAATTTATAATTAAATACTAAACATTTTTGGGAAATATAATAGAATTCAGGTGACGAGCTCCGGTGGTTAACAGATTAATAACACTGTCCAATAAATTTCAACTTTTTTTTTGTATTTTGATTTCCAATATGCGATTCTTATAGAGTTTTTCGCGCTGATTCCGAATCTGTCATTAATTTTTCTCCTATACGTACAGCTTTTGAGAAAATGGAGTTTAAAAAAAGACATTTTTCAACTTTGAACAAATATTGTGATGTTATTATAAAAGATATTGAATTGTTCTTT
>CM052311.1:20659860-20688999 GCA_028455605.1 Lasioglossum malachurum | reverse complement strand
GCCGACTGTGCCAACTCGCGTCTAGGTCGCGCTCTGATTGGTCCGGGACAACATTCTTGCAGAAAATGTTGCTTCAAACGAGTTCTGCAGGAGTTTTTGGACACCCTATATATGACTTTACATGTATGAAGTCATATATATATATATATATATATATATATATATTATCTATATACGCACTGCGTACTACAGTGTAAATGACGTAAATAAATTACAACACAACTCATAAGCTCTACAGTTATGAATTTTTATCGCATCTCTGAATTTGTCACAATATGTATGATGCTGCATATGGTAAAAGGGTGAGTCATTTATTTTAATGCATTTTTTTACATTTTATCATTTTAAACTTTCATTCTGAAACAGCAATAATTTAATTACATTAAATATATAAAAGTATAATTGTCTCTTATACAAATCGATTTATATCCCACTCTAATTTTCTGTATTATATGTATATATGTAATATTTCATTAGATCTCGGGAAATACTTGTTGATTTTACAACTATAGACAATGTAAATGATTGGTCGGAAATATCTGACACTGTTAGAACAGTGGGAATGTCGAAAGCTGTTTTGACATTGCAAACTACTCAAGTTTTTCAGCGTGCAATTTTTTTTACTCTTTTGAATCCACAAACAAATGGAGCTGGCTTTGCAGGAGTACGAAAGAGGACGAATTTAAATTTATTAAACTTTAAGAATATTGAAATAACTTGTAGAGGACAAGGAAGAAATGAAAATTACAAAGTTGTTCTTCGACATGAAGGTCTTCATACAAATGAAGATATAACATATGAACAGACTTTCATGGTAAACCAAAATTGCACTACTTCTATATAACATACAATTATGCATTATTTTCAATTTTAAAAATGGCTTACAATAGTATTTATAATTTGGGACCAATGTGAATATTTTATTGATATAGGCGCCAATGTCAAGTACTACATTTTCAACTGTTAAATTACCTTTGGCAAATTTTAAAGCATACTATCGTGGACGAGAAGTACCAGGTGCAAAACCATTAGACACTGGGAATATTACAATGCTTGGTTTGCAGGTTTACGGTGGTGTATATTCAAAAATTAAACAAAGAGGTGTATCAGCATTAGAAATAGAAAATATTTCTGTATCGTAACATTCATATTATTTTAAATGTAATTTACTAAGAAAAAGTAATATACATAAAATACTTTCTCAATATTCTAATGTTTTAAAAATGTGGTAAGTGCATTAAAGCAACAAATTTTATTGAAGTTTAATTTTTATAAAAGTAGCTAATTTATTAAATATTACATTGATGTACATAGTTAAATGGAAAAGATATTAAATTTTGTTCTTATTCTAACTTACAAATGTTAGCAAGCATATTGTAAATGTGTAAAAGCGTAGTTTGCAATAATAATGACTTGATGAAAAACAATGTAACATTTGCTTTGCAAAAGAGAATAATGATCAATTTAATGTGCTTTCAAATTACCAATCATTTAAGTAGTTTTCTTCAAGACTGCTATACAGCTTAAGATCATGGTTCAATCTGTAAATAAAATATGTACAAATATAGATGTAGTTGCAGATTGTACTAAATATCTTTTTAATAATATGTATTAACATATGTAAATATAACGTTTCTTTACTTACGCTTTAAAAGCATCACCTATTTCTTGCACTTTGGACGGATGGCAAACAATTGTTGTTTTACACTCGTTTGGATCAAATAATGGAGTCAAATATTTAGATGCTATACGACCCATATCTTCAATTTTTACTGCAGATATACGTTGCACCATTTTCTGTGTATAATTATGTGGCACGTTTTTGAAATAAGATAACAACGAATGTTGTACTAAATCGCCCACACTTTGCTCTTTTTCAATAATTTCAAAAATTAAAGAAGATTTCGCCGATTCGAAAAGTAACTTTTCCCATTTATTTTCAGTAATATGCATATTCTGTTAAGGAAAAATTTGCAAAGTTAATGTTTGAAATAAATATTACAATACTAATTATTTACATATTAGAATCTCAACTTACTACAATTGATTTAGCTTCTTTGTAAGCCGCAACAACATTCGTTGATCTATAGAATGACAAATATAATAGTCCTTCATTTGCATTAGCATGGATATTATATGCATATGAAAGACCTTGGCCTCTTATAAGTTTCCACATAGGACCCTATAGAAAATACAAATTTAACTACTCCAAATATACAATTTTCTTTTTACTCACCTCCAATTGTGTCAAGTATTGCAAACAAACACGCAACGGTGCTAAATCTATATGTTGGTAATTATTTATAGATTGACAGCTTTGTGATAAAAATGAGGATTCTATACAACCTAATCCTGTAACGCATCCCTTAATTGGAATTTCATTTAAAGGATTTATGAGCTTCGAATCCGGAATAATTTCCAGCCTATATAATTAAATTGTGTAATTAGAGAATTTATGCGTCTACATTTTGAAAAAATAAAATTTAAAAAATTATTTACTTAGTTTTTTCCGTTGTGAACTCCGAAAAATGAGTGGTCCACGGAAGATACACAGACGGAATTGTAGCAGTCAACTTGTCCACGTTAGTGGCTATGTACATCGTTATATTTTTAGGTGTTGTTAAAGCCTTCTTAACAATTTCAATTTCTGATATAACAGAATTTTGTTCTTCTACGTCATTTAAGCGGTTTAAAACATTAGTAAGAAACTTCTGTTGTCGTAGCATACTATTTGTAAATTGATTGCTGTCTAAAAGTAAAAAATGATATTAACTTTTTGCAAGAATGCGTAATTTCATAAAACAGATTATCTTACCTTTGTTATATAATAATCCTCTCATTAGATGACCTACAACTGTACTTCCTTTTCTTTTAACTTGAGCTACATCGTTTACCATTTTTGTAGCTATTATCTTCAATCTGTTGGATGTCAGTTCAGTATCATATAATAATTCTTTAATCCATCTTACACCATCCCCATACTTTTTTATCTCCAGCTAAATCATGAAAACAACCATTTAATACAAATCAATGGTCATGATATTAAAATTATGTATAAAAATTTATGAATTACATGCAACATCAAAATAGCGCTATGACTGTATGATCCACATGAAAATCTAGAAGTGTTCTCAACTCCAATCCTTGTCTCAGTGGTTACTGTATCTGCTTCTAATTCAGCAACTATTTCCTCGTATGGAATGAGTTGTCCATTTCGCTTTACTGGAGATTCCATTATAACTTCAAGTAATAAAGGAATGTAAGGTCTGTATTTTCTTTCAATAGAGGAAGTATTCATGATAACAAACATCTGGAAACAATTATATGGTAGCATAAAAGTATGATAATGCAGTTGTTTATAAATGTAATGGCATGATAATACATACATATACGAAATTGGTGTTAACATGATCCAAGTACGTATAAAACGGTAGATTTTCTAAAACGAACCCAGAATTTTGTTCAATAGAGTCTGTTGTAAAACGCTTGATATGATGAAAACTAATAAGATCAGTACTCGGTATAGGTACTGAACTTAGCATTTCATTAGGCATAGGTACCTATAAAATAGATAAAAGTGAAACATCAAAAACAAGAGAAATAAAGATGTTCATCTCTTTAGACTTTAAAATAATACGTACATTATTTTGCGCAATAGCTTTTTGCAGTTCTTCTTCTTTCAGTTGTAGACCATTGTCACCTAAATCTTTAATCTGTTTAGCTATGCGTTCCTTCTCTTTCTCAGTCAGTTCATGTTGTTTTTCTACGCTAGGAATTCCTTTAATAACTACTAGCGGAGAATCAAGCAAAAACTTTTTCAAAAGATCCAACCAAAAAGATTCTGGTTCCATTTCTAATTTCTTCAGGTCTTTAATTATGTTCGATCTTCGATCTAACTAAAAATTTTTAGATACTTCGTGGTTATAACAATGCAAATGTTGTCATATAAAGAGATCATAATATATCACAAACTTTACTTACATCTTCTTCTGTTTTACCATAAAGTACATGTTTAACAAGCATCATTGCAATTGCATCGTGAGGTGCTATTTCTAAGCAACTTAATCTTTCAAGAATAGATTTATGAACAACAGTTCTCATTCGTTTCATATCGATGCCATTTTTATACACGTCATTCAATGTCTTTAGCAAATGATCTTTTACGAGTGTGATTTTCGGCTTTGGTACATTTTCAAATTCAAGGCACAGAAGGGATACTGCATACTCGCAAGAAAAATGAGCGACATTACTAGCATATGGATCAGCAATTTCAAGAAATTCTTTTTGTAGCGGACTAACTGAAGTGTCTGTGAGATATTTCAATAATAGATCGCAAGCGATAAATGTATATGTTTCATTAACAGGTGATCCTCGCCAAGCAACATTTATTATTCCATTATCTTCGTCGTCGCAAGGATAAAATACATCTATCTCTTTGCTCTCTAGAAAAGCTGGTACTGGGCTTTGCCAAGGTTTATTATATAAACCTCTGTTCCCCTGAAATATTATTCATGTCATATAATTTTCTGAAAACATTACCGAATTAAGATATAAACAATTTCATTTACATACTTTTGACAAAATTTTTTGTTCTATAGGTTGCAAAGCATTGAATACATCAGCATGTTTTATTTGCCCAACTATTATCAGGGTTAAATTTTCAGGCCGGTAAAAGTCTTTATGGTATTGCTTTACTTTCTCATTACTAGTACTTTCTCTGAGATTCTTCAATGCCCCTATGAAAATACAATAGTTTCTTTTAGAGAACATAATCTAATCAAACTCAAACCAAAAATGTAAGAGAATTGGAAAGGATGAAATAAATAGGGTAATAATAGAAAAGGGCAGAGTAAGAATGAGTGAGAGAAAGAGAAGAAATAAATGGACAGAATGCGTGGATAAGATAATTTTGTAAATATAGAATATCCAGTAGAAATCCAATTCTTAGCTGTAACGCTAAATAGACTACTACAATAGTTACTTTTATATAAAAGTTATTTCCATGTGATAATGTATTATATATATACTAACAAAATATTTAAATAAATAGATATCTTACCTCCAGTAAGGGATTTGTAACCACAATGACCAGGGAAAATTGCACGAACTAGTTCTGTATATAGTAAATATTCACCTGTATTTTCTTTGCCTTGCATTTCACAATATACTACACCTGCATCATCACCTTTACCGTTTATATGATGTACTTCTGTAACATAAGCTGAGTCCTATTCAAGTATTAAAAAAAATATTAATAAAAAACTCTCATCAATAAACATACTATAAATATTTGTATTATAATATTAATTATTAAATTATCTTACTGTAAGTGTTGGATAAAGTATATGTTCAAGATATACAGGCATTAAGGATAAGAATCCTTCGCTCCCAGCAGTTGTCATAGTATAATATGTGAAATCAACAAACGTCGCTGCATTGGTACCAGATGCCAAACATCTATTTGCCCATAAATCTAAAACACCTTTGTAAGGATAATCTTCGCTACCCAAAAAGATAAGATGTTCCAATGTGTGAGGTAATCCATCATCATTGTGTGCTTCAGTGGCTAAAAATTTCAAGCATATATATTATTGCAATATAAATGAATAGATATTAAGTAAGAACATATTGCGATAAATTTATATTTTTAAAAACTATGATGAATACAATAACAAAAAGAATTACCAGAGCCGAAATAGCCAGACACGACAGGTCCATCAACTTCTGCTATAGCAATCGTAATTCCAGAATTTACAGATTTATAAACATATACCGGTATTGTATCATCAGTTTTTACGGAACATACAAGTTGAAATCCGCCCATATTTTCTCTAGGTGAACTATCAACAGGCGCCATGTTAAATTATACTTTTTCCGATATTCGAAGTTCGAAGTGATCCAGCTGCGTACGTATGACCGGTATGGGTATGGTATGACTGCGTATGACTGACAATAAATTGTTTAAATTTTCAAGAGGGCGTTGCAAACAGTACGTACAGGCGTACAGGTATTATACCGGTATTGGTATTAGGTACCAATACCAATAGTTAGAACATTCGTCTTGTCACCCAACTAACGACCTAACGACTAACTTTAGACTTTAGACCAATATGTGTATTTACTAGTACAGAGATGGGCATTATCTAAATAAAAACTTATTTAAATAAGTTTTAGATCAAATATACAGTATCTTTTGTTTTCTATTCGAAGTCGAATGTAACGCGAGAATTTATCTGTAACTTTTATCCCTCAAGAGCTTGGTTTGATTTTCTCGTTATTTCGACTTTTATTCGACAGTCCAATTGTCGAATCAGCGGCATCAGCGCCACCCATGTATCTTACGGTTACGGTTGCATCATACAACTTGTATGGTTGTATGCAGTGATGCCAGAGTCGTGGTACCGTGATACTAAACGATACCCCCACTATGACGAACTATTGCCTCTACTTTCCCTGTCCAACGCGCGAGCGCGAGCGCGTTGGAAAAGGAAAGTTGGGGCAATAGTTCGTCATAGTGGGGGTATCGTTTAGTACCACGGTACCACGGTTCTGGCATCACTGGTTGTATGTTGTTCCTCTCTGGTTGTATTTGTCGTTTGTCTTAGCTTGGTCTTGGGTCTTGGTCGCATAAATATAAATATTTAGTATGCGTCAGATTTGATTGGAAGGAGTTCATTCGTAACCTTGTGGGTTATTCAGGTTATTCAAGTCCAGATGTCCAGGTTCAGGAGAGCACATGGTGGGTTCCCAGATCCGGACAAAGTTTGGTTACCCTAGTTTTGTATCTAACGTTTATACGCGTACAACGTTTTCTGACTTCTATGGGTAACGTATCTACATTCAGTTCCATAAGTATTCGTCTTTTTTATAATTGTACCAAACGATCTGATTATTTGTAAGCAATTAGAAGCATTCGTTTACTAAAAGACGTGCAAAAAAGATTTTCCAAAAATTACAATTGATCAGGTTACATGCAAAAATAAAAAAAAAATATTTTTTAGAACTATTTTATTTTGGCCCTCCATGAAAATTTAAAATATATGTTTCGTAGATCTATGTTAGTTATACACATGCTGAAAATTTCTGTGGATTTTTTAAGCAAAAACTGACCAAAAGTCGTGAAAAACTACGATTTTCACCATTTTTCACCGCTTGTAGCTCGTGTGTATGCCAATCGATTTCGATTAAATTTTCAGCATGTGTATAACTACTATAGAACTACAAAACATATATTTTAAATTTTTATTAAGGGCCCAAATAAAAAAGTTTTAAAAAATACCTTTTTTATTTTTGGCATGCAACCTTGGAAATTGTAATTTTTGGAAAATCTTTTTTGCACATCATTTAGTAAACCAATGCTTCTATACATACAATTGCTTACAAAACATCAGGTTATTTGGTACAATTATAAAAAGGTTATTCTGTTTTAAAGGGCATACGAATACTTATGGGACTGACTGTATATTAATGATGAAAAGGCAGTGCATGTTCAGTATCGTTTTTGTCATAAATGAATTTGAAAAAAGAATGAGGACGTAGCCCCAAGGCCCAACTCTCCCTTTTACAGTCGTGTTTTCAGAAATGGTGACACTTTCAAAATTGCAAAATTAACATTTTTTCAAGCAGACGCTCATCGGCCATCCGAGAAAGTAATATCGCGGTACACCGTTCACTTCAAATAATTTTAATTTTGCCATTTTGAAAGTGTCACCACCTTTGAAAACACGTCTGTAAAAGGAAGACTTGGGGCTACGTCCTCATTCTTTTTTTCAAATTCTTAAATTAACATTACAATTTTTCATGAAAATTTCTATACACAATCTACATACATACCACGATCAAAAATTTTTCGCAAAAAAAGTTAATTTTGAACATATTTTTTAAACAAATTATGTTTTTCAAAATCAGTTTACACTAAAAGAATCGCCATTCTAAGACGCGCAAATTGGATTTTGAAATTTTCGCCTGAGCCTAATAGTTTCGTAGATATTCAATGAAATGGATTTCTCCACCCCAACTTTGAGGGCTGTTTTCACCAGGGCTTCGGAGTCGGAGTCGGAGTCGTGGAGTCGGTGTCGGAGTTTGGGAGTAATTGCTGATCACTGGAGTCGGAGCCGGAGTTAGAAGTAGCTATGTATCGACTCCCGGAATTGGAGTCAGAGTCGGAAAAAAATATATCGACTCCGACTCTAACTCTGGCTCTTTTGTTTATAAATCATTAATAGATTTATCTGTACATAAATAAATTGCTAATATTCGATCTACTGTATAGACGTATTGTATATGTATGTACAGTGACTCCCACAAATATTCGGACACTCTTAAGAAGCCGATAACTTTTTTACAATTGGACTATACGATTCGAACTTTTTTGGGAAGCTAGAGCAATTAGTTTACTACAGGATATGAAAAGAAATTTTTTTGAAAATTGCAATTGTTCGGAATTGTATACAAAGTACTAAAAGTGGCAGTCAAAACTTTTTAATGTGGGCCTACATTGAAAATTTAAAAAATTCGTTTTGTAGATCTGTGTCCATTATATGCACTGTGAAAGTTTCAATGAAATCAGTTGATGCGGAAAAAAGCCACAGGCATTGAAAGATGTAAGAATCTGCAGTTATAGGCTGAAAATCGTGAAATCTGCAATTTTGTCCATCTTTAAACGTTTGTAGCTCATTGCAACGTCGACCGATCTTGACGAAATTTTCAGAATATGTTTAATTCACAAAGATCTACAAAATGTATTTTTTAAATTTTCAATATATGCCCGCATAAAAAAGTTGTAAAATGGAATTTTTAGTATTTTTTCTACAATTCCGATCAATTACAATTTTTGGAAAAATTTTTTTTCACATCCTGTAGTAAACTAATTGCTCTAGCTTCCCAAAAAAGTTCAAATCGTATAGTACAATATTTAAAAGGTTATCGGTTTTTTAAGAGTGTCCGAATATTTGTGGGAATCACTGTATATACCTCCGCACTATGTATGTAGAGGAGAAACAGTTGAAGTTATGATAGAGTAGTATTTTCGAACTATTTCCTAAAAGTGAGAAAGTAACAAACAAGTGTTGTGTTGTATCAGAGTTATCTGTTCCATATTCTTAGACTTTAATACAATATTTCAACTATTTATTCAGTTTTATTACAACTTTTAATTATTTTGAGTACATATTTTTTCAATTTAGAGAGTCGGAGTGGGAATCGGAGTCGGAGGTAAAAAAAAGAGGAGTTGGAGTTAAGAATTTTGTCTACCGACTCCGAAGCCCTGGTTTTCACCCCCTTAACATGATTGTCGGCAGCTATAAAAAAAATAATCTCCCTTTTTACTGAATTTTACGGGATTCACTGAATGAAACTATATTGTTCGTTATTATACCATAATTTACTATTTTAAATAAATGTTGCATATATTTTACATATCTTTCTTCCCAAGAGGAAGTAATAGTTCGACAGGTTTAAATTCTGTAAAACTTTCATATTGGGCCGCTGAAGAGTCGAAGCGCCCCCATTCAGGTAGATTAGTTGCAGGCCCCACAGCGATCCATGTTCTTTACCCCTGTTCCATCTCGGAACGAAACTTCTTCATTTTTTTATTATATGCAGAAATAGTCAACGCGAAAACTTTCGCTTACAGCAGGTAAAACGAGTTCCTAAACCGAACCAAATCCTAGGGACTGCAATGCAATTACCAAACCATTACTCTTTCTCGAACCCCCTCCTTCACTAATAACTTGCGACCACCATCTAAGCGGCAACTGTGATTGGTACGCTACTTAGCAGTTTTTCACTGACGATCAACGTTCCTATTGTTCCTATTTACTTTCGACTGCCGAACATGGAAGACGAATTCGACAAGCAGGAAGAACGTTTAATCGAGTGTGTCAAAAGACGCAAGTTTTTGTATGACCACACGAACCCCTTGTACATGGACGTAAAATACAAATCAATTGCATGGAAAGAAATAGCAGAAGAATTGGTTCAACCAGGTTAGTTCACTGTATTTTAATAACAACTTGGTTAACACTAGAGATTCCTATTTTACGTGTATGTAAATACACGTGATACGTGAATCGTGTACTAAGAATTTAAGGATCCGTGAATCCAAATATTGATCTGTGTACACGGATCTGCGAATACGGATTCGTTCGGCACGTTCGAGTCCGACAACTGATGCGTTATTGTTTTTCGATCGAACTAAATTCGTACTACACGGTTCACGTACCACGTATACACCTGTATTTTCCCAGTAAGCAAAATGCTCGATTTTGGACGGCCATCTGCGTCAGCAGAAGTAGCGCTTAAGCAATAATTATCGACAGGGTGCGCTGTCCAAAATCGAACAGATTCCGAGCATCCTATGCTTCGTTCTGACAGCATAATGCCCGCCACCTTCTCGAGGCAGGCCTGGCTGACTGGGTTAGTACCATGTTCAAAACCGCGATCTCTAGATTACATGTTCCTACCTCTATTACAATTCGATCTTAACCATTCTAATAGTTTTCAGCGAATTTCCTGTTGCTCAATATCTGAAACAATGATAGAAGCAGGGCCGCCGCGTGGGTAAGAGGCGCCAGTGTGCAAAAGAAATTTAGCGCCCTTTTCCGAGCATGACAATAAAATACAATGAATGACCTTTTTTTTTTTGTTAGTAACAATATCTGTTGACGGGAAAACGATATGGAACTAAACTGTTTGTTTGTATAAGATTGCCCTGTCAACGAGTTCGCTCACGAGGAGCTGTCGAAGTGGTGTCCGATAATGCCCAAATCATTCTGGGACCGTCGCGTCGCGTCGAGAGTCTCGATCTATTGCAGCTGAACGTGTCTAAATAAATATAATCTCACGTTTGGTCTGTTTAAGACCGAACACAACATATATAGAAAATTCGAGGAGGAAAAGAAAAACAAATCGCGCTTAACAAAATCAACAACCGCGCTCCCCTCCCATCGCTGCTCCGCGTGGCCGCCCACAAACTACTTTCGAGAAGCTTCTAGAATCTAGAATTTATATATAAATTATAGAAAGCACATATAAACTTCGTTGCACTGTAACATTTGTTACTTCTGCTAATTAGGCTTTGTGCCGCACTGACAGCGACGGGCGCCCTTCCCGTTCATGTTTTGGCGCCCCTTCGACGAAGCGCCCGTGTGCGGCGCACAACCTGCACAACCGCACGCGGCGGCCCTGGATAAAAGATTCATTAGACAATATTTCTGTCTATAGTTGCGGTGTGCAAAAACAATTGGCAAAACATTCGGAGCAGCTTTCGGAAGTTCCTCGTCAGATCTAATGCGATACGGAGCGGACAGGTGATGGATATCTCAGATCGAAGACCACACAGGCACGAAGATAGGCTCCAATTTCTGACGCCGTTCTTCACGGAGCGGGAGTCGATCTCGAGCTTGGTAGACAGCATGGGAGAGAGCAGCAGGGCGATGAACGGACCGCCTACGTCGACGTCGCCCCCTAACAATAATGACAACGCGGTGAAGCAGTCTAACGGGACAGGAGACCGCGAGAATTCGTCGTCACAAAAACGAAAAAGGTGGGATTTGGAGGAAGGAGTTGCGGAAAACTGGGAAAACCGCCTTACGGCGTGCACCGAATTGATCGACAAGGTGGTACAGGGGCGCACCCAAACCCCATGGAATACCCCATTAGGACTTTTTTTCGAGGGCGCATTAATTAACATATCGCGGTTGAAGAGACGAAACCAAACGAAAGTGCAGCAAAAGATCCTGCAACTAATCTCGGAGATACAGGATGCAGAGGACGAGGAAAATACCTGAGATTTACACTAGAATAAGTTACATTAAAATAGGTTACGTTTGATTAAGTTGTAAATTTCTTTGTGCTAATTGAATGAAAAGTGTTTATAAAAATCAATGCATTGTAAACCCACTTACCGCGGGCAAACTGCCAATCGCCCCCCCCCCCCCGGTGAAATTGGTCTTTTCCAGTTTGTATGTTGTTTGATCCTCAATTTTTCACAGTAAGGTGGCAAAGCAGTCACTGCTCATACGGAAATATCCGTAGAACTTTTCCTTGTTGTCCGCTAACATTTGCTTGAATAATTGTATCTCTGTCCTGAAAATTTTTCCACTGGTTCAAATATAAAAAAATTTGAAAAATTAAAAATGAGGCTAGTGTAAAAATTAGTTTCTGTGACGAGTTAATTACTTTATGACCACCGTCCGACGAAAACACACGGTCAACACGTGCTGAAAAGGACTTCCTCATACTAAATCATAATATCGCATCTCCTACTCGGGAACTCCTTATCGGAGACCATAACAGTGGATACAGTAAAGTCGCCATCTAATTCCCCGAGGATCTCCACGATCACTGTTCCTCCGCCTCCGCCTACCCATTTCACTGTTCCACTGGGCAGTGATGCCAGAACCGTGGTACTAAACGATACCACGACTCTGGCATCACTGCCACTGGGGCGCACGACAGCAGTGAACAGCTGAACAGTACACTCACACAGTGGCGCACCTAGGATTTAACCTTGGGGGAAGACCAAGTTGAACCCAGTCCTAGGTTTTGCGTGAAAACCTTTTTTTTAGCCAAAATATCTGTCAACGGTACCCAGGGCTATTCCGCGATTTTAATTTTGGAAGCTGAACATTTTTTTCTTGGGGGGGGGGAACTGGCCCCCTGGCTCTCCCCTGGGTGCGCCACTGCACTCACACACCACTAGAAACATATACACTACTGTGCAAAAGAAAGAAGCACTCAGTATAATTATAAGATATAATGATAAAATATTTATGTAGAAATTGTATTGTACAATGATTGATTTATTGCATTTAAAGTATTAGATAATCCGCAATAACTGTGTTATTCTTAGCACTATTCAAATAAACAGCAAAATCTTTTTCCAAAACTTACTGTGTTCTTATTAGAATTTTTACGCTTTTCTATTAAATATGGCTGGATGCTTCTTTCTTTTGCACAGTAGTGTACGTACTTACACGAGGATTGCAAGGGTCCGAGCATCTTCAAATCATGTCTCGCTAATGCAAAGTGACCTACTGTTGCGTTGTCGAGGCGTAATTTGCTTTATTCGGCAGCATGTGGCTGTTGTAGCATTTATGAAAATGTATCACTCAACAACTACGATAGCAGCGACACTGTTGCGCCACCACATTGCTTCTCGCAAATTAAAAATTAAATTAATATTTATTTCATTTGCAAATAAAATATTTTTTATTTGGATTTTAGGGAACGATAAATAATAAATAATTTGAAATAGTAGTCCATGAATTCCGAATTCATAAAGTACTTTTAAACAGTACTTTTTTGAAACAATTGCTAAGTTAAATTAAATTTTAATGTGGCTCTCTTCATAGATGATGTAAACAAAAATTTCAAACCAATACATCCTGTCCGCAGAAGTAATTTTCAATTTCGAAAATTGAAAGCATAGTAATCTAATAATTTGAAAGCCAAGTTATTGTGTGTACCTAGTATTCTTTTAATTAAACTTGAGATTTCGTATCATTATTTATTGTTATACAAGAAGGAAATTAACATTTGTGTCAGAGTTAATTATATTATATATTTAACTAAAATTTTATTTGTTTCTTCATTTTTCATGTTTGTTTCAATCATTTTTCTTTCATTAGCATATCTAACATTTTTTTTGTTGCACTTATCTGTTTACCCATTTTCCTTATTCTTGATTGTTGCAATTTTCTTTTAGGGATATGCGTTTCAAGTGCTATCTTCCAACTCTTTGTATGCCTTAGTTCTAATAATATACCCAGAACCTGATTGATAGGAAGATTCTTTGCAGATCCACATCCCCATGGCAAATATTCAGCTAAAGGAAGTCTGACCATTTTAATTTTTTCTTTCCTAGCTTTTGCAAATGAAATTCGTTGAGGATTGACCTGAAAAATGTATACTAGTAAATATAAAGGAATACTATAAAATAGGTTACTCATAGGATATGGTAATATCATGTAAATCTTATTAACTTCCTTAACTGTTAGAATGTGAAAGAGTTCAAACAGTTAATATAGAAATGATAAAATGTTTCACCTTATCTACCATTGCACCAATTATGTATATCATATTAGGGTCAAACTTTTCTAAAGCAGTTGGAGCATCTGGTGTAAGATATACTATCTTATCCTTGTCAAATATATCCAAATAGGACTTTTCTGTGATATTTAGTGGATAAGAGTCTTCATATACAGTGGGTATTCCTTTATGAAACTGCTGCATCACTAAACTAGATTTATTTGTATTACAGAAGTATAGATCGAAAGGTTGTGGATGGTCTCGATTTACTGCAAATGCGAGTGATAATTGCTTTGCACAATTTAAGGCTTCATATGCTGTCATATCTGTATGATATCCAAGATCATAAACTACTTTGGGCTCATACATTATAGCATTCATTAATCGAGCATTATAAAAATTGTTCATTGCTTGTTGGCTTATACGTATGAACATTGTATTATGAAATAATCCGTATCTGTTCATATCAGTTGGTTCGGTTTTATATTCTTCCATTGCTTTTACCAGTTCAGCTTTTTTGGCTTCCTTTTTTAGTTTTTCTGCTTTTTCAATTCTTTCAACTTTCCATCGGTGATCAAGATAATGTCTAAATATTTATAAAAATAAATTATATTTACTACATATTCAACTATAATCTTTTTTCAATACAATATTTAATATCATACAACCTTCTTTGCGATCTGCTAGTCGCTACGAGTAACATTAACCAGTCTGTAGCTGTTACTGTAGTTGGTACTCTACCATTCATTTGCCGTATAGTTTCTATTTCTAATTTCACTCTTTCATACAAGAACTTCATTTTAAGCTCTTTAAGAAGTTTCTTTAATTTTTTTTCATCCTCTTCTAGGTAATAACGAGACACTTCTACAGATGCACTGCTTTGAGTACTACAGTTTCGTATTTTTAATGCATAATAATTAAAGTGATGTGCTTGTTTTGTATTTGGAAATACTGGATCGATGGTTTTAGTTTGTATTGAATGAATAAAAGCATTCAGATTAAACTTCTTTGAAATAGTAACACATCCCCGAAATGTGTTACTAAACATTTTGAAAGTTGAAAGAACTTCCGCAAAATAATCGCACTAACTCACACACAAACAAAACTGCAAAATCAAAAAGAATTTATATAAAAACAAAAATCTTTTGCGACTCCAACTTTCAATACAAACATGCACCAACATATATTGCACATGCGGTTCTAAGCAAGACCATAGAGTAGGAAAAGGCCGGATAGGGATACAACAAGAAGCGACACTCAGGCACTGATATATATACTATGGATACGAGATTCCCATAAGCCAGCCGTACAGCCGTTGAAGTCAGTAGAAGAAGGCACTTTCTTTTGCCAGCGCCGCCAAATGTCGATGCCGGAACATTGATATTATTTTAGTGTGCTTCTCACGGATGTATATATATATTGATATATATCAGTGGTGTGTCTGCGCGTGGCGAAGTGAGGCAAAGCGTAGAGCTCCACGTGCGATCACGAGGTGCGGAGGGAAGCATAGTTCATAGTCTGACATTTGATGGCGCCTCTTGCAAACTGGCAAAATCTTCTTCTAACGAACGTCAGGCTTCTCGTATCCATAGTATATATTTGGTAAATCTCTAGGGAATTTATATTAGAGATTCCAATAAGTAAATTAGGCTGAAGTTTATTAACAAAACTTTAACAGAATTAAATTGTTTGATCACAATGTATTTTAAATCCTTTTTCTTCGATGTCAGACTTATTTTGTCAAAGACAAGAAAATAACGCTTTTTTGTGTCGCTACAGTCGCCACATATATATCAGTGCATTCAGGTCATTCGATTGTGCTCGATTATATAAACAAGCGGGAAATTTAAATCAATTATTTTGAAGTTTGTCCAAATTTATTTCCGTTTTCGAAATGTTTACAGATTAGAAAAAGTTGAGAAAGAAGACATATAATAAAATGATAACTATATAGAAAATATATATTTCAAGAATATATATATATATCCATTATGGATGTATTATAAAAATTTTTATTACAAATAAGTTACAAGAAGAATTCTTCTTGCCCCACTTACATCAGAGTACTTATAAAATATAGGTAAAAGTTTCGCATCTGTGAGAATACTCTGCGGCTCTCACAAGAGTTGCGTCTCTATAAGAATCTTTTGTGGTGTTGATTTTTCACAGTACATCACAGTATAATTGTTACACGACCTTGTGCTGCTTTTTAGTCATTTTTAGTTTATCGGTTTATGTCACAAACAGAGAATCTCAAAAATTTGTACTCAGGTTTATTGCTAACGGGTATGAATTTTCCTAGCCCCAAACAGACCAATAAGAAATCATCACATGACCAAATGTGTCACCATTGTTGTTATGATTTGCTATATCAAAGTTGAACGAATACATAAATATAGTACATATACTTATAGTTAAAATATTGTTTCATATTTTTATTTGTGTATTACAGATTAGGGAATTAAACGAATCGAATTTTATAAAAAAGAAATATACAACGTTTTGAAACCATAATGTACCAAATTTGGGTGTTTATCTTTTGTTATTGTAATATAAGAAATGCCAATGTACGAGTGATTAGTATGCTCAAAAAATTGTGATCGAAGGTATGTCATATACCAAATATTTTTTGTTCTGGAGTGGAAGTAAAAGATATAAAGTTATTTTTTATGTATTTTCAAACAATTAATTACTAAAGATATTTAATTCACAAGTGTTCTTTTATGTGCACCGTACATATCGTTGGAAAAGAAACGAAAGTATAAGTAATTAACCTACATTAATTGAACATTGAAGTTAAAATCTACTGATTAATTCTAAATGACATGATATCTCATGTCGAGACAAAAGCTGAAATAGTACCGATAAGTGGAGAAAACATTGAAGGAAAAGAAGAAACTGTTGTATTTGTTGAGCAGTTTGTGAAAGATGTGTGTGATTTTAGTTCTCAGTATGGAAGTAATATCAGTATTTCTTACACGGCTTATAATATTGCTGGAAATCCTAGTAAATTTCCAGACTACGGAGACTTTCCACAAGCTTTTGTTATGGTATGTTATGTTCATTACATTTTGACATACTATCAATCATTACTATTTATATGATTAATAAGCAAATGTTATTTCAACAAAAGTGTTATAAATGAAAATAATATTATGACTTATCTTATTAATTGTAATGAAAGCATATATGACAATATTATGTTTTAGTTCTGTGAACATTAAAATTTATAACATATGTAATTTGTTAATTTCCGTAATATATGTTGTTAGCAACAGTGTTCTAATTCCATAATTTTTATTATAGAGAACATATGGACAATGGTGGAATAAGGCACCTTCGAGACTGATAGATTATATGCCACAAAATAATGAAGATGTTGTGAGCCAAGATTACATAGGTATTATATAAAAATTTTTTTATTTTTTTCTGATAGTCTAGTCCAGACTACACTAATATTGTCAATATTTATAGTTTCCAAAGTATATGTTAAAATATTTTTTTTTATAACAAGTTCTAGAATTTTATCAAGAGGTGTACCCGATTAGAGTTTCAATATATGAAACTTATAATCCCGGAAGTGTAGTTGGAGTATGGGCTCAAAATTCTGAAGGAAAATGGAGTCAGTTATGGAGCGGCGTTCCTCAAATTGTTCCTCACAAACCTCGCATATTTTCTCCTCGTTTACAGCTATGTAATTTTAAAACAAAAATGATAAGACTGGAATTTAATCACAATTTATTAGACTATTATACGGAATTAGATGCTGTATTACTTATTGGAACATCTGAATTAATTGTTCCTAATAATAACTCGCATAATCAAAATTTAAATGACTTCTTAGAAGAGTTGGGTTATCTTGAACAAAATAGTGAGGATACATATAATCTAACACCAGACTATTTAAAGGCAAATCAAGATTTAGCAGTTCTGAAAAAAACCATTTCTAAACATTGTAAACTTTTTAAAAGGTATGCGAATATTATATTACACATTACTATTTACATTATATGCCAAATTGATTAATGTATTTATGTATTATTACAGTATCATTGCAGATAATATATCCAAGGGTAAATTGGTAGCCAAAATAGGCCAACATTTTCAAACTGTTCCTCCATTGGAGGAAGCATTCAACAGTTTGCAACAATTTTTACAAGAAGATTTTCCAAAATTGATCAGAGATATTCAATATTCAAAGTCAAATACGTTATTTGAACAAAATAACTCTTCTAATGACAGATTTCCAGTACGATTAAGTGACTGTAAATATGATCCTTGTGGTAGTTTTTCAGCACTTCCAGTAAGTAGCATAATTTTTTGTATTGCACAAATTTTATTTAAAAATTGGTATTTATATCTTGCTTCTAATGAATTTTCACCAGGATGAAACAGTACTGAAAATTTTGAAAAATTTAGATCTGAGATCTCTATGTTGTTTATGCCGAGTAAACAAACATTTTAATAATATCGCAAGAGATGCTTTGCTGTACACAAGTCTCAATTTGAAACCATACTGGTATTGTTTGGATACATTAGCATTGAATTGTTTAGCGCCTAGATGTAAATATTTACAACAATTAGATTTATCATGGTGTGGAAATGATAATATGATTAAATATCAAGATTTCGTTAATTTTATTCATACATCTGGAACTCTTCTGACACATTTAAGATTAAATTGTTGTCAGTTCGTTAATGATGCGGTGATTCTCGAAATTTCAAAAGTTTGTAAAAATTTAAAAGGTAAGTGAAAGAAATCGTCATGGTATTAGGATGTCTCAAAAATTCGTTTCATTTTTAACTGACGTGCACAGTGAAAAATGAAGTAATTTTTAAACGAATCAATGACATGGTGAAATATAATAACTTGGAAAATAATAAAACACCAATAAGTGTGCACATTACGACAAGAACTTTTGGAACAATCTAATACATAGAAAGTTCAGTTAATTTATCTTAAACAATTGGATGTGATTGTTCATTGTACAATAAATTTTAGAATTATGTTTACGCAACTGTATGGAAGTAAAGAACGAAGGATTTTCGAAGCTTGGAAACTTGGAATTACTTGAACGTTTAGAACTTTACAGAACAAACATCGGAACTTCTACATTATGTTCTATACTGAAAAACAATATTCAAATGCGACATTTGAATTTAGCTGGAATGCACGATCGTTTAAATATTGACGAAGTTGCAGTACAATTAGGAAACTCATGTCCATATTTGGAAAGTGTAGATTTTTGGAAGGCACAAACTTTAACACCACATGGAGTCAGAGCTTTATCTCATTGCAGTAATCTTCGTGAAATTGATTTTGGATGGTGGTATGTTCTCTAATAAAAAGAATGTTTGACAATTTAAACTTCACTAATGACTATTTACTTTTTTAGTGGTGGCATGGGTGCACCTGGTGACTCTTTACGAGCGCTTTTATCTGCATGTCAATACTTGGAAAAAGTATTCTTAGCAGCCCTTAGAGGATTAACAGATCGTGACTTAGAACCCCTTTTATTATGTCAACGATTACAACAATTGGACTTGTTGGGAGCACGTTCTCTCACGCCTGATAGATGTTACGAGTTTCTTTTATTTTGTCCAAAATTGGAAATGATTGATCTAAGCTTTTGCGATGGAATCAATGATTTTATAGTACAAGAATGGCGTCAATTGTTTCCACATGTGTCTATTAAAAGAAGTTTTCAAGTTATCAGCTCTAACATGTTATAATAAAAAACATTCCAGAATATGTTTTTATAATTGATGAAACTAACGTTATTTGATTGTAAAAAGTTTGCTTCTTAATGAAATTAAATCGATCAACTTCTTTTCGGTAGGAGAACTATAGGAGTATTGCAAGACTGTATAATGTAATTATATACAATTAATACAAGAAATTTTAGCAAATATTTTAAAAAATTTTATTTAAACAATTGTGTAATATATTCTTTATAATTCGATCAAATTTGTATGTTTCTCATGCAATAGGTGTTATTGTATAGTATATTATAAGAAACATTTTAAACATGTAAATATGACTTTTTCATTAAAAAATATATTCGATTATTCAATTTCAATAAATTGTGCCTTATTTAGTACAAAACAAATACATGAATTCAAATATTTTTATTTAAATATTGCATATTCAGTATAAATAATTAGGCATAACTAGCGGGTTTCTGCTTTCTGCTCGGTATAATCTTTTCCAATTTTTCTTTCCGTAAAAGCCTTATTCGGACTATTACGAACATTTTTTTTTTAAATTAGCCAAATCGGTTCTGCCATTCTCAAGTGACACGCTTACCAACGAACAGCATTTCATTTTTATTTATATAGATAATTTTGTAAGGACTATATCACAATTTATACATTGATTTTATCTAAAACATTTGTATAATTTACTATGTATGTATATACAGGCATGTATCCTCTCTGTATGTATATATAAATAGTTATTGGATATACATAACTAAATAGGTATAATTGAATACTGCTGTCGAATTTGAATTGTGTTGTGAGTTGTGAGCAGTTGTGAGCAGTTGTGAGTGATGGTAAGGCTGTGATTGGCTGTTGTGTGGTTACTGGCTACAACGTATTTACGTATTTACACGGAGTCGAAGAAACGCACGTGGTTTTTGAATAGTATAGGTTACTTACATTTTAATATTTGTATCCCGTTCTGAAGGGGTAACCAAAATTAAAAATTGCATATTTTATGCCTGAAGACATGATAAACGTGTTAAAAGTGTGTATAATATAGTCTCTAATTTTTATAGAGTGTTTAAATATATTATTTTATATACAACAAACTTTTTGGCAACCATGAAACTCAATTCAGAAAACAACAAATTAAACATCAATGAAGTTAATATCAAGAAAAAAAGGAAAAGAAAAATTACATTAGAGGATGAAGGTATTTTTCATTCATATTTTTATATTTATATTCGCATTTCATTGAGAAATTGACTAAGTCTCTCATAGGTTAAATTCTAGTTTCGGCGATTCCAACAGTGTAAAACACATAAAAATACTTGAAAATATTGTACTATGTCATAAGTATTAAAAAATACATTTATTACGTAGGAGCCATCAGTACGGATGGTAATGTAAAAGAAGTGAATGGAAGTAGCGATGTGAACATATTAAAAAGAAATTCATCGAGTAAAGGAAATGGAGTTGTTAAAAAGCGTAAAAAGAAATCTGAAGCAGACTCACTTGAAGTGTCTAAGAGATCTGAACAAAATGCCAAAATTAAGGACTCGAAATCGATACAAAGTATTATACTTATCTTATGACATACGATGATAAAAAAAAAAAGGTTCAGAATTCTAAGGGTAGGATATATACTAATATTGTTATTAAGGATTTGTTCCTTTATTTGACAAATATTATCCATTCTTAAAGTTTTGAACTTTATTTCATTATCATCCTGTATGATACAATGGTTGGTATAAAGGTAATACGAAAATATATTCTAGGTACTGAATACATTGACAATGATGAAGAAGATGATAAAAACATTAATGCTCAATTAGATGGAAAATCCATAAGGGCTGCTTTTAATTCAACCAATGGTTTAGAGTGTCTACGACAGTTTGTGAAGTCATGCTATGACAACAAAGAAAGAGATATGGCTGCAGAATATTTAAATGCAGGTGGCAATATTCTCGAATTGTTAAGGTTATTAGATAGCACAGATAAGAAAGGTATTGGTTCAGCTACCACTGTTTTTTCTGCAGTAAGAATACTATTGATAAAGTATGTATATTTAAACATTGTATGTATTGTACTTTGTATGTAAATAAATACATACTATGTATGTATTTAAACATTGTATCTATATTGTAATATAAATCCATATTAATTTGTGTATGTGTTTGTAGGATCATGGCGGAGTATCCACAATATCAGTCCAGTGCAGAGGGAGCATGTAGACACTTAATTAACTCGCACCTACCATTAGTACATTCTATGCTTTCTTTCCAGAGCAATGCTAAACAACGGAAAATTATTCTGCAATTGTTAGCTGCAGTCGTTTCATTAGGCCGTAGTCTTCCACGTGAATTACTTACTCATCTTAATTTACAACCAGATGTTGTTAAATCTCTTATTAGACACACGAGGGCTACAGATAGTCAGAACATAAGAAATTGTTTTATCCACTTCATTCTTGCTTTTTTGATAGAAGGAAATGTATCGACCATCAGAACTCTATTGAATAAACATGATCTACTTTCTAGTATATTTCCCGATTTGATATTTGATTCTAAGGACATTGTTGCTTTAGTAGTAACTACACTGAAGATTTATATTCTTCAAAATTCCAAGATCAGTAAGACCATGAAATTACATATATTCTCAACATCAGTCATTCAAAATCTGGTCTATCTCTATAATTGGAAAGGTCCATATAATTGGCCAGAAAATAAAACGCATAATAGCTCTTCTATCGAAGTTCCACAGTATCTTGAAGAAAAAAAGGCATTTACTTTCGTTGATACTTTGTGTTAATTTGATACGAATTCCATCAATACAGAACCTTTTATTTTCAGGCCGTAAATGAAATCGTACATGATTTCTTAATTGTATTATTAACATCCCATCGGTATGGAATTGTATTCCGTGATCGTTCGCTTGGTACATCGCATGTTAAACACAACCAACTAGCGAATACAATACTTCAAAGTTTAGATCGTCCTTGGGAACACGAGAAACCATTAGATTTAGTAATCAGAATATTAACAGCATGTCCAGATTTAATTAAATCGCAATTGACACTGTTGGAACAACATATTGAACCAAAAGAATCAATTAAATGGATCGCAGCAATGAAATTTGTGAGGGAGGTAATTATAATGAATATACAAACTTTAAATGTATTGACACTTGTAATGTTGTGCATGTTTTGAGATATTCATTTCACTTTTTCATTACAGATAATAATATCATTAGATGCAGAGGGTTGCTTTAAATTGTGTTCACTGGAATTAAATGTATCTCAGTTAGCTTCTGCAGTAATGTCACTAACTTTATCAGGAATAGTAATAAAGCGTGCAATTCTGCCATCTTTAACTTATTCTAATATGATAGTAAGACACGAAGGAGTAATTACACTCGTAACAATGTTTAATCAGATACAAAAGTTTTTATTAGTTGCAAAAGTAAATTACAATGGACACACTGATTTTGATACGTTTGAAAACTGTATACTAGAATATATCCTCAAGGTTTGTTTTCATTATTTAATAATGAAAATTCATTATATATATATAATGATATATAATACAATACATGTGTGCGTGAAAATGATTATTTTGTTACATTTCAGACTATGCCGAATTTAAATATGATCTTAGATGTGTGGAATAACGTGTTTACACCAAACGAAGTTAAACATGACAGTATTAACAAAGAATACATTCCAGAACCAAAGAAAGAAGAACATTTAGCAGCAATTTTAAACTTATTACACATATACCATGAAATATGTCCTAAATTATTACATACTTTGTCACATGTACCAGCTACTACATTTTTAAGTCCATTGAATACATTACAGGATATTGATATAATTGAGCTTAATGCTGTACAAGTAAAAGCCATACAATTTTTAGTAATTTTGAATCCTGCTGAATTTTCACCACAGAAAGTGAGTAGTCTTAGAGTTTTTTTTGGTTTATCTTTATTTTATTTATATCTCGTTGTCCTTTTATATAAAACTTTTTATTCTTTTAGAAAGTATTCAGCGATGCATTATCATTTTTACTATCTCTTTTGAATAATGAAGACTTTTCGAATGTTTCAAGTATAAAATCAACAATAAAGATGTTACTGAACATTACTGGAATGTTTGAAGGATGTGGTGACCAGTTAGATATTTGGATCAATGGTTTCGTACATTTAGATGGGAATCAAGAAATAATTGATTGGTTTGTTCGTCTTTCGAAAAAGGTTGCTAAAAATATGGAAAGATATGTGGATGAAATAATAAAAACGGACGAAATTGCTAGCGAAGGAGTCATTTATGCTGGTCGATTCGAAGATATATTTAGTGGTAAGACTTGCTTATACATAAGATCTAATTTTGAGTTTATACTTAATTCGGGTACATTATAATTGATGTCTATTTTTCAGAATTGGTGGATAAGAATATCATTCGTGATAATTTAGAAAATAATGTTTTACACATGCAACGCTTTACATCGATATCACCTTTGTTGTGTTGCATGTTACATAAGATGAAGAAAAACTTAGATCCAACGATATTATCTTATGCCTCTTACGTATTAGTCCATACATTACACTATCAAACTATACCACAGTCTATAATATATTTTACAAGAGATATACAAGATTTGCCAGTACAGAAATATTTACAAAGCTGGTCAGGGGGCAATGATCCTATATATATTGAAGAAGTAGCTCCGTGTATGGATTTGATATGTAAAATGAATCGATTCTTATTAGATAATACCAGCATGCAGATAAACGAAGTATTTAGCGGCAACAATACAGTTACCTTCACATACAATAATGAAATTATTACAATTCATCATTCTTTATCAGCATATGAAATCATGTACCTATTCAAGATGACTGTGTTTTATTTAACACAATTTGCTGAACGAGGGCTTTCATCAAAAACTCAAATTAGCAAATATAAAATTCTTTTAATATCTTTGTTGTATCTTGCAAAAGAAAATCCAGATGATTCTACACTATTAGAAGAATGTGCGAAATCTGTTTTCGCTCATCCAGTAATCTTGCATTATTTCTCACTACTTCATCAGAAGAACATACATCTCACGATGAATATGATAACTCTAACAGTACTTGATATTTGTAAAGAAATGGTCCATTTGTATAAAAAGTGTAATATAAGGACCTTAGTTTCTCATTTTCGAAATAAGTTACTCATGCAATTACACAAAATGATAGATAATCGTAGAATCAATGACAATGCAATGGATGGTGAAACAATTGTCACACTGCTGGGTTTATTACAATTAACGGCACCAGATATTGTGCATTTATTGAAAAAACTTATACAATTAGAAAATTCCATGTTTACTTCGAAGGATGGCATAAATTTGTCGCTACATGGACACATAACTCCAAAACTTTTGGAGCTTATTAGCATCAACAAAATTAAATCCCAGCATAATTCATTGCTTGAATTAGATGTAGAATTTATGAAATGTTTATGTTCGCATCTTCTTATTTTGAAATCCAAAGAAATTATGAATATTGAATTGTGGGAATCTGCTTTACACGAATACATTTCAAAATTTCCATTTAATATTGCTGGCATCGATACAGGTAAAATAATTATTATAAAAATACGTATATATAAATATATATATATATATATATATATATATATATATATATACATTATATTCATTCAATTCTTATTTGCAGATATCTTTTCGTCGTTGTTGTCAACGAAAATTAAACATACAACTGTAAAACTACTTTCATTCCTAATTAGTAAAAACATAAAATTTATATCAATCTTCACAGAATACATGCTGAAGTCTGACAAAATAAAAGAGAGTGGCATTGTGTTTCCAATAATAGAAAATAATTTAAATTTCAAATGGAGTCAAGAATTTATACAAAAATTGAAGATGCATTATGAAACTGAGATTCTATCCTATTTATGTAATCGCAAAGATTTACATATTTGGATAGAAGAAAACGTTAATGCAGTTTTGTATTTAATTAAAAATGCATTCGATATTAAGAATTGCAGGGACATATGCGATACTATTTTGCAAGCAGGAGACAAACTAGACATGGTATCAATTCAGTATGTACAAATTCTGGAAAGTGTGTATAAAAAATGTGCAACTTTGGAAACAGACAGTGAAAAATATATCATGCAGTTACTACAAGTCATGCTTCATATAACTACTTTGACATTGAAGAAAGAATCGAAGAATACAGCAAAACTAGTTATTCTTTGTGAAAAGTTGAACGATACAGTTAAACAGTTACAAGACATGAAGGAGAACTTTGTATTTGAAACAATAAGCAGTAATCATTCATGGCTACAATTCTCACGATTTTCTTTAAAATTAGGCCTCAAGGAATTAAAGAACAACAAACGGCCACTGCCAATATTAAAAACTTTAAGCGCTTTATGTAATATTGCGTATAAAAATGATAGTAACAACGAAAATGCCAAAACTTTATTCGAAATGACAGTTTCTCATTCCGAATTTCTGAATATTATGTTAGAATCACCGAATGTTAAAAGTATGATCGTACACTGCGAATCAAATTTAAAAATCCAATTTTTATAGTTGCATATTAATCTATTATATTTTTAGGGGATTTAGTAGAATTATTGTGGATTCTCATGCAGAAAAACAAAACTGTTATAGCATTGACGCACGTACCCGTTTATTTGGCAGCATATAATGCTACTTTAAGTGAAGCTGACCAATACCTTTTACTTGTAAGATCATTGATAATAGATGTCCTACTATTTGTTTTCGAAAAATATTGCAAAATTTTAATATGTACATTGATTTTAGATTTTGCAGTATTATGAAAATAACAATGTTAATATCTATGAATATCAGCCATACCTCTGGGGAAACGCAGCGGCAGTTCACTACAGTGTAAAGAGCGAAATACATTTGAATTTGTGGAAACAGCCATCTACCACTCAAGTTTTAAATTTGTTTGAAGAAGATGTAATTAATAACACTATAAAAAACTATCCTGTGGATAGAGCGTTGAAGGTTTGTCTGTTAAAATATACAGTGTTATATTTAACATTTTTTTATAAACTTCGTAATTAATTATTGTTGAGTAACACTCATTTAATCATACAATTTTTTCAGAATACTGAATTATATATATGCGAAACATATGGTGTATATGACCCAGCATTTTATTTACCGTTATTATGCTACTCATTATCGGAAAATAATGTTGTATCTTGTTTGAAAATAGCTCAAAGTGGTGCTTTAGCATTAGCATTTGTTGCTTGTAGCAGTAATCATTCTGATGTTCGTATGGCAGCGTATACTATCATTGCTAGATATTATACTCATCTAGAAGGATTAAGGTACATTTAATTATAATGTAATTAGAACTACAGTAGCGGACAAAAGTTTAGAGTGCTCTATGAAAGACGATAACTATTTTAATATTGTACGATTTGAACTTTTTTTGGGAAGCTAGAGCAATTAGTTTACTACAGGATGTGAAAAGAAATTTTTTCAAAAATTCCAATTCATCGGAATTGTAGAAAAAATACTAAAAGTTGCATTTTCAACTTTTTCATGTGAGCCTATATTGAAAATTTAAAAAATACTTTCTGTCGATCTGTGTCAATTATCTGCACTATGAAAGTTTTATCAAAATCGGTTGATTCGGGGAGAACGATAGGCATTGAAACATGTAAGAATCCTTTGATTTATTGTAGTTAGAGGCCGAAAATCGTGAAAATCTGCAAATTTTACCATCTTTAAACGTTTGTAGCCCATTGCAACGTCGACTGATTTTTACGCAATTTTCAGAATATGTTTAATTCACACAGATCGACAAAACGTATTTTTTAAAATACTTTAAAAAGTTGTAAAATGCAACTTTTAGTATTTCGTGAACAATTCCGATCAATTGCAATTATCGAAAAAATTTCTTTTCACATCCTGCAGTAAACTAATTTCTCTAGCTTCCCAAAAAAGTTCAAATCATATAGTACAATATTAAAATAATTATCGTCTTTTTTAAAGCACCCTAAACTTTTGTCTGCTACTATATATCCATTCTCTTTATATGAATTAAAAGTAAGTTAATCTTCTCTTTATTTGTAGCTCTAAAATCAAATTATTACGGATGCGATTAATAGATGCGTTACGCTATGGCATTGCGACATTAGAATCAAAGCTTGATAATTCGCGTTTAAATTGTTTAGTCTCTATATTTTTCGCAAGGACATCTTTAATCGCAACGGAGCCGTTACATCCCCTGTATTCGCGTCTACAAATATTCCTGATGGCTAAACCTGCTCTAGATGTGAATTCAATACCTGAGCTATTACAACTGTTTCATAGTTCTGATATAGAACACAAAGCACATAGACGTTGGATTTTAGAAAATATTCGTGATGGTATGAAAACGAAAAACGAAGTGGATATTGCATTCAAATCTGTCCTATTTAAAATGTTATTAGATTTTTATACCTGTAATTTATCAGACCTAGACACAAAGGTAGGTAGTTTACTAACTGTAATCGATTGAAAAATTTGCATGGTATTAGGTGATTTATACATATTGTATTATTTATTTCAGAAACTCATATTGGAAATTATTTGTGTCGTACTGAAAATTACTAAAGCTTCTATACTTCTTATAAAAGGACATGGATTACTTCCGTGGCTGTTGGATATTGCAATGAATTTGCAGAAGCATGAAGTTCAATTCCTCGAGCTTATTATAAAAATAATCGATGCCCTTTTGAATACCATATTAAAAATGGAAGAGGACACTACTCACTATAGAACAATGCTTTTAAATATTTCAATGAGTTTAAAATCATACTTTTCCAAAGACATCAAGGTCGCAGTATTTATATTATACGTGAACGTTTTGCAAAAGTTATTCTTGTCCAAACACATGCAAATGGTTGTTGCTAAGGAACACTTGATGGAAATTCTTGAATTTTCTAAAAAACTTTTAGGTGACATAGATGAATATGAAGATATAGTAAGTTTCGGTTGTGAATATGTAACCAAAGTAGATTGTTCCACAAATGATAATGACATTGAAGTGGCAAGGAATTGTCTAAGAACGATGGTATGGACATGGTGTAGTCACGAAACGAGATAATATATCTATAACTTTGTATACATTTTGTAAATATCTAACTACGTTTTTATAAAACCAAATAAAGTTTTATATAAAAATTTAATATTAGTATTTACAAAATAATTTGGTAATTAGTATATTTACAAAATTTTTCGTTATTATCATATTTTTTCTTCGTGCGTAACCAGTAATTCGATAGCCTGACTAATAAGAATTCTACTGTATCATTGATTTTTTGGGTAAAATGTATGTATGAATACATCGGCCTCTGGCTCTTCG
>CM052311.1:20640866-20659760 GCA_028455605.1 Lasioglossum malachurum | reverse complement strand
CCAATTTACGTGGAAGATGATTTATTCGTCCATTGATGAATGTTTACGTAGAGAAATCGTATACAAATTAATTTCGTAACTTTCTTCTTCGTGAGTTTCAGTTATCACTAGAATTTTGAATTATAATCCGAATTTATCTGTTAACCCTTATTTAAGACATATTGCAAAATTGTTTCTTTCATATTCATCTTTTTGAACGTGATTTATTGCTCAAGCATGTGGCGACACCTTTGGTGCTTGTATAGAATATTTTAAAAAATCGTAATAGCTGTCGGAAAGGAAAAACGCTATCTTATAAAATAATTATATCTAAATTGTACAATATAAATGAGTGAAACTACTATTATAATTGAGAATCGTGTATTACAGATTTATTTATATATTTTCAAACTGTACAAACTTTTTGATACATATGTTTATAAATGCATATACAAAAATAACAATTATTTATGACCATATTAGTTCTTTGTGTACATTACATGTATCAAGCAGTTTGCATACTTTTTCTTCTTTTGGGTTTATTGCCATCTGGCGTTTGTTTAAACGACCTTTTTTGTGAAGAATTAGGACTAGTCGGCTCGCTTTGAGGAGAGTTTCCATTTTGAAGTGGTTCAGATTCACTCTGTTCGTCATGTGTCACAAAAGCACTGAAGTTAAATGACTCGAAACCTTCAGACAATGTCTTTTCACGCAGCAATCGTGCTTCTTTCTTTAATAATTGTTTCTCTTTCTGTTTACCCTTATTTTTTTTCTTTTTCTTGACATCGCTGTTCGCTAATGTAGGAGTATCTGAATTACTACACGTATCACCGTTTTCTTCTATATTTTTTACATCGCTCGTTGCATTATTCATTTCTCCATTTACTTTAAGACTGTGTATACCTTTCTTCGCGGATCTAAAAAATATATTTATGAAAATTAACAATTCAGAATATATATAATTGTGTACAAATATTCAAATATTTTTACATTTATTTGAATATATGACTTACACATTAAATGAAATTCCAATTTGAGCTGCTAGCCTATTGCATGCTGTTTTTGTATCTTTCGCAAGTGATGCATGAGCTCTGTAGGTTATAAGTGCTTTCTTTATATTTTCCCAATTCCATGCTTTAGGTGCATGTTGAATATAAATATGCCGCAACAGTAATAAAAGATTATAAACATATCTTTGTTTAACTTCTTTTCCTATTTCGTTACCATTATTCAGAACAGGCTGCTTATTTTCAACTCTGTGAACATTAGATAATTCTTGAAGCGTATTTACGACATTTTTACATAATTTCTTTTCCATTTTTATTCTAGTGTCGGAGTGTTTTGTATCTAAGTGTACCAAACGTCGATTCTGATAAAAAACTGTTAAAAAGTCGAGAGCATGTTTTCGTCGAAAAGATCTTATAGTATCATCGAAAGCAAAATCCACCTAAAAAAATAGGTACAGATTAATTAGAGATGCATATTAGTAATAATTCACTTTGTAAAAATAGAAATATCGAAATTTACCAATAACGGTGCTAGTTGCCAATTGCCCTCCCACTGTAAATGTAATATACTTTTAAATAACATCGGTGACAATACACAATCTCTTCTTTTGAAAAAAGCTGTTAAATTTTCAGCATAAATTTCCACTATGGATACCGTAGATACATCGGCTTGCTGTACACATCTCACAAGGAATGTACAACATTCTGCCAATTTGTCACTCATTTCTTGATAAACCGACGTTGTTCTTTCTCCTTTCTCTATTAAAGCCTTATAAAATAAAGGATATTTAATTATTGAATTGTTTCATGCTATACATGGATTTAAAAATTATTTTACATTACCTTCAATATCACTGATAGTAAATCCTCATCTACATTCTGTGTATCTCGAAATTTCTTTACAGCTGACAATTTTTTTAAACAAGACCGAATTCGATCTAGAAGAGGTTTTTGATGAGGATCTTTTATACAATATTCCAGTAATGCGAAAAGCGGAAGTATCATGTCAAGTACAATCGCCATTGATGGACCACACTCTAAATATGTTTCTAATAAATCAATAACTCGAATCCTAAAGTGCGTTAAAGCTTGCGCTGATTTTTCTTGTTTCTTCGATCGTGACTGACGATTTTCTCGTAGAATTCTAAATGCTGCTGATAATGATTCATTTAATCGCTTCCCTTGTACATCGTCAATGTCATCCACATCAATGTCTTCATCGTCAGTTTGAACAGAAGCTTCACCTAATGCTTGACGTACCGCCATCCGTAATCGATCGTTGACTGTGTCATCTTCGTCTTCATTAATAGATTCTTCATTAGAATCAGAATCATTATTATCTGTCGAACACTGCATTTCTTCGTCAGACAATTCTTCATCGACTTCGCTATCATCTTCACTATCGTCATTAGATTCTGATTCCGATGTGTCATCTTCATTTACTTCTCCTTCTGTTACAAGCGGTCTTTTACCATTTCTTATATCCAAAACCTAAAAATGAAATATTTGAAATAATAATATTATCCGATATTCAAAACGAAATAATATCTACGTACAGCTAAAATTTGATGTATAGCAGCTGGTGTTACATATGGGCAAATGTGTGGAAAAACACATCCGACTAGCGATCGTAATAAATGATCGTTTTTAGAGTAAAAAGACAATAGTAAATCAACTACTACTTCCACCCATTCTGGTTCATCTTCTTCTCTTTTGCTTATTCCTATTTTACTTTTTTTAGGCTTTCTAACTAATCTTTCATAACAACTTTCGAGTTCATTGATAGCCATAATTGCCATACGTGGGTCTGAAAATAATTGCAATCCCATATGTAAATTCATTGTATGAAATACTGGTACAGCCTCTGCCTTTCTCGAATTATTCTCTAACTTTTCAATTAAATTGATCACTTTCTCCCAGGCTGTTTTTGCTTCATTCGATAATGGATTTCTTAGCTTCAAAGTTTCATTTCTCAGATGAGTATCTAAATAATGAACTAAGTCACTTAATATATTTCGTAGATCATTCAATTTTGGTAATTTGTGATCCAATGCGTGGTAAAATGCTTCTTTAAGTTGTGCTAAAAATGAAAGATAACACGAAATAATAAACAAAAAATATGAATTAATTTATGGTTAAAAGTATTATGCTCATTAATTCATATGCATTGATTTATACACAAGAATATTACACTCACGTGCCAAATCTACTCCAACATTCTGCATTTCACATAGTCCTTGAGTAAATAAAAATTTTAATTGCTCTAATCTCCATTCTTGTTCCGTAAGAATTACTGAATATCCCATTAATCTATAGAAATGAAATTTGTTTTACATGTTTAATTGTTCTTTAGGTAAAATCCAATTCCAATTGTCTCCTTAAAATATCTAATACCTTGTTAACAAGTGAGCAGCATAGAGTCTTTCAGTATTTGTCCAAAATGTTTTTGTTTTTGTATCTGGAATTTCTTTGGGTATCGTATTCTCAATAATATCTCTGTATATTTTTGATACCTTTTTAATACCTTCTAAACTCATATTTCCTGTAATCATTTGCACTACCTTTGTACCAGTTTTTTTTTCTATCATTAAGTCGCCTGGATGCAATATTAGCTTCTTTAATACAGCAATCTGTGTTTTTAGCTTAATATCATTGCTAGTTGTAGCCGATGCCAGTAAATGTAAAATTTCCTTAAATGCAACGAGTACTTCATCTTTGTCATGTTTTTTATTCCCATAAAACTTCCTTAACATATGCTGCATATAGTTTGTAGATAATAACGACGGAAGTACAGACTTATCTGCAGTATTCGACAATATTAGTTTAAAGATTTCTACAGCTAAATGTTCATCAATTCTTGAAGGTTTTATAAACTTCTGATCAATATACATCCAAAATTCAGTAACAAGTTCACCTGATGTTAAATTTTGGCAAAATAATTTAAATACTGGATGATGGCATAATATAACTTTAGGGAAATCCTAAAGATTAATGATGAAGATTAATCATGGTTTCTTAGAAGAAAAGTAGTTTTTAGAAAAACTACCTATTATAAAAATGTGTGTGAAAATATGATATTTCTAATGTATACTTACCAGTAATATCTTTACTATATCATTCAAAGACTCTTTGGTAACATCTCCTGTACCAAAATGTTCCTTCCAAAAAGGTGTGTTTACAATTGGCGGATATTTGTCTTTTATTACTAGCAGAGCATAAATTGTATCTAAAGTTTGCTCTGACCATGGTTTACCAAATTCTATTTCAACAATTGGGCAAACTAATTTTTTCATTTCCTTCGCGTCAACTTGATTTACAAATTCAATAAAAAATAAAATAGAAGGAAGCGATAGATAACTACGTTGCCTGCCTCCCTTAATGAGATCTTGTATAATTTGTTTTTGCAGTTCGATTGTACCTTTTAAGAGTATTTTAGATCGTATTAATGCTCCGTATACTAATATTCGTCCCATATAAATATCAGCATTTTCCTATAAGAATATTATGTTAAATATATAACATGATAATAATCATATATGACATTAAACAAAATATGTAATAATTAATGATATACTTACACCCTTGTTGTTACTGTTCACTGGATGCAATTCACTATCTACTATAGACACTATGTCTTCTATTGACATTTCAGGGTACATTATTAAAAAAACTGTCAAAGTGGTATAAAATCCTAATCTTGAAGAGGTTTTTGATGCACCTAAACCTCGAATTAGTCTCCTTATTGCATATTTAAACTCTTTACTGTCACTTTGATCCTAAAACATTGTTTGTAGACAATTCGTTTGTAATAAAATACTATTATAAACATGTTCCGCTCTTTTAAAAAGCGATTGATTTGAGGTTATTTTTAAATAAACACTTACAGAACTGTGTCCAAGCAAATACTTCAATAGTTCAATACCACCATTTATCCTATTGTGCTCAGTTTCATTTCTGAGTTTTGTAAAATGATCAAGAATTGTAGAATCCATTTTATTCTTTTCCTTTACTTTCAAGTCATTTGAAACAGCCTCTACCATGTGCACTCCCTCGTCTGCCATCTTACTTCGTTTAACCGAAAACTACGTTAATCTTAAGGCTATCTACATTAAAACGTATATACGTAATAATATTAATAAAGGAGTACAGTGAATATTAGTAATATTTTAATTATAATTATATAAACGAGACAAATAAGGAATTCAATATAAAATCAGAAATAAATGTGTGTGTTTCATGTTTAAAAAACAATACACTGTCAATCGTTTTCTTAAAAACTTTCTTATTTTTGATCAACACTTTCGAAATATACCTCAACAGAAAATTTTAGTGCACAATAACTAAACAGTATTTACAAAAATCAGTATTTTCTAACAAAGCATCGCCAAAACTTAGTCTTTTAAAAATTTATACTTTAAGTAGTTATAAGCATTTTGTTCTATCAGATACAAATTTTCAATTCTTTCATAAATTATTATCTGTATTTATCAATTGATATGTGTAAGTAGATTTCTATAGTTTTATGATTTAAAATCCTTTAATGGTTAGGAAAGTGCCATCTTGAACATAGTAACTCGCTCGACCCGCGCGGTCCCGGTCAGTTTCGTGCATCCAATATGGCTGGTCGAGGTGGTTACGAAGATTCAAGGCAAGTATAGACTGCAATTTCTTTCGTGTACAATAATCGTTGAAGTTTTCCTGAGACAGTGTAACGGTAGCATATAGTCAGTGTACCAAACTGGTGAAAAAACACCTCCTTTCCTCGATAATCTTACGTTTTTAAGGTTAAATGAGTTTCGATTAGAGAGGAGCGCAGCACCTTGCAGATATGGTGCTTTCGACACGCGGCTTTATTTTGGCCGGCCAAACATTGATGTATCATACTCGCGACACTATTATCGAAACTGTTATTTGTTTATTTACGCAACATATCTCACTTACCTGTTTGAGATTATTATTTATTGTAACGCGCAAATATAATTATGATTGTATTATTTATTAAAATTTATGCTTCGGAAATTAATGTTAATCTAATATTATAATTATAGGTTCTTTAACTCAATTATGATTACAAGTTCATACGTCTAAGTACAAACGCAAAAATTGTTTCATTTTTAGTATATTGGATTACACAAATGTGTATAATATTGAAAACGTTCGATGTCGTTATTTTTGTTTGTTAAATGATGTAGAATAAACTATTTTATTAAAAATATATGTATATATATATATATATATATATATATATATATATAATGTAATATGTAAAATAATCTAGTAATACCATTCTTTACGTGTTTAAGTGAATGTAGTTTCTTTTTTGTTTTTATACAGAGATTATGGAGGTGGATATCGTAGGAATGGAAAACCATTACCAACTGAACCACCTTATACTGCGTTTGTGGGAAATTTGCCAAATGGAGTTGTTCAAGGAGATGTGGATAAAATCTTTAATGACCTTAATGTTAAAGGAATCAGATTGGTTAAAGATAAAGAAACTGATAGGTTTGTATGATACTACCGGAGATATATTAGATATGAGAAGATTATAGTTGTGATGTTATTAACAGTGACGCATTCAGAATTTAACCCTTAGTTGAATGGATACAAATTTTGTAGCCTAGTGCAAGAATTGTCAATGTATAGTAGTGCGTTGGGGACCAGACAGGGCCTAATTAAGCCAGCATGGGGCTTATAGCAAATGTTATCAGGAGGCCCTAGGTTTCGTACGATAATAAAATAAAACACAATTAATGACCTGCCGGTAGTCAGGGCTGTTTCACAATTTTACAAGTTAAACATTTTCTGCTCCAAAAGCGCAGTGCCCCATCATTTCCTACTTTTGCTATTACGCTTAATTCAGCCCTGCCCTCTGGGGAAAAACGAATAGAATTTGGATCTTGGTATCTATGTACTTACATATGTACATAATGTTGAGTTTTACGTGTAACATATCCACAAATCATCGAAATCGGAGATGAAGCAGCTTGACCTTTCTATAGTTTGAACAATTTTCCAGTGTTCTATTTCCTTTCTTCTTGGGGGGGGCAAGGCCCCCCGCCCCCCCCCCCCTGGATGTGCCACTGGTCATTAATATTTATCTTTTATCTTCTACAGGTTTAAGGGCTTCTGTTATGTCGAATTTGAAGATTTGAAAGATTTAAAAGCTGCATTAGAGAAAGATGGTACGGTAGAAGTCGATGGTAATCTGATTAAGGTAGATGTAGCAGAGGGTAAAAGAAACGACCGAGGAAGTGGTTTTGACAGAAGAGCTCGTAGCGGAGGTACCAGTGGAGGCGGAGGAGGTTTTAGAGGAAGAGAAAGTGGTCGTAGTGGATATGGTGATGACTACGGTAATCAATTCATGTATTTCTTTATACTTTGTGAAATACCTAATCTATTCTGTTAATCATTATAATTTGTCAGTTATTGTTAAAATATTTTTAATTATTTTAATTATAATATATAGGAGGTTACAGTGACAGAGGTCAACAAAGTAGTCGGCAAGGTAATTCATGGGATATGAGGGGGGGTAGCCGAGGGGGTGGCAACAGTCAGTTTACCGAAGACACAAGTGGAGGTAGTCGAGAATGGAATCGTGGTGTACCACCACCTACTGCATATGGTACCAGGCCACCACCCGTTCGTACAAGAGGAACTGAACGAAAACCATTTCCTGAAGAAATGTTTAATAAAGATCCACCTCCAGGTTTGCTAATCTCTTTCTACTACTTCTTCTTTTGTTTTAATAATTTGAGATGAGCCGATAATTATTAATATTTTTATTAATATAGACACAACTGGAAGAAAACGTTTGGTGTTAGCACCAAGAACAATTCAAGCACCTGTCAACGCAGTTGCTGAATCAAGTAAATCAAGTTCAATATATGGTGGTGCAAAGCCTCGAGAGGAGAAACTTAAAACTTACGACAAGTAAAAATATTATTATGTTTAATAGTTTCTGATTCCCTAAATTAGAGGGGATGGAACTTCCCTAACAAAGATTTGGAAACCAATGCGAGATTTTTTAGTTTCCTCACAGACAATGGGAAGAATCTCTTCAAAGCTGAAATAATGAAATTATGATATAATTTTTATTTACCCCTAAAGGGGAGCGTCTTCCCCAAAAATTCATAAGGACAAAAGGTGATTTAATGAGTCTTAGGTTCTACGCATTTGACATTTTTAATTAAAAATAAAATTTTCTTGTCTAATGCCCTCTCTATTTATATTAACTTCTTAGTTGAAATGAATTGTAATAGTAAATTGGGAATTTAAAGTAAATACTGTGTGCCCAATGCATGCTTCAATAGTGTTGGTATGTATATACATATATATATATATATATATATATATATATATATATATATATATATATATATGTAAATCATAATTGTTGAGATGACACAGAAGTTTTAATATTCATGTCAATTTCGTGTTGAGTTTTGTATCAATTTGTAATAATACTGAGGGTATATGTACAAACTATTAAAAATATATACTGCCATTGCATGTGTATTTGATCCCGTGCAAAGCCGTATTTTCAAAAACTGTACTCTAAAAGAATCCCTATTTCAAAGAGTACGAAGCATTATCTGTATTATTTTTCCTTCCTTACAATTTTTATGTTTCACTTTAATACTGATCATTGTATGTGCTTGTTAAATTGATTTGAGAATAATTATTTAATAGATAAAGTCGTACTTGATCGAAATGATTAAACACTTGTTTACTCACGCTTAAGATACATAATTTTTGAAGAATTGAAATGTTTGAATGAATGAAGAAATTTGTACATCACCAAAAGATACGAAGATAATGTGTCGATTATTAAACAATAATATTGTGTAACGAATTAATTAACTATACTAGTAATAAATGTCGATCATTTGGAAAAAATATCGATGGTTATAAGATAATGAATAAAGGGAAACTTGAAATAATGACAAATACTATGTAAAACAATGCTTGTATATGATATTATTTCCTGAATAAAGTAGCCGTTTGCCTGATAAACGTATAATGTATCGTCAAAAGATTAAGGGACAATAGTCGATAAAAAGTTCTATGTAATTTTAATTATGAATATGTAATATTCTTAAAACATTTTGTAAATTACTCGTAAATATACTAAAGTAATCTGTTCGGATAATTTTTCATAATAATTCGATGTTCAACTTTTATTTATTTTTTCATACATTTAAAAAATATATGCTAAAAATAGATCACATTTTATAGTTGTAATTACATGTTTAATGCTCGTTTGTATTGACGAAGAATGTAATATAGATAAAATGGTTATCTTATTTCTCGTAGAACTCCGGAGGTATTTCAGTTGCCACGCCTAAATTTCTTCCAATTGAGGGATATCTTCCTTCCCCCACTTTACATGAATGTACGATATACAGTATACAGTAATACAGTAGTCAGTAACGCACAGTAACGCATAACGTTTCATGTACAGTCGGTGCAACATCTTTTCTATTTCAATGAAGCTGCAATAAACAATTCGGTTTTGTTATAGTTATGACTTCGGTCATCAATTAGTTCATTTCAAAAAGAGAAAAAGTAATGTGGATTCAAACAAAAGTTATAAAGTGAAACAAACTGTACGCCGTTTTATTTGACGCATGTATATTTTCGGTATGGTTGTCATATTGCGTTTTGTCATAATACGACGCCTATTTACCTGAAATTTGGTTTTCGATTATTTTTTAAATATTTTCAGGCATCATTCAATCAGTAATTCCTTTTTTGTGGGTTACCCTTTTAGAAAAAAATGTCTACTGAAAGTGTAAAAACCGTACGTATTGTTTGTGATCTGCAATATTTTTTTTGGTTGTATCGCGCAAGAAAGTTCATATTATTCATTTCTGATGTTTTATTAATTTGTTATTTTCTCGTTGTACAGTTTGCTAGCCTCGAAACTCCTGGATATGTGGGATTTGCAAATTTACCTAATCAAGTACATAGGAAATCTGTAAAGAAAGGATTTGAATTTACGTTGATGGTTGTTGGAGAATCTGGTCTTGGAAAATCTACATTAGTCAATAGCCTATTTCTTACTGATTTATATCCAGAACGTGTAATTCCTGACGCTATAGGTAAGGTTAATTTTGTATGTATATTTTTATACGCACTTAATATTTTATGCAATACTATTGTTAGTTATTAATGTATTCATGTTATATGAATAGAAAAAACTAATCAAACTGTAAAGCTTGATGCCTCTACTGTGGAGATCGAAGAAAGAGGAGTTAAACTTAGGTTGACTGTTGTCGATACACCTGGTTATGGAGATGCAATTGATAATACAGATAGTTTTAGAGCTATTATACAATATATAGATGATCAGTTTGAAAGATTTTTACGTGATGAAAGTGGCTTAAATAGAAGAAATATAGTAGATAATAGAATACACTGTTGCTTTTATTTTATTTCTCCATTCGGTCATGGGTAAGAAACATTTGATTGTAAATATATTTTAGGGAGATGATAGAGAAGTTATTAAATTTGTTTATATTTACTGTTCCTGCTAGATTGAAACCATTGGATATAGAATTTATGAAACAACTTCATAATAAAGTCAATATTGTGCCAGTAATTGCTAAAGCAGATGTTCTTACGAAAAAGGAAGTTTTACGTTTAAAAAAGCGTGTCATGGAAGAGATCGAGGGCAGCGGTATAAAAATCTATCCTCTGCCAGATTGTGATAGCGACGAAGATGAAGATTATAAAGAACAAGTTAGACAACTGAAAGAGGCAGTCCCATTTGCAGTATGTGGGGCAAACACTTTATTGGAAGTCAAAGGGCGTAAAGTACGTGGACGCTTGTACCCATGGGGTGTTGTAGAAGTTGAGAATCCCGATCATTGTGATTTTATAAAATTGAGAACAATGTTGATGTAAGAGACAGAATATTACTATTTAAACAAATTATATCAAAAACAGAAAGAAATTGTTACGTTTGATTTCTACATGTTTGCAGCACACATATGCAGGATTTACAGGAAGTAACACAAGAGGTACATTATGAAAATTATCGTAGTGAAAGGTTGGCAAAAGGAGCCCCTGTTCCACCTCGCAGACAAACGTAAGTTTAACGATGTATGCCTGAATTGATTTGCTTATAATATTAGATGCATTTATTAATTCACTGAATCTTTTTGTTAGCAGCATTGTAGAATCTGAGAAGACTAATGCAGTATCCGAAAAGGATCGTATTTTACAAGAAAAAGAAGCAGAATTACGACGTATGCAAGAACTTTTGGCAGTAATGCAGGCACAAATGCAACAACAGCATCCATAATTACATACAATATATGCACAAACGCATGAAGGTACACAAATTGATCACCATTAAAGCTGCCAAAAAGATATATTAACTAATTAATATGGTATCCAAGATAACGTTGTAATAGGAGTGCATAGTTTTTATGAATTCGTTTGTGACAAACGTATTATGTAAACATACGTATTTTAATTCAGTACTTTCTTTAAATACTAAGTCGAGTAATATTCATGTTCGAGTGTCTTACAAAAGTCAAAACAAAAATGTGCGATAAGTGCCTTGCATATTCCTTTTAAATAGAACAATTTACAGTTCCATTATTGAAATACAAATATTGAAATAATAACTCGTATAAAAATAAATTTATGTAACACTGTTGTTATAAATATTTATTAATTGAAGAATACAGTACAATTCAAATTTGATAAATCATTATATGTAGTAAGTATGTAATAGCTATACGATATAAGGAATCCATCGAAACAAACACAATTTTTTAAGCATACGAAAAATTCCATATCAAAACAAACTTAAAACTTATTAATACAAATTTTGTATAGGTACATATATGTATATGTCAATGTTCTCGAAGTATTGATATTTTATACAATTGACAAACAAACTGACAAAAGCATACAGTTTGCAAGCCATATCTTCCAATGTTCCATGTATATTTTTTTAAGTAAAGCAAAAAGACTTTAAGACTGTTTTAGTATCAAGCTATCAGTAATAATTCAGTATAGCTAAGAACGAAAAAATTTATTTTTTACTGTGATAGGCAGTATCGAATAGAAAACATAAAGTCTGTTTATGTTTCTGCAATATGTAAAGTATTATTTTTATTTTGAAACAGCATGTATGTTACTTTTACTTAATATTGAATAAGACTTAGACATTTAATTCATTGTACGACTTATGTGACACAATTTAGATAATTTAAATCATAGCATTGTATTTAACGAATTGAAAATCAAGAAGAATTTAAGGATGTAAGTAAAATAAGTATCAATGTATTACGTAAATTTATTTTTTCTTAACCATTGTACTTATTTCTATGCATTTTTGTACTAAGAACATCATCGCGCTTTTGTATGTATTATACAGATACACTCAAAGTGCATTTTATACTTTTTTTATACAAATATACCGATTACAATTCATGACATTTATGGTCTAAACTTTACTCTCTATGATTCATATAATAGTCTATTGCAGTTGAAAATGCGGCAAAGCCTGCTGCTCCAAATAAACCTGCCTTTACACCAGCTGAAATATGAAATTGCATTATGACACATATTATATTTCGGGTTGATGTACATGAACAATCGGTACCTCGTAATCCTAATATTCCACCTGTAAATCCACCAGCATATGCCGTATTCTTCCAATCATTCTTACCTCTATACTAGAAGTAAAATTTTTAAATGTACTTTTAGTATTATTACGAACTGATACAAAATTATCTAGAATTTATAAAAGTATTACCGATTCTATTGAACATTCAATTGCTGTAAATACACAACCAACGATGGCAAAATTCTTTGCATAACTTGAAGCTGTGCTTCCCATTTCTCTAATTGTTTCACGTACAGTTTGTTGTTTCTCGATACTAGCAAAATTTGGATTTACACTAGCTGTAAACCATCCTATTACACCTCCCAAAGCATACCCTAAAAATATAATTTTTTAGAAATCGTAGTAAATTGAACAATAACAATTTAACATAATCGTGTAGCATACCTATAAAACAACTACATATACTTTTAAAAGTACAACTTTCTGCTATAGTTTCCATGCGTTTTTCTACATTACTTTTAATTTGTACAGGCGCCACTGTCCGTGGAATTATAATATTTTCTCTAAATCTCTGTTGATTACCAACAAGGTAAACTGCTATTTTATCCCAATTTGTGTCATTTATAAAAACTCTTCTTTCACTATCTTCTGGTGGTTTAGGTGGATCAATGTTGAACATTTTTAGATGAATATTTTGTACTTCTTATGGAATACAAAACCACATTGGTAGATATTTTAAAAGTTAATTACTGCAAGTTCCTACAAATCTGTTGCTAGGAAATGCTGGAATTGTATAAGATATATATGCATATAGTATTAATTTATTTATATATATATGCATATGGTATACATATTGAAAACTGAACCAAAGTTGTTAATATATTTACTCTTCACTTTAACCTTAACCTATCGTCATAGGACTTTCAATGAATCCCAAATAAAAAAATATAGACTATTTTACAAATTTCAATATTTAACTATATTCTTACATAAGAGCACAGAATTAACACTTCTTTGTTTCAAAGAGAGAAATAAATACAATTTCTTTGTTTAATAAAAAGTACGCGACCGTGCTTATTTAAATACACTTATTGTTTTATCATGAATACGCATGTTGTACTTATATTGTATATACAAACATAACCATATACCGTATGAAAGTATAGAAAAATTATTTATATTATAGCGTAAAGGATATAAATTATCTTGCAAGATACATAAATATTTAAATTGCACAGCAGTAAACAATTGAACGTACACAAAAGCGTAAAACAAAAATTTCAGTATATGTATATATTCCATGACATTTCTGAAAAATGTGATACACTTCATATAATATTTGTCACCTACATAAGTAAGAAAGAATATTTCTTGATATGAAATATTAAAATCGTATATTCTTCAATAGAGAGGTTGGAGAGTGTTGGAGAGGTTGAATGTACACCATGGATATGTGTTACTCAACGAGAGAACCGTACCATTTCGCGCAGCTTGGAAGATGGTGGGGGCGCAGCGGGCCTATCATCTCTCATTCCACTACCCACTCCCCACTTTCTTGAACCAATTAGGGCGAAGATGCGCAGCGACGAACGAAAACTGATCTTCACACGGTACGGGTAAAGCGGCCCCTAGACGTTCAATAATTATTGTCAATACGCCCATCAATAATATTGACGAGGCGCATTGAAATGGCATATTGACCGTTTAGAAAGGGTTCAAACGCATTGATCAATATACACGGATTATTGTCAATCCAGCATTGACAATAATTATTGAACGTCTAGGGGCCGCTTCACACCCGTGGACTGCACCTGAACCAACAACAACAACCTGCACGGTGCAGGCTGCACCTTGCCGGCGCGCCAACGGACGGTCAGGAATATTTACCCAGACAGCACACCGGCTCGATTTGGGCCTGGTTTTTATGCGCGCATTGGCCCAGGTATAGCCAGGCAGGGGCTCGAGCCCAGGGCCTGCCGGCCGTGCCTGGATTCAGCCAGATTCAGCCCATTTACAAGATTGCAAGGATGCGGGATTTGCGTTCTCATTTCGTGATAATACAAACACGAGTTTTTTCAGTAGTCAAAAACGACAGATAAAAGATCAATCTAGGCAGCAAACGCCCTCAAAAGTCCTTTTTAAGACAGATTTAATAACAGTAAAGTGGGTTCTGTTTCCTGCTAAAGATGGTGTAGGAGCAGTTCCAGGGTAAAGATGATGTGGAGAAAGAAGATGTCGCGAGAATAGTTGGGCTCAATTGAAGCACTGATTGGCCACATTAGTGTGACCGTGCTGCCCTCTCAAAAACAGGCTGAATCCTGGCACGGCCGGCAGGCCCTGGGCTCAAGCACCTGCCTGGCTATATCCGGGCTAATGCGCGCATAAAAACCAGGCACGAATCAACCGGCCTGGGCCTTGAGCCGATCCAAGCATTGAGTTGGCCTGTAAGTGTAGGTCAGGGGCCTTGCAGGTTTGGTCAGGTGGTGGGCTCGGTCAGGCTGTGCTATCTGGGTAACCTGTAGGTCAGGGGCCTTGCAGGTTTGGTCAGGTGGTGGGCTCGGTCAGGCTGTGCTATCTGGGTAGTCAGTACTCAGGACGGTGCTGTTGTGGGAAAAAAGCCGGGAACGGCAGAGCGGGATTTTAAAAGATATGCCTTTCGCGACGGCCGATGCGTGTTTCGTACACATGCGGTCGGCGCGACATTTACCTATGCATGGGTACGTTCACCTCTGTTCGACGTCAAATTCGTAATCCGTATAGCTGAGCATTGAAAATTACCAAACACGTGAGCGTTGTTATGCTCGGAGTTTCGACGTCGCATTGACGGGAATGTACCGAAACAATCTGTTTCGGACAAAAAGACTTCAGGACGTGTCCTAGGAGTTACAAAATATACACAAATACACATGTTATACATCCATTTTTCACAATCAAATCATCGGAGTGATCAAAGGTACCACTGATAATCAGTGAAAGGTACCCACTTTTATCGAGAATTTTACTTAGCCGCGCATGCGCGAGAAATCTTGCAGAATATCTCAAAATCTCAACACTGTTCCCGTTCCCGCCATCCCGGCCAATTCTTTATTCGCTGAATTTTCGTTTCTGTCAGTATTTTATTGTAATAAGTTTTAGTTTACTTCCGAAAATGCAAAGCAATTCGACGGGTCGTAGATCATCTACGAATCCGGTGAAAATATCCATATATGACAGAGATGACAAAGGTATGTTACGGGGCGGCACAAGGAGGTCGCAAATATCGAAATCGAAGATTGTCAGTAACCCCACTGATAGTTGTATACCCAGGTTTCGACAACAATCATGTGACAGAGCCAGCACTAGAGGATCGATTCTCAAACCATCGGGTAAATATTTATTATCCCTTTCGTTACATTTTATTAATCCCATATTTCTTTCTCCATAAATAGCTACAGTAAAAGTTAGATCTAATTGTAAACAAAACCCTCGGGTCTGTGCCATTACTTAGATCGTACAATTCTACTATTCTTTTGTGACCTCGCATAATATTGTTTTCTTAGGTAAGACACCACTGCGTCATGGATCAGCAGCTCCAACAACACCTAGCGTACACAATGGAAAACAGCCTGTACTTCTCATAGCTGGATCCTCTAATAAAGTTCACTCCGCTCTTCCAACTGGACCCAGATCCTTATCCGCTGATCGTATCAGCAGCCTAGGTGGCAGAAGTGCCAAGAAAGACCAGAAACCTTTAACAGACAAAGTTTATCAGGCTTATATGCTCAACAAAATAGATACTTACTTCAATGCGAATCAGCTTACTCATATGCTTAATGGCAATGGTAGTATAAAGCCAATAACTCTAAAAATGTTCATAGAAGTTTCTGCTTACCTAGTTAAAATGCTAGACATGAAATCAGTTCTAACGATTACCAATTACGTGGAGGAGTTGCCGAAAATTGCCAAGAAGCTTCATTATCCTGGTGTTATCACTAAATCTTGGTTGAAGACTGCTAACGCCATGCACTCCTGGCCAAATGTTTTGCGCTGGATCTGCTGGTTGGTGGAAACTTGCGAAGTTAGGGAAATAGCTTTGGAAAATTATGATTTAGATAATTTGCCTTTTGTGGGAGATGAAAGGGAGGTTGATATGCATAAGTATAATTTAGTCTCTATGATCGAATTCTACAACGCTTGGAACGATGAAAAACTCGACAAGGAAGAGGCAATGGTTAAAAAATATTTGGAAGACCTTGGACACCAGCATGGAGTCACTGGAAAAGACATGAGCACTGTACAGTTTGATCTAGATGAGAACGAGGAGAAATTGCAGGCAGTAAAAGAAAAAGCTCAGAACATCGACGAAGATATAATTCGCTTACAAAAGATACTGCAAGACTTAAAAAAGGACGAAGAGAATCAGCAAAGCGATATTAAAGCGAAAGAGGATTACATAAAAACGATTGTTTCCGACACAGGAAAAGTGAATACCGACTGCAAGATTCTGAGGGAACACATTCATTTGCAAATGAAATGCCATGAAGATTTACTTTCTGAAATTAAGCAGCAGCCAATGTCCAAAGCAGAGAAAGAAAGTATACTGGAAAAATGTAAAAAGATTCAGGATTACATGCAACAGTTTGATGAGCATTTGCAGGATATACAGAAAGAGAGCTTTACAATGGACATGACATTATCGTCGGTCACTAACAATTTGACAAAGCTGGTCCTAACGTATAATAAGGAAATCTTGATGAGCTTTAACAACAAAGATATGGGCGTAGACGTTGAGGAATTAAAAATGCCGGAGACGGGTATCTTCGATCCTCAGAGTATGGATGTACTGCACACTAAAGCTATCTTGATGAATGATTTCAAAGAATTGATAAAAAAACAGATCGTTGAGAAAGAACGTTTCATAGAATTGAGTTCCAACGAGAAAGAGGATCTTCAAGAGAGAATGAAGATCTTGAAAGATGAGAGCAGCGATGTTGCCAATGCACTCAAGGAGAAAAAAGATCTCATCAATAAGATGAAAACAGACTTCAAGAACGAAGAGGCGAAATTAAAGGAACATATAAAAGCGTTACAAAATGAAATTAAGGAGATACAAAATTCCATTCCAGATAAGCAAAATATTTTAGAGGAACTGGAAGAAGCGGCAGATAAATTAGATGCGGTACGCAGGCAGAAAGCATATATAGAGGAATCCGCGAAACTGTTTTTTGATAAGTTTTACAGTATCTTGGGAGAGCACAGAAACAAACTTTGTAATATACTGGGAAAACTCAATAAATAATATAGAATAATGGCAATACACACTGTATGATCTAAACAAAAAGCAGAATTCTCTATACGTAAGTAAAATGGTCGATTTTCGAGGAGCATCTACGTGCGCATAAGTAACGCTTTCTGCTGGCACGCAAATTTTTCCACGGTTTAAGATTTATTGCGATGGATACGCTTTAAACACTAATAACTTGCGTGGGGGCACAATGTAGGAAGTAAATCGTGCATACCTATTTATATAGGGAAAAGTGTACTGAAAATAGGTACTATTTGGAACTAAAAAGATATTCCTCATCAAAGATGAGGAATTTTCACAATTTCAGCGCCTTCGCTGTGTATTATTTTTTTTAATAGAGGAGAAATCATATATTGAACATCCCAGACAGCACACCGGCTCGATTTGGGCCGGATTTTTATGCGCGCAATGGCCCGGATATAGCCAGGAAGGGGCTCGCGTCCAGGGCCTGCCGGCCGTGCCTGATTTCAGCCAGATTCAGCCCATTTACAAGATTGCAAGGGTGCGGGATTAGCGTTCTTATTTCGTAATAATACAAACACGGGTTTTTTCAGTAGTCAAAAACGCCAGATAAAGGTCAATCTAGGCAGCAAACGCCCTCAAAAGTCTTTTCTAAGACAGATTCAATAACAGTAAAGTGGGTTCTGTTTCCTGCTAAAGAGGGTGTAGATTCTGTTCCATGCTAAAGATGATGTAGGAGCAGTTCCAGGCTAAACATGATGTGGAGAGAGAAGATGCGCGAGAAAAGTTGGGCTCAATCGAAGCACAGCACCCGACGGCCAGCCAGGTATATCGGCATAAAACCAATAAGTAAATTGCAGATCTTGTTTATTTTTCATAATTTTTTCATGAAAGTGATACGAGCCGATAGAATTTGGACTGTGCATAGTAGTTTTATTTGTGAAATTGTTCGAGGTTTTATTCGACGTCTCCGAATAAAAATTGCAATTTTCCATGATTTATACGAGCTTACCAAACACATCTTTTAAACTTTCGTTATTGGCCCAGCCACCGACGAGATACTATTAAAGACTGCC
>CM052311.1:20530362-20640766 GCA_028455605.1 Lasioglossum malachurum | reverse complement strand
TAAGGTAATAATTCTCGTTTACGAAATATTTTGAAATTACAAATAGATGTATCTCATACAAAATTTAAAGTGGGAATTGTTGATTTTCCTAAAATTATGCTTCATTACTTTCTTAATATATCTAGGAATTTTTTGCCCATATCTGCAATACGTTCGGTGCAGAATGTAACAATTCACATCAATATGGTTCCGTGACGATTTTCCTTCTTACCGACGCGACGAGAATCTCCTTAGTGGCCTTCTGCACCGACGAGATCACGTAGATGGCCTTCTATTTTTTACTCCAGCTAGAATACATTCAAGAGGGCGTATGAGAACACCGAAATATTCGGGTGACACCAACTCCCGTAAGGCTGGCAGTCTTTAATAGTATCTCGTCGGTGGCCCAGCTAAAGAAGTAGTAAAAATCAATTTTCACTATTTTTTTCGCATTTCTCATCATTTTTCCAACACTTTTTTATACGTCGTTTACTAAACTAATTCTTCTAGCCTTACAGAGAAATTGAAGTCATTTGGTCCATTCTTAAAAAAGTTATTCTGATTTAAAGAGTGTGTGTGTGTGTGATTCTATTTTTATTGTGATTTTAATTGTTATTGAAATTTTAATTTTTATTATGTTTATTGTGATTTTAATTACAATTGTTCTTCTAATAAAGTTCTTCTAATAAAGATATTTATTAATATCTTATTTAATATATATATTATTACCGCATTTAGCAATTTCCGATACGTGGTTATATCGCACGAAGCATTGGTTGAAACTAGTTCTGATTTATGCCACAGGCTAGTAAAGGTTCTGTTTCATGCTAAAACAGTATGGTCTCTGTTTCGTGGTAAAAGTGGGCTCTACCGTACGCATAGGAGCTGTTCCGTGCTAAGCGTGAGCGTGCCAAAAAGTGGTGGCAACTCAGACCCGGGCGTGAGCACTCTCATATCCTCTTTGCTAATACATACATAATACATAAATAGTGAGAATTGATCTGTATACTTCATTTCTACAGCTACAGTTATCTTTGAGCAGGTCACTGGTGAAAAGAGAATTCTTTTTACACCGTGGATTAGATAAGGGTAAATAATACTATTTAGAGTGGATATCCTCTTTGATAATACGTGATAACGCAGTTCTGAAGTTACTTTCACAGAGCACAACTTATTTTACGCATGCGCACGGAAAATTGGTTTCAAAAAATGAAGTTTCGTATCTGGTGAAGTAATCTATGACATAAAACATGCGCAATTCGTCTGTTTAGAATGGCGCCAATGTATGATGATTCTGACAGGTTATGTACACGTGACAGTTTCTTATTATCAAAGTTAAACAGAAAAATTTCGATTTTGTTAAATTAACTAAATGTTAAAGTAGTAACGAGATTACGTAATTAAGAGTGTTGAATAGTGTATAACGATTATGGAAGGAAAAAGCTTAGTTGAAGAGGATAATGAAGATGGTGAAAAATTCATTACCTAAATAAAGTTCTTTACAAAAATTTTACATTTTGAGAAACAGCAATTGCAATTTAATGTATTCGTGTTTTCAGAGACCGATAATGTTGTTGATCTTAAGAATAGAATACCATTGTTAAAAGAGTTATTTCATATACATGGAAAAGTCGGAGAAGGTACATTTAGTTCTGTGTTTCTAGCTACGCTGAAATCTTCTAATGGATCGAAAAAGTTTGCATTGAAACATTTAGTTCCTACTCGTCATCCTGAAAAGATTGAACGTGAATTATTATGTATGCAACAAATAGGGTAATGAATATATACGAAATCTTGATTATAATTCATTATAAATTAATATACAAATATATTTACACAAATGTGCTTGTTATCAGAGAATGACGAACTAAACTGTATTTTCAGTGGTAAAGATTATGTGGTTGGATTAGATCTGTGTTTGCGAAATTTGGAGACAGTGGTTTTTGTAATGCCATATATGAGACATGACAAATTTTCGGTATATTAGTATCTATATATCAATAAAGAATATCTTACTCTATCTATAAGAGTTATAACGCAATAATACTTTAACGATAACTGTTACTAGGACTATGTACAAAATATGACTGTCCAAGAAACAAAGGATTATATGATAGCATTGTTGACTGCGTTGCGAAGAGTTCATCAATTTAATATTATACATAGGGATGTGAAACCTAATAACTTTTTATATGATCGGTGCAATAAGAGGTGACTATTTATAACTTCTCTTTGCATAAGATATATATGTATATTAAGTAAAATTAATATTTTAATCTCTTGTTTCCCATAGATACTTGCTAGTGGATTTTGGCTTAGCACAAGAATATGTTGCTCAAGATAAACCGACTACTGTTGCATTAACTAGTTCTAATGTACAATCCATCAAACGAAAAAGATCAGATGAAGTAAAGTATTGATTATTAAAAATTGTAAGATAATAGTAATATTTTTATAATACACATTACATTCAATATGTTTTAGAATTGCTTAAATCAATCTCTAAGTCCAAAAAAGAAAGTAACAGCAGAGAAATGTTATTGTTTTGGGAAACCTAAAGTTTGTTCGATATGCACGTTGAGACCAGAACAGGCAGCTGCAAGGGCTGGTACGCCTGGATTTCGTGCACCGGAGGTTTTATTGAAACATCCTTCACAAACTCAAGCAATCGACATTTGGGCAAGCGGAGTAATGATGCTATGTATTATTAGCAGTACACAACCATTTTTTCATTCTCCAGACGATTGTACAGCTTTAGCAGAAATAACAACTTTATTTGGGTCAAATAAAGTGCAACAATGTGCACATAAGCTAGGTACTGTGATAAAAAATGTTCATTTTCATTTATTACAAGATATTTTGTTTCACTTCTGCTTTTATTTTGTTTATTTTTCACGTTTTACATATTTCTTTGCTGATTTAGGGAAAAAGATTATCTTTTGCGAAGATATACCAGGCACTGATATTGTGTCTTTATGTCAGAAGTTAAAAAAGAGAAATAAAGGTTCATTGAATAATAGTAGTGATCGTAGTAGCATGTATGAGAAGGTATTTTAATTTATTATTTATTGATAAGCATAATTGAGAACTAAAAGTAGAAAATAATGAAAAAAAAAATTGTATAACGCTATATTATTTTGTATGTTTCAATATTTTTCAAGGCCTCATTGGATATCCAATTCCCAAAAGAAGCTTATCACCTTTTATTAAGATTGTTGGATTTAGATTACAAAACACGACTTACTGCGGATCAAGCATTGCAACATCCATTCCTAAAATCATAGCTTTTGTTGCATTACAATAATGACTTAAGTTGTTAATTACTTTTTTGGTGGATTGGAATGGAAGAAAATATACATTAAGATACGAACAAATATAATTAGTTATTTGATTTTATTATAATTGAAAATATGTTTAACTCGTGCATACTTATATGTATGTATATAAACGTATTCACCCAATACGTGAATGTTTATACAAAATAAATAATATCGAATTTTACAAAATAAATAGTTTCGTTTTATTAAGTAACAGTCGTATACGATATTTGATTGTTAATAAATGCTAGTGATTTGGCAAAATCTGAAAAGAGAATGGGCTCTTTAACGCTAAGTGATCACATTTTATACACACCTGTCCTTGAATTTTTTCTGAAATTGCCTAGTTTTATAGAATTCTATGCAACAATTAAAAATGTTCAGTTTTTCGATATAGTTGAAACTTTCTCAGTTATAAAAGTTACAGTGATTGATATGAGGCAACTGACATAAAATGTGAATGCTTAGCATGAAATATCGCAACTACTACTTAAATCTACCTTCATTGCACAGTTTACTGTAAAAATTCAATGACACACATTTTGTTTAGGCACTCCATGGTATTACGAAATTGTAATCATTGTGAAAAATATTTCATATTCAATATAAGCGTGATTAAGTACATACTAAAAATTTATTCAACGTTTTCTAAATTATTTGAATCCTGAGGTGGTTGTTCTTCATTTGTACTTCTAATAAGTTTCCATTTTGCTGCTGTTTCTAATGCACTGCTAGCTATTTCTTGGATCTTTTTATTTTCTGCGGTATCATTCTTAGTTAAAGCCATTAAAATTTCCATTACATCAGTTTCGATTAATCTTGCTGCCACATCCTTAGTGCTCTTGATCATGTTTGAAACAATCACAACACCTCTATGTTGTAAATCAAGATTTGGATTAGCAAGTAAAAATCGTAATGATTCTAACCAATCCTTCGAATCAAATATTTTAATACAGGATTTATTGCTAACTGATGTCAACATCGCTAACGCTCCTGCCGCTGCTAAACTTGTCTCCACATCTTCGTCTTCGCAAAGAATTACTAGATATTTAACTCTGTCATTTTCTTGTTCATAATATTTTATAGTATCCTCACACATTATCAAGTTATTCACAACCTGTGTGGACGCACGTTTCAGCATATCATGATCTTCAAACATATAGCTTTCTATTTTTTGAAAACCTCCTTCCTTCAATATTCGTTTTCTAATGCTATCATTAATACCCGCCAAATTACACAGAGCCATTAAGGCTTCAAAGTTTTCAAGGGCGGAACATTCTGGATTTAAAAGGTTTATGAAAGGTCGAACTACTTCCATCATTCTTTGGCCAGGGAAAGCAACCTCTGGATTGATCGTAATTCCTAAACGTGCAAGGGCTTGAGATGCTTGTTTCTTTCCTTTTTCAGTTCCCTCTAAAGCCAATGGTAAAAGAGCTTTCGCTCCACCCTGCTGTACAACAATACCTCTAACTTCATGTTGACTACAAATTGCGTTGAAAACACGCGCTATTAATTCCTTGCTGTTCTGACTTTCCGTTTTGGAAAGAATAACCAGCGCGCTTGTAACGCCAGCTTTAGCTAGTGCAATTTCTCTTTTCTTCACGAAATCAATGTCGTCAAGTTCATGCTCCTCAGGTATATGATGTTTTGCAAATTTTGCTAATTCCACCATTTCTGGTATAATTTCTTGTTTGTCATAAGCATTACACAAATTTACTAATGTTGTAACAACACCGTAGATGACAGACTGATCTCCAGTTTTAGCAAGTTCTATCATCGCTTTGACTGCTTGGCCATCCTCGATAAGTCTTTCTTTAACTTGAGCGTCAAAAGTAAGGTATGATAATCCTTCCACTGCCCATTTCCTCATATCTTTCTGTTTCTTGGGATTAATTAAGAACCTCCGGCAAGCTTCTGCTAATCTCGTTGTTGCGCCATCCGCAAATGGTCTAATCGTGGCATCTGAGCCACCTGAACTACCCAGCTTACACAAGCCTACTAATGCACGTACTTTGATAGAATCATCTTTAGATTGATATAATTTTTTCAGAATATTTACTCCTTGATTTATAATTGCAGTAGCTTTGTCTTTCTTAGATGCAGCGGCAACTATACATTCACAGGCAACTTTTTGTTGTAGTAGATCGTCTGTGCCTGCCATTACAAGTATCATTTCTAAGATACCATCTCTAGCAATCACTGTGTTTCCAACATCCAATGGACCAAGCAATAATGTTGTTATAGCAACTACAACGCGGATCTTTTCGATATACATAAACAAAAATATTAGAAATATATTTTCCTCGATCAAATTTCTGAAAAATCTAAAAGTAAGCTATTCCTTACCTTGGATTCTATATCTGGATCAAGTAATTTATCTTTAATAAATTCATCAATGGCATTTCTGAATTTTTCTTTTGCTGCATCATAATACATATTTTCATAAATTCTTGCTAGGCATACACTGGTCACAGTTCTGGTAGATGGTGTGATCTCCATTGAAGATTCATATTTGTATTCTTCAAGCTCACTAGCTACTTCCATTAAACGTTGTAAGCCACGAAGTTCAACCAACTGTTCTGCCCAATTTAATGCAGTATAGTGAACATTACGTATAATCAGTTCTAGAATTGCGTCTCTAGCTAATCCAGAAATAGTTCTACTTGTTACACTGTATAATAAGCAAGACAAAATAGTATCAATCTGCTTATTATATTTTTCACATAATTCTTTCTTTGGTTTTGTGTCTGGTTTATTGTCCATGCCACTGTAAGTATTGAGTATAGTCTGGAAAACATAGTTCCATATTTAGACATTATTGTTGAATTTGAGTTAGTTTAGTTAGTAACTAAATAGTAAGTAATGCTTTAAATAAATAAACAAATGCTTTCTCATATTATAGAATATAATAGGCTTACGAACCTGCAAGCAATACTGAGCAGCATTTACTCTTTCTGTAAGTTTACTGTTGATCATTTCCAAATAGTAAGGTATTCCGATATCCTTTAAAATAAGTTCAGTCCGACTAATATTATCTTTAGATAATTCAGCGATGATACGAATTGCAATTGTTATTATTTCCTCATTTTTTTCAAATTTTAAAAGTTTCATTATTTTACACACAATTCCATCCTTTAACATAATTTCTGCACCTGCCCTTTCCCTGGCAAGGACAAGCAAGTTATTCATTGCTGTTTCTCGATTTTCATTGGTTCCTTTCATTTCAAAAACTATATCCATCATTTGCGATACCTATAAAAGGATCCAAATGAGACATTATGTTATAACAAATTATAGTATAATTTGTGATATCATATTATGTAACAAGTGTCAATATACAGACCTTGGCACTGACACGAGAATTTTGTTTATATCTTTCTTGTACGGTTTCGTGTAATCGTGCTGCAATAGGTTGAATCGCCTTATTGCCTGGATCACATGAAATAATGTATCTGGCATCACGATATGCTTCTTCGTATCTTTCTAATGCTTCTAACGCTTGACATCTGCGAAATAGTGCTTTGGGATCATTTGGACATATTTTAAGAGATTCATCGCAATCCTTAATGGCTTTATTGTGTTCTTCTTGTTTTAAATATACTGCAGCACGATTCTTATAATAAATAGCCTTTTCAGAGTTGTCTTCATTGGTAAGCTTTAAGGCATTTGTGTAACAACTCAATGCCTCTGACCAATTCTTTTTATTAAATTCCTCATTACCCTTTTCTTTCCATTGTTGTGCAGTTAAATTTGTTGTTTTTGTCATATTGAATGACTTTTTAGCTAAAAGATTGTGTGGGTAAACATATATTTACTTCTCAAACATGTTTAGTAAATAAGAAACAAATATTGACGAATTGACGAATTTAAATGAGCACAATTGAATTATATAAATGAATTGAGTAAAAACATTAATTGAAAATAATATAACTGTATACTTACTCAACAATAATATGTATAAAATATGTCAACTTTTTAAAAAACTTGAGAATTCACTTTCCACTTTGACTGTCGGCAACACTTTTGGAAGCTTGCGATGAAATACTGAGGTTGATACCGCCTTTGCATCGTGTTAAAATGACTTTAGAAATGTCTGGACGCTACGAGAGTATTTCAAGTTTATTTTAAACTGTGTTCGCCCCACGAACCGAACGAAAGCATAATCGTTGGTTTAAAATAGGTTTCCTACAGACTATAGCAATTTTGTTTTTTTTGCTGCAGTATCGTATCGTATAGAACATATATTTAGATCTTTGGTCTGTCTATAAGACTATATATCACTGATATATATACTATGGATACGAGAAGCCTGACGTTCGTTAGAAGAAGATTTTGTCAGTTTGCAAGAGGCGCCATCAAAAGTCAGACTATGAACTATGCTTCCCTCCGCACCCCGCGATCACCCGCGGAGCTCTACGCTTTGCCTCACTTCGCCACGCGCAGACGCACCACTAATATATATATACATCCGTGAGAAGCACACTAAAATAATATCAGTGTTCCGGCATCGACATTTGGCGGCGCTGGCAAAAGAAAGTGCCTTCTTCTACTGGCTTCAACGGCTGTACGGCTGGCTTATGGGAATCTCGTATCCATAGTATATATATCAGTGCTATATATACTTAGATAGGTATAGGACATAGGATATGCATAGGACACAGTATTCCAAGATAACGGAGTATCTGCTGTCCACAAGTCACGTCATAAGATAATTTAAAATGATAGATATGTACATAGATAGCGATATAAAAGCAAGGTATACACCCAGACAGCACACCGGCTCGATTCGTGCCGGATATTTATGCGCGCAATGGCCCGGATATAGCCGGGAAGGGGCTCGAGCCCAGAGCCTGTCGGCCGTGCCTGATTTCAGCCAGATTCAGCCCATTTACAAGATTGCAAGGGATACATACATAAGTATTGTATATATTATATGGTCTATATAAGGAATAGACAGTGCTGAGATATTGTTCAAAACATTATAATGAAAAGGTAGTGGGCAGTAGTGGGGTAGTGGCGGGAAAGTACAGAAATAATCTGTTTCGGACAAAAAGACTCCAGGACAAGAGACGCGAAACGACACGAGACGAGTGGACGAGTATCCTACGAGTCTACGAGTTACAGAATGCACACAAATACACATTTTATACATTCATTTTTCACAATGAAATAATAATTTTAAAAAATTTTACGGGGTGACAAAGGTACCCTCGCCGCGCATGTGCGAGATAACTTGTCCAATATCTCAGCACTGTGAGTATGTAGCCGTTTGTACATATTCTCATTTCCCCTCTGGTAGCGCGTTTTTATGATTCTATCTCTATCAAGATAGGTGTAGTAGAATCGGTGTGTGGAACGCGTTTCATGTATTAATTTATTTTATAATGCGATTGTAATTGTTTACGCTCAGTTCTGATAAGAAATTAATATATTTTACTATATGATAAAATGCTACAATCTGTTTTGAAGTCTGTATTTGGTTATGATGATTTTAAAAGCGACATTCAGAAACGAGCAACTACTGCTGTTTACAAAGGTTAAATAGTTATATTTTGACAATATACTTTTAGACAATAAACAGTTTTCTGTGTGTAATCTGTTGTATATTTTCAGGTAAAGATGATGTGTTTGTATGTATGCCAACCGGAGGTGGTAAATCACTTTGTTTTCAATTACCAGCCATAATGAAAGAAGACAAAGTTACAATTGTCTTCTCACCACTGTTAGCTCTTATGAAGGTACATAGTTATTTAATATAAGATGGAAAGACGATAGAGTGAGTTATATAACATTAATTTCATATTGCAGAATCAAATAGATTTTCTAGTTAGCAAGAAGATAAATGCAAGTTCATTAAACTCGACTACATCGACCAAGGAAAGAAACACAATTATTAAAGATATATCATCTAATTCGCCGAAAACTAAATTATTATACGTTACTCCTGAAATGGGAGCACAGCAACACTTTCAAGTTAGTTATCTTGACTTTATTTTACACGCAATATAAAGTCATAAATTCAAAAGAATCTGCTAAAATAATTACTCACTTTTATAGGATATGGTAGTAAAATTAAGAAAAACAAAATCATTGGCTTATTTTGTTATCGACGAAGCTCATTGTTTAAGTCAATGGGGTCATGATTTTAGACCCAGTTATAGACAGTTAGGTATATTTAAGAAATTATGTCCTAATATTCCTATAATCGCATTAACAGCTACTGCTGCAAAAGAGGTAAGCTCCTTCAAGGTTTCAGTTAATATACATTTAAAAATTGTTTACTCTAATACGTGTCAATTACAGGTGAAAGATGATATAATGCAAAGCTTGAGCATGAAAAATCCATTGATATTTTCAGTGCCTGTGTTTCGATCTAATCTTTATTATGACATATGGTTTTTAGAAAGTTTAGATAAACCATTTGAACACTTAAAGAGTTTTATTTTGAAGGCTCTTGGTTCCCAAGATCCAGCTATGCCAAAAGTAAGTTATAAAGGCCAAAGGTATATATATATTTTTCTATGAAGCTACAAAAAAGAAATGTTTTTAGGTAAAGAAAAATTGTGGCATTATATATTGTAGAAAGAAAGAAGCAACCGAAGTGATTGCACATAAACTGTCCAATTCTGGCATATCTACTTTAGCATATCATGCTGGTATATATTATATCATTTTACAATTTTGTACAATGATCCTCATCCCATCTACTGTGTAGATTGATGCATAAAAAACCTATAGGTTGGTCAGTGCATAGGATTAAAAACTTCCTACTAAATAATTCGAATTACAGGTTTGAAGAATCAAGAACGTAACGAGGTTCAAAATAAATGGACATCTGGTGAAGTACCTGTAATTGCAGCAACATGCAGTTTTGGAATGGGTGTAGATAAAGGACCTGTTAGGTGAAGTATAAAATGGGATCGTTTTTATCTTGATTTCAATGAAACTTCATGATATTAATTTAAGAGCTGTTATAATTTATGTTATAGGTTTGTTGTGCATTGGACAGTCCCTCAAAATATAGCAGCATATTATCAAGAATCTGGCAGAGCGGGTAGAGATGGGAAACCAGCTTTCTGCAGAGTTTATTTTAGTAATGAAGAATATGGACCCATTGCATTTTTGATCAAAGGAGAGATAACGCAGAAGAATACAGAACTTGCAAAATTAAGATGGAAAAATTTTGAGAAAACTGTCTCGTATTGCCTTGAAGTGAAGTAAGAATCATAATTCACAAACATTTATTCTAGAAATTTTTAATTGATATATGCTTCTTTAATCAATGAAATGCATAAAATTAATAGATGCAGGCACGCAGTATTTTCCAAATATTTTGGGGACAGTCCACCACCTTGTAAGAACAGATGCGACGTTTGCGAAAACAAAGATGCTGTTCAAGCAAGAGTTTCACAATTCGAAATGGCTCAAACCAGAAGAAAAAGCAATTGCAGAAGTAATTTGGATGGTATAGCTTTAGCAAAGTATGATGTGTGAGTAACATTTAATTTATAAACAAGATATCTGTACATACTTTCTATTGACATATGAATATTTAAACAACTACAGAGAAGATGAAGGTAAAGAAACAGGAATTTCAAGAGAACAATTGTTAGCTGAAAGCAAACGGGAATCAAAAGAGTTAATCAACAAACAGTTCGCTATTCGAAGAAATAATAATAAGGACAAGGAGGTACAAATATAATAGTTTTGTCTGTTTATATTATTATTTTTTATCATACTACATTATTTTAGATAAAGAAGCAAAATCTTGAAGATGCTATACAATCTCACGTACGTGCAGCCGAAAGTACTGACGTAAAAATCAAGGGTCTAACCGTTCAAGTACGAGAACAGTATTACATTCAATTAAAATCAGCGTTAACGGATAACTATGAGAAAATGTCTGCGGAGATAACGGAGCAGCTACAAGAGACAGATTTTCATAATATAGCATACGAGCTTGAATATAAGGGATTGTGTAACACCATAGTTGCAAATAAGTACAAGTTTAATATGTCTAAATTGGTATGTAATTTAGTCTATTTACATATTTCCTTAATGTTTTAATTTACACATAAACATTTATTTATGTTTCGTTGACAATTCAAGATTTCTTCTGTACGAAAGTGCACTAGCAGTAATACCGTTCACGAGTATTTGCTTGACTACAAATCAGACAACAAGCAACCTGCAAAGTCGGAAAGTTTCAATAAACAAATAGAGAGTAGTACCAGCTTAGACAGCGAGATAAGCAAACCAAATAAACTTTTTTATAATAAAGAAACTCGTGTTCCTTCACAAGAATCAAGTGTCACAAGCAAAAATATTTTGTATCCTACATTCAAAACCGCCTTAGAGATGAAAAACGCCGAGAAAATCATGCAACTACCGTTTAGTAGTAAGAGAGAACATTTGTTTGATGCAACAATTTTAAGAGATGACGGCGAAGACATCAACATAATAGAAACGCAAGCAAACAAAAGTCCTATTTATCATAGCAAGAGTGTAAACATTGAGAAAGATAAAACTATCGGAGGGGATAACAAAAAGGCTGAAGATTCTCGAAAATTTAATGGTTTCATGTGTGCTAGGAAGCTTCACGAAGACAATAAATTAATGTCAAAGGTTCAGGAGAAACAATGGCGGAAGTGTTCGCAGGAATCAAAAAGAGAGTCAAAAAATAAAAAATCACCGCGAGCGACTGAAACTGTATACGAGCAAATCTTGAAATCTGCGAAGTCGTCATCAGAAACTAATGATCCAGTTGTAGAAACTATTTGCAATGAATCAACTTTAACGTATGACAAAACTAGCGATGATATAAATGTTATTAGCGATAGGACGAAATCAAACTTCCATAAAAGAAGGAAAATTATAGATATATCCGAAAACAGTGTAGACATTCAATCAACTAAAAGAGCGAAGCTTGATAAAGAAAAATTATCCGTGACCAATTCTGAGGTAACTGCAGATGAGAAAAAAGGTGAAAGTGAAGTTGTAAGAAATGAAAAAGAATTATCGGATACGAAGGATGTGGTCGGAAAGGTGACAAGTGATTTAGTAAAGGAGAATTCGGAAAGAAAACGATCTCGCGAAGAGAAAAGCCATAAATCAAGTCGCACGAAACATTCGTCTGGTAAAAAGGAAAAAATTATGGTTCCTGCTGATAAAGCAACGCAATTCAAAACTGCAGAGATCTTGAAATCATACTTAATGAAATATTATCCATCCAAACGTATTCCTGACAGAACGACATTTTCAAAAACCTGTCGAGAAATGCATTACACTTTACTAGCGCAAAAAATATTCGGTAACGTACATGTTAATTACCTTGTAATGTTGATCTCTAGTGCAAGAAAAATATAATAATGATTGCTTTCAGATGAAGCGGGAATACATCGTTTTGTTAAAAAATATATGTCACAGGATTGCGCATCGATATAGAATTGTACATATTATATCTATACAAATATGGAACTGCAATTTCATTATTTATGTTTTCTATTTATACCATAAATTGCGTAGATATTTTTCTGTATATATATATATATATGCGTCCACATTAATTATATTTCAATAAAACTTAAAGGAAAGTTTGAAATTGATACATATTTGAGATACATTAACTTTTCATATTTCGGCATTTATTTGTTACAATATATAAATATATGCATTTTATAATATAAATTGCATTCTTAGGAGGGGTGCTTTTGAAATTAGAAAAGAAGAGTATTAATATAATAAATCTTTTATTAAAAATATTGTTTGAGCAAGTTTTATAAATATTCACATTATTGATGTTTCACTGGCAAGCATTACAATATTAATAATAGTGAAAACTACAACAGTCATGATATACGTGCACATACATCTTATCAACCATAGTTACTTTTACAAGATTTATAAATGGTAGGAGTATGCATGATTCCCGAAAATGTTCGGGATTCCCGTAAAATATCCGGGGTTCCCGAAAAAATATATGGGATTCCCGACAATGTACGGGATATAGAATAATATTTGGGATTCCCGAAAGTGTCGTTTTTCGCAATTATACTTTCTACAATATTACTAACATAAACATTCCCGACTAATAAGATATGTAATCTTCGAGAACACAATGGCTTTCGGATTCTTGTAGTTATTGGAAGTATGGAGAAACTACAAAATGTCGGGAATCACAGATATTTTCGGGAATTCCGAGAATTTTCGAGATTCCGAAATTTTCGGGATTCCGTCTCGATTCCGAGAAAAATTCCCGTTCCGACCGGGATCTCGCACACCCATAATAAATGGTACAACCAAAGGACCGAGATAATTAAAAAAACCATTAAACAATGAATGTTGTTTTGTCGTAATATTATTAAACGTTAGGACAATATGATTTATGTGTTTTGTTTCGTACTCTCTATAAAAATACTGTTTCTTTAATTTGTGTCCACGGTGTCCATAAATTCCGGCAAGATCGGTATTTCAAAAATATTTATACTTATTGCGCTACTTAAAAATGTAATTACGCTAAAATCTTATTATTTTCAAACTGGTAATTCATTTATATAAAGTGCATGAGGACATTACTATTATGCAGCATTAGTATTAATTTCGTTCCAAGATGAAGTTAATTAATTTGATACCTCAATGTTTTGAAGTAATATTGGATAATCTCGTGCCTGCCAAAGAAGGTATGGCGATTTACGTAAAATAATGTCCCATGAAAAGTTACAAAATGTTGCTTACAAATAATACTTTTGACACTTATCATTAAAGGATACATAGTTTACTTTAAATACACGAATAAAGTCATATATAGCTAAAGTGGTTCTTCACATGTTCGTTCATGTAACTGTATCCATGTATTTTTTTTATAAATATTATTCCTTTTTTTAGAATATGTGTACCCACATAAAATGCGTATAAATTAGTGAAAGTTTAACAGCGAATATTGATTACAATAATTCGTACTACCATTACAGTGGCAGCCATAAGTTTAAGTACGATCTAAAAAAGACGATATAACTATTTTAATATTGTACTATTATGATTTGAACTTTTTTAGGAAGCTAGAGCTATTAGTTTACTACAGGATGTGAAAAAAAATTTTTCAAAAATTGCAATTGATCCGAATTGTTGAAAAATACTAAAAGTTGCATCCTCAACTTTTTCATGTGGGCCTATATTGAAAATTTAAAAAATACGTTACGTAGATTTGTGTCAATTCAACATATCCTGAAAATTTCGTCAAAATTTCAGATTTTCACGATTTTCGGCCTATATCTAAGAATTCTTACATTTTACAATGCCTGTCGTTTTTTCCTGCATCAACCGGTTTCGATGAAACTTTCACAGTGCGTATAAATGACACAGATCGACGAACCTATTTTTTAAATGTTCAATATAGGCTCACATGAAAAAGTTGAAAATTCAACTTCTAGTATTTTTTCAACAAATCGGATCAATTGTAATTTTTGAAAAAATTTCTTTTCACATCCTGTAGTAAACTAATAGCTCCAGCTTCCCAAAAAAAATTCAAATCGTATAGTACAATATTGAAATAGTTATCGTCTTTTTTAGAGCGTACTTAACTTATGGCCGACGCTGTATATAAAACCAACGATGTATGCACTAGAATAACAAACGGTGCAATTCCAAGCAGATAGTCTGTGACAAGTACGTCATTATAACTATAGCGAAATAACAAAACCATCCTATGTAGTTCGATTTTCAAATTCATAATCTTTTTCGCTCTTTGACCATTGCGCGTTCGATCATCGTTCGACCAAAACCACTTAATCGCTACGACCAGTCTATAATAGTATCAGTCTTAATTCATTTCCTTTTCTGTCTATACATTCATGTGCAAATTGTTCGTATACATTATGTTTTCATCTTACCATTTATAAGCACAACAGATTCCTAACCGATTCTACTTGTCGATGACTACAAGTACCCATCAATTTCGAGCGCCGAAAATAGAGAGATACCGCTAAGAGAACAATTAAATACGCACCAAGTAATTCGTATTTAATTAATCACATTTCAAACCAAGAATTTGTCATGAACTTGCACCGTTTGTATTGGCAGACGGTATTCGCAATGTGATAGAAAAATATAAAAAACCCATATGACGCTACTCACCACGTAAGCCGATTGTTACGCTACTTGATTCTACTTAAAATTTAAACTATACAACAAGCCCATTCACGATCACAAATTTTAAAGAAACTTGTATCGGATACTTGCAGCAGAAATTCGGCAATGCTATTCAACACAAAGAAAAGATAACTCTAATTGTACGCTCTTCGAGCATTAGAGCACTCTCTTCTATTTATCGATCCGGTCCTTGCTCGATCGCTCCAAGCGATTACGGTCTACCGAAACCCGAAACGACTTGCCACCTATTAGATACGAGTGTAAAACGAGTTTAAAACGAATCGCGTACTATCTATCACACTATTTCTTCCTTCAAGTTTGATAGCTCTGCTCCGATATCGGACATCATGTTCTCTCGGTTCGATTCGGAATCCTTTGATTCGAGCAGTGAGCTGTAGTGTGTGTCCGTTTCGTTTAACTTGCATGAGAGCCGCCTGTTTGTTATGAACTGTAAGTTTTGGTTCTTGATGTCCGAGATATTAGGTAACCCCTTTGTTTGGTACAAAACGATCTTGTAGACGGCGATAAATATCCCCGTGATACCGGCGAGCAGCAAAGAGTACCTCGCTACGGTTTCCATAACTGGTAAAGCGTTCAAATAAAACCAGAAGCGAACGTTCATTGATGTTGGCAACTTGTACATCCCCTGAGAAAAGGATATTCGATAAATCAGTTTAATCATTTATCACTACACTCCGGATGTTTATGCAAAATATTTAAATATTTATCCTTCATTAATAATTTGAATGTGATGAAAATAATATATTAATGCTCTCAAAATCTTCTAATATTTTCACTGTTTTAAATTGCATTTGGTCATTTCTGTTATAAATGTTATAAAAATCTGGAGTCTATTTATCACAAATGTTGATACGATTTCAAACAAGTTAACACGTCCCGCGCCAGGTCAGTTTTGTGGGATTTGGACTTTTAAAATGAACTTCAAAAATGAAGAATTTTTGCTATAGGAGACTACAAATTTTGAGTTTTCTTTCATGTAATCCAATTCCGAATATCCAAGTTTCAATCCTAGGAATTCAGTAGTTCAAGCGCGCGGTGACGCCGAAAATGATAAATTATACAGGATGTTCGACTACAGGTGGGAGACAATTTAAGCGGTGGTTCTCTATGACAATATAAGTCGAAAATGAAGAATAAAAAATTTCGATTTCGGCCTTGTTAGCTGGTTACTAATAGACTGCGGATCTTTATGCATTTATAGAATAATTGAGTACATGAAAAATTCAAAATTGTTGGAAAATTAAAAAAATTGCAGATTTCAATATATGATTTCTCCTCTATTAAAATCATTAAGGGATGAAATAACATTCAATTTAGTTTCTATTTCTTGCAATCGACGCAGACAATTTTTATTTTGCATAAAGATCCGCAGTCTAGTTATTAACGCTAGAACTACCGGATGAGTCAAAATGACTTGCTCCTGATTTCTTCTATTAGAAATATTAAAATTATAGATATGTTTTTCTGAGAAATATTTTAGTCAACTTCTCTATTGAAGTACATATTTAAACAAAACTGGTTCAAAATCTAAACAGATGCAATTTTGTCATTATTATAAGCCAATGTATGCCAATTGCGTTTAGTGCTCGATAGTTCTAGTGTTAACAATTAAAACTCCGCCTAAAATGCGGCAACCCGACCAACAGAGGTGTATGTTGCGTAAATCATAGAGGCGTACTCTGTTGGTTGGGTTGCCGCATTTACAGGCGGAGTTTCAATTGTTAATAAGTAAATAACGAAGCTGAAATCGCGCAATGTTTTTTATTCTTCATTTTCGACTTATATTGTCATGAGAAGAACCACCCCCTAAATTTTCTGCCACCTGTATAGTCGAACACCCTGTATAAAAAAAGAGTCCAAAAATCTTCTAGACCTAATATTAACCGACACAATACTTAATCGTGTACCGACAGACGACATCAAGAAGTATTTTGTGACTTTTATTTTTATTATAAACACAATATCAAATGATACGGAACGTGTTAAAGGGAAAAGTCAAAAACATAAATTTGGTTCAAGAGAGTCTTTTAAATATTCAGCCTATTCTTACTGTATACAGGGTGTGGCCGGACGGGTGGTACAACCGTGCAGGGGGTGATACTACATGTAAAAATAAGTTGAAAAAAGGAGTAACATTTTTTTGTTTGACGCTTCGTTTTTGAGAAAATCGAGTTTCAAGTTCCGCCAGGTTCGCGTGCTTTAGTATATGCGCAAAGTAGAATTGGTTGTTCATGGTCAGACGCGCCAGACGATTCCTATGCAATAGCACGCGTATTCGCTGCATTTTCAAACTCGATTTTCTCGAAAACGAAGAAGTATCAAACGAAAAAATGTTATTCCTTTTTTTCGACTTATTTTTACAAGCAGTATCACCCCCTGCTCGGTTGTACCACCCGTCCGGCCACACCCTGTATACCTTTAAATTACATGTACCGACTGTATATAAAAGATATCTACTATGTCGTCAATAGAAAACACAGTAACAGATAAAAGTATTTCTGCAGTATGGAAATGAATTTTTCTATTTGAGATTTTTTCGTAAACGAACAAGATGGAAAAATAAATAAAATTCTTATTGGAATTAATTTTTCAAGATTTTACACGCTATAAAATATAAAATAATGTGTTGGTACAAATACTTACGATTTCGAACCACAGTAGCGGTAACACAAAATTTTCGAATTTCTCCACTCTGGCCATGTGGCCGATATCTTGCAGTGCCATGTTTATTTGAAAACGGAAGGCGAGGTTAACCGGAAGTCCCGATTTTGGATTAACATAGGCGTAGGATTCATGAAGATCTGCCCTCGGATTCAAACCCTCTATGGCTTCCAAAACGGTTGGATCCGTTTTATAGAAGTGCGGATAAGACAGAGCGATTGGGAAGCCTGGAAAGTATGAAAAGAAATGATAATTCCAAATGTCCATTCTATTATATTAATTCTTACAATGAGTTTCTGATTTCATTTCTATTGACCAACACGATCTAAGCACCATTCTTTAATAACAACGTCGGTACAAATGCTGAATTCAAAACTATATAACAGGATCTGTTATTATTTAAACTATCTTACCGTAATAACAATCGGTAACATCGATTAAACCAGCTTGCAAACAGCGCCCTTGTCGACAGAAACATTTATTCTCCGGGTTGTACAAGCCATTGTCCAATTCGTTTTCAACGAAATTAAACTTGTACGTATGCAATCCGCTTATGGTCTTCTCTCCTGTGCGAACCTGTAACATTTTTTGCGAGTCACAGTAGTGATCGTTCAGGTTACTGAATCAAACAGATGGGCTCTCCCATTGGTTAAATAATATCATTGTTTTGTAGTAGAGTTAATAGAAATCTTAATACGAACGCAATACAATTCAAACAGAAATTTCTCCGAATCGCGAAAAAAGTTCGGCAATAAATTATAAACTGAAATAAAGATAGAAAAGGAATCGTCAAAAAGAGTGTCGTTTCTCTGTACGAATTTATCCAAACCTGCTTGTACAGCCAGGTTAAAGCAAATCGTATTCATTCGGATGATGGAGAGGTTCGCTGCAAGAGAGAGAGTTATGCCATAGCACTTGTTTCGCGAGATATCAAACTTCAGCGAATCGTTATAATTCACTAGAAAGTCCTATTAAACTAAAGTCCTATTAATATAATATAAAGGGAATGTATTGGGTTGGCAAGGAAGTAATTTCGGTATTTCAGTCTGCAATGACACCCAATTATTTTGTTCGCCATCTTACCGGTAGCTTCACAATTCCGTGCTCCTAAAACTTCTGCTCCCAATTATTTTTGTTCGCTGCTTCACAATTCCGCGTTCATAAAACTTCTGCTCCTTATCGGTTAAAAATTGACCCCGATTTCAGATGATCGTCATTAGCGAAAGTTCATCGGTTGGATAAAAAAAATTCGGTTCTATTTCACTCTGAAATACCGAAATTACTTTCTTGCCAACCCAATAGATTAGAAAATATTTAGACACCACGAGACGTCAGAATTATTAAGGATAGACTCCTTTTCCCAGGATTACAAGGGTGCGGGATTCGCCTTCATATTTCTCGATAATACAAACACGGTGTTTTTCAGTAGTCAAAAAAGTCAGATAAAAGATCGATCTAGGGCCCTATCTCCCTCAAAAGTCCTATTTTTTTATTTACGAGGCGTAATTTGCATTATTCGGAAGCATATAACTATGATAATGCTGCCGAATAATGCAAATTACGCCTTGTAAACGGAAAAATAGGACTTTTGAGGGAGATAGCGCCCTAGGTCGATCTTTTATCTGACGTTTTTGACTACTGAAAAACTCCGTGCTTGTATTATCGAGAAATGAGAAGCCGAATCCCGCACCCTTGCAATCCTGGAAACGAGTCTGCCGCCTTAAAAATCTCAATTCCAACGTTTTGTGGCATAGCACTTTCTTACAGTTCAACGCACCATGTTAGCACTGCGACAGAGACTTTTTCTGAAGAAAAGCACAGTATCGTTCGGTTGTATGTAGCCTGGGAACTTCACTCCGTCGCTGGAGCCGTTCACATTCGCACACTTTCCTGTCCATTGCGGTAGATTTACATCGCCGTTATACTTTTCGATTAATCCTGAGAGACGGACATCGGTTTCTCCCGTGTAAACTGTTTCATAATCACCATCAAAATCGTACATCTACGGGTAAACACCAGTCAGATTAGAATACCTGCCAAAGTCGGCCAGTAAACCACCATACAAATACATGAAATCCTGAGTCTACATTAATGTATTCAGGTCAGGCATGTTATGTCAGGTGTGAGGGTAAAAATTTATGAAAAGTGATCTAAAGAACATGACTTACCCTATCAATGAGTCCCAGCTTGTCGAATTTAATCCACGTCGGCATCACTTTATTTCCCAGCGTGACGAGAGTGGATTCGTAGCCAAACATAAATTCCCGAGCAGTCATTCTGACCAGGGGTCGCGCATCCGTTTGGTGGATCAACACATTTAAACCAAGCCTGGTGATATACGACGCATCCTTCATCACATTTGTGATACTCTGAAACGAAGAAAAATACACATTTAATCATCGTGGCGAATTTAATACGTCTTCCTCATTAGATACTCTGATTGGACTATTTAACGGTGAGCCTACCACGAGGGGTCAAATGACTCACTCTAGATTTTTTATTTGACAATTATTGAGATTGTAATACGTTTTTTGACTCCAGTATACAGGGTATTTCACCAAACTTGACCACCTTAAATATCTTTGTTGTTTTTAAAGATAAGTCAAATGTCTGAAGGATAAAGTTGAATGGTAAAATGGGACTCATACGATACTAAACAAATTTTTGTTTTTATGTAATTTTTTTTAGAAATATATGAAGGTCACCTTCATTTTTTAAAAATGGAATGTCTTATTTTTTATACCATAAATCGATAGACTATCGAATTCTGAGTAAAAATGTATTGACCTCCATATGTTCTGAATCTAATAGGTAACGGGATATTATTATCTAAACAGTTTTCTTTCTTCTTTTGATAATATTTCGTTAACTATTAGGTTTAGGACATATGAAGGTCAACATTGTAAATATTTACATAATTGCAAATATTATTGCTGAATATAATGGTTTGGATTCAGTACATTTATGAGTTTTTATGCGGTTTCTCAGAATATTATAACAATGCAAAAAGTAAAATAATTTATTTTGAGGTTCAGATTGTTAAAATAGAAATATTTTTTATTTCCGAAATTGTATATCTTATTTAAAATACTATTTTCTTTAAGCGAAATAAAATCTAAAATATAGTAGTATGTATTTGTAGCAGTATAAGTAGTATAAGTAGTATGTATTTGAAATATTTGTTTCGCCAAATAATGTCCACCTCTGCTTTTGATGGTCGGGAGGTTTAGCGTTAGCATCGTATTTCATGGCGAATTGCATTAACACAATTTCGAATAATATACAACCGACCAAATAAACAAAATCGGAAATGGGAGTAAGAGGTCTAAAATATTCCAAATTAACCCAGATTCGGGTAACTCAAGTCAGATCGGATAGATTAAAACTGTACCCAATTAGTGTTAGTATGTTCTAATTTCATCCGTTTTAGAAATTATTGGTATATGTTCATCTTGTAGAATGTTATAATTGCTAATGTTTCTAATACAAGCGTTTATGCGAAGTAGAAGTTTTCTACATTGATTGCGAGAGTTAACAAGAAATTTTCCGATGTACGGTATCTGTCATTTTGTGTTTCACCGATGCATTCACATCGCAGAAATGCATAAAATCCGCAGTCCACTTGCGCAACAAGGAAATAATCTGACCCAGTTATTCGCCATTATCAATTTATCTTCCGTGTTATAAAACACGATGCGTTAATTAGCGGTTGTTTGTTATCGAAAAGCATTAAAGAGGCTCGTTCATTCAGACTCATTACTCACTGCGGTATTTTTTTTTCTCTGGAACTATACTGAACAAGTCTATTGTTCCGTTGTATTTTACAACGTGTCTGACCGAAGGGTCTATCGCGGTGTTTTTTTTTTCTGCATCACAATAAAAGCGATCCGCGAGCTTCCGCGGTTTTTATTATCTGTGAAAGTTCATTGACGCCATTGTAATTGGCCGCGCGTTCGCTCGCCGCCGCGTCGCGGTTGTCGAGGATCTTGCACGCTTTAAGTCAACATTCCTGACGGCTGCATACATATGCATGCGCGAGGTATCGATACACGTGTTACATAAGGATGCACTTCACAAATTATTCCTGATTCTACTTCACTCGCTGTGAACGACCGGCGAAGTGTTCCGATCGCATCTTCATTCGCCGATGACTCTTCGCGCGCATTCTTCCCGTCAGCGTAACAACACTGAATCACCTCGTTAAATAGTGAAAAAAGTTAGTAAACACGTGAGAACTTTCTGCGCTCGTTTGCACAATCGTGCCATGTACCTATTCGGTTTGTCATTTAACTCGTCAGGAATGCATCAAATTGTTACGCGTGCGTTGCGTTATCAAAGATTGACTGATTCCGGGATTCTAAAGGTTTCACACACAAATGCATAATGAAAAAACCGATAGTAACTACATGATTCATATTAGAGTACACATACTTCAGCACGTGTCATTTTAAGCACACCGGTGCACGTGTACTGTGTTTCACGTATATTTAAGTACACGTGTACTATATCACTTTAAAAATGATATTTAAGGCGGTAGACGTGTTTCCAGGACTGCAAGGGTTCGGGATTCGCCTTCTCTTATCCTATATTACACATCCTCCCGTGATTACCTTTGGTCTAGTGCTCATTTCTGACTTCTCTGCGCTTAGCTTCTATCATTCTCACATCCAGCTTACCACTCCCTCTCCTGACCTGCCCTCAACTATTTCCTCTTCTCGTAATTCGCTGCCCTCTACCTTATAGCAGTCTTCTAATAGATGCCTTATTGTACCTATCTGTAACGTATTTAATATAGAATTTCCTTTTTTCCTCTTCTAGCCAGTACCGATTTTCTTCTTCGAAGTTTCCGCATCCAGCTCTTGGCTGCCCCCTTTACCCTGCTTTTCTAAATACATCCCCTCAATTTATTCAGTACTTTTTTACGCGAGTATTTGTTTCACGCGGCAAATTTACCTCAATTTACGCGGAACTTCTACCTAAATTGACGTAATTTTACTTTTTACCTAAATTTACGCGGAACGTCTACCTAAATTGATGTAATTTTACCTTTTACCTTTTACGCGGAAAGGAAGGAAAACATTAGGAGCAGTGTGGCCTCTGGAATCTTATCAAGTTCGCAGATTCAATTTACACGTTTTTTTATCGCGTAAATCAAATCCACGTGGAACGGATATTCGCGTAAATTGAGGGACGGGTGTATTCTATACTCTATCTGCCGTTCTTATAAAATAACTATTTCACGGTATTTTAAAAACATAACAAGAATGTGTCTATCCAAATTTTTGCCCATTTTCCAATAGTATATACCCCAAGAAATAATTTTGGTAAATAATTAATAATCTCAAATTAAGAATATTAGAACGCGTTATATTGACGGGTCCCGTAGACCTACTGTTAAATTGATTGTTGTGTCAATAACCGCGGAATTTGTGAAACCGTAGTCTCGATACATAAATTAATATCAGTGTCCTAGAAATTATACAAATTGTGTGAAATGACGATACATCAATGCACGTGTATTTAAATACACGTGAAATACTACACGTGTAAAGAACGTGTATGTAAATACATACACGTGTGTCATGACTACACGTTTAAAGCCACGATCTGTAATTTCCATTCTATGTGTATGTTATTTCGGGGGTATTGTTGAAGTTATATACGTTTCTTAAGCGAGATTTTTTATTGTTTTGACGGATTCCGAGAACTAACTCACGCCTGTGCATAATACCTGTATAATGTATTGTAATTACTCAATTAATAAGCGTCATTACACTCTTATATAACCCGGTCCTTGGTGTCAGCGAGATGTTGTTCACTACTCGAGATATGCCACATAAACAACGCCGGATATCGACAATTAAGCGAATGAAAAAAGTTCTCGTGCGACATCTTATTCCAGGTAACCGCCGTTTCTCGGACATGGATGTGTGATACATATACAATAATGTATATCAGAAGTTTTGACGCACTCTATTCTTTTAACAAAAACGTACCCTCTGACGAATCTTCGATTGATTCTTTTATCGTGTTTTTTATCGTAATAATAGGATGCGTCTAAACTTTTGATACGCACTGTACGGAAATTTTAAGCAGTCCTTTTGGTACTTCCGCGTCGATCTATCGATCAATGGAGTTTACGAGCCTCTCCCATACTAGCAGAGCTGGGGAATATAGTATTTTAAATAGTAAATAGTAAATAATCCTATTTATTTTAAAGTATGTGTACAACTTTGAAAATAAAATATTTTATTTGATGCAGTAATTTTTGAAAATAGTATCTTTTATTTGTAGAATATTGAAAATATTTGTATCATATTTTGTCTTTACTTTTAATTTAAATTTTAAATATTATTGCTGAATATAATGGTTTGGATTCAGTAAATTTATGAGTGTTTTTATGCGGTTTCTCAGAGTATTATAACAATGCAAAAAGTAAAATATTTTATTTCGTGTTTCTGATTGTTAAAAATAGAAATATTTTAGTTTGGGGATCAAATTGTTGAAATATAAATATTTTATTTTGAGGTTCAGATTGTTAAAATAGAAATATTTCATTTGAGAGAGAGAGAGAGAGAGAGAGAGAGAGAGAGAGAGAAATTGTATATCTTATTTAAAATACTATTTTCTTTAAGCAAATTGAAATCTAAAATATTAAATAGTATTTGAAATATTTGTTTCCCCAAATAATGCCCACCTCTGCATACCAGCAATGAGAGAAAATTAGGATCTCTAATTAACCTTGAATCTCTGACGTTTTTTTCACTACATCATAAAATTTGATTTCCTATTGTCACATATAGAGTCTATTATTATTCGAATAAAATGTTATTTACAGACTGCGAAACTTTACGCAAAATAAAAAATGTTCGTATCGATTGCATTATTCTTCTTTCAGTTATCCTATTAAGCTGAAAGTAATACATTAATGTTCTTAAATATTTTTAACATGTCCACTGCTTTAAAATGTACGTGCCCATTTTTGTTATAAATGCATAAAATCCGCAGTCTAGTCAATTAAAACAAATTGATAACTGTACGATTCAGGTTCACCATTAGCAGATCTATTTGCTATGGCTTTTACTTAACTGGCTGTTATTTAATCGATTGCATCAGGTGAATGACGGTTACGCAGCACGTTTCCGTGTGGATAGAGATGACTAATAAAAAATGTACCAGAAACGTGAGCAAATTCTCCTTCGAGCGACAGTTGCAAAATCGTTCGTGATGATTGTAACGAATATCGAACATTGCTCGGAGTCGATCGATTTCTTTCCTCGCATGGTTTTCTCTCGACAAAATCTGAAGTCTGGTTTCACTAACGACAACACCACACATGTTGAACACAGTAGATACAGTTTTAACATCAATCGCTATTAGTGCTCCGTAAACCTAGTGTTAAACTCGGAGTTTACAGTTTTAAATGCTTGTGAATGGTGTCAAATCTCGAAACGATACTCACATTGAGAGAATCTCGAAGCTGCTCGGAGATCCGATTCGCGGCAGCCTTATGAATATTAATTTCCGTTCGAATGAATAAGGAAGCATGAGACACGACGGTTTTACATACTCCACACAGAGTTCCACCTTCCCACGGAAAATGGAAATAGGTATCCGCGTGAAATCGATGACTCCGATCTTCGTGATTGCACGCCGACGGAGGTCTCGATCTCCGTCGCGTACGCGCAATCGGATTGTGATTTTGCATTTCCGTCTTCTTTTTGTCGCCACGCGGCTTATAACCGGCTTCATAAGCAAACCTTGAGCTTCCTGATTCGATTTGTGCGACGAAGACACGATCCGCCGCCGCGCCGTTCCTCGTCGGAACATGCGTCGTTGCTGCTCCGCTGTTCGACCGAGATTATCTCCGTTTCGGCCGGTTCGCATACCTGGCTAAACAGTTCAACGTAATCCGAAACGAGCCGTGCAACAAGCCCAACGATGAATGTAACGGTTTGCATAACCGCGCTTCTGCGACCACACGCGTAATATACTTTTTCACGCACGGTTACGCGTCCCCTTTCATTCATAATTTATTTCGCTACGCGCACGTAACCAGCGAAAAGTCTGGAACCAGTCTGCCGTGCGAACGATGTTGAGCATCTTTTCGTTGGCAAGGATTATACTGCGCATATTCGTGCGAATTTTCATTTAATTTTGCGCGAGGACTGAAACAAGGGAAATATTTCTTTCGTCAACTCTATTCTTCAGGGTAAAAACAAAGTGAACATTAGATCGCGGATTCTCAGGCAAAATGAACATTTGCATCGACTTGCATCGACTTGCATCGATTGCGAGGAACGGAGGCCAAGTAGAAACCTTTTTTTTTTAATAATTCTACTCTTCCAAATTTCACCCACTCCTTCTTGACATAAACAGGAAACGAATTTATATTCGGACGATCTAAAAATGACGATAACTTTTAAAATATTTTACTATACGATTTGAACTTTTTTGGGAACCTAGAGCCATTAGTTTGCTATAGGACGTTTTGCAGATCTGTGTCGATGAAACATATTCTGAAAATTTCGTCAAAATCGGTCGACGTTGCAATGAGCTACAAACGTTTATAAAGATGGTAAAAATTGCAGATTTTCACGATTTTCGGCCTTTAACTCCAATAAATCTAAGGATTCTTACATCTCTCAATGTTTGTCTCAGTACAGTCAAAACTTTTTCACAGTGCATATCACAGGGCTAAGTCCTCCCAAGAAAAAAATGTTTAGCTTCCAAAATTAAAAATCGCGGAATAGCCCTGGGTACCGCTGACAGAAATTTCAGGAAAGGTCATCACGCAAAACCTATGGCTGGGTTCAACTCGCCCTCCCCGCAAAGATTACATCCTGGGTGCGCCACTGGACACAGATCTATAAAACGTATTTTTTAAATTTTCCATATAGGCCCACATAAAAAATTCCGATCAATTGTAATTTTTGAAAAAATTTCTTTTCACATCCTGTAGTAAACTAATTTCTCTAGCTTCCCAAAAAAGTTCAAATCGTATAGTACAATATTGAAAAAGTTATCGTCTTTTTTGAAAATGAATAAACCTCACAGAACACAAAGGACTCGGATAAAATACTCCTTATACGGTGATTTGACTCATTATCAGATATTGCGTGACAACACGGTTATATATTCGAATAAAAATCGGCTGTCTGTTTCGTTGGTATTTACGAATTACAGGCTATCGCAGAATCGTGATGGCGATGCAGTTTTGAAAATAATACCTCCGCGGAGTGTGTCGAGGCAAGGTTATTGATGGTGGGTGTTGTCTTTAATCGCGACTCACCACCGCACGCAAGGCCAAATAATTAAATTACGGCGACAAAAATAAATGTAAAAATTTTCTGTGTTTTAAAAATTTTTTTTGTTAACGCAATACAGTAGTTGGTGCGCGTGTGCAAAGTGAAGTTATATTTCGGACGGCCAATATCAATTAATTGCGCCAGAATTGTTGACGAGGTAATTGCGTTCATCCTATTTTCTGCAATTTAAATTCGCCAATTACTGTTAACACACTTTCATCTGCAATTATTGTTAACACAAAGGTAAGTTGTACATACTGTTAATATACTATGTTCTATGAAATACTCTATTTTTGTTTTAAAAATATTGATATGATTACTTTAGCTAGAGTTATACAATCTGATTTTATATTTTTGTCGTCGTAAATTGTTAATTTGGCCTTCTGTGCGCCGCGGTAAAAGGATCCAGCTGTTGAAATCGTTTCAGTGATTAATCAGCGAGAACGGAACGCTATTCAATTAAAAACCGACGAGCAAGTTGGCGCGATTAATTTCGTCCTGTTATCTGCCTCTCCTCGGGACAAGCTCGGGAATCGGAAACGTGAGAGCGTCGCGTAACGAGACAAGTTTTGCAGCCTTCGTGTGTGCAACAAGGCTGAAGCTAACAGGACGATTAACGGCGTTCCTTCAATAGGCTAGGTCATCGCTGTCAAATGGACGCGATACAATCGGCGATTCCGTTAATATGTTTGCGGATTATCGCACCTTATCCCGTAATCGCTCGCACAATGTGCAAATGGCTTGTGGCGCACAGTGGGAACTTGGACCAAACTCGATTCAAAATCGAAGAACTTTCGATAGAAATGAGGTAGAGCGATGAAATTTTTTTTAAATTAAAGCTGAAACTTTGCAGAGAATATGGGAAAAATAGGGAGATTATGGTACGAACGTTTTTTAACGTTGAGAGAATTCGTTAAACGTAGAATTTCTTCCTTATTCTTATTTTTATCATCAGAAGTTACAGAATTCATCAAAGAAGTTGATGAGAAGTAACGAATTTTCTCAATGTTAAAAAACGTTCGTACCATAATCTCCCTATTTTTCCCATATCCTGCAAAGTTTCAGCTTTAGTTTAAAGCAAAATTTCATCGCTCTGCCTCATTTCTATCGAAAGTTCTTTGATTTTGAATCGAGTTTGGTCCAAATTTCCCACTGTGTGGCGTCTCGGTGGAAGGTGAACAAATCTATTTATGTATTCTGGCGACTCTAGATGGTGCTTGATCGACGAGCGTACAACTGATGAAAATTTGTGAAAAGAGTGGCATTCTTTTATACAACTGGCTATCGTCTTTATTCAATGGCGATTATTTCTCCTTGCAATAAACATTAACGACATCGCGGTGGTATCTGCTGTTCGCAAGTTTTATTATTTTTACCGTGCAGATAAGTACATTGTGTTTTTGAAAACAACATTTGACCAGTCCTCGTGTTATCAAGCGGGATAATGTTGACAAACCTAACGAACTGTTGAGAGACAATATTTTTCACCGTCAACCGAAATCGTGTAGAAATCGGAAGGTCGGGGGCCAAATTAGATATGCCGAGCTACATATTAGCACCGCAGTAACATGATAGTGAATTATCTTCAGACGTATTGTCACGATAATGAAGGGGTCAACACGACGATTCTCCTGTTTTCTGGGAGCCGGATTATGATTCACGCGCGATCATGCGGAGATGCCACGAATTTTGTGTGGTAATCAACGTGTTAATACCGGTGCCGGTTGTCTAGCGATCGTTCCAACGGAACTCGGTTTATTGTGAAAAAAGTAAACGATAACTCACTACCGACAGCCTTTTTCAACGTCCGCACGTTAATGCGTGGCATAAGGTCAGTGATAAAGAAGAATGAAGTTTCCGGAAGTTGTTATGAAACGCGTTAGAACTTCTCGTATTTTAACGGTGTCCTTTATTAAATCGCTACGATTCCACGAACAATGTTTTTGCTGCTTCTTGCAACCGCGAATAATCAGTCGGTTATTATACTCGAAAGACATACTCGCAGGAGAAAGGATGTCCACTTTGTAAATCAATCCCGTTAGAAGCAAATGCGTGCCTGTCACTTTTTCGCTGACATTGAGAAGTTCTTAATGCGGTGTTTTCCAATTCATTGTTACAAACCTTTTCAGTCATTTTACTATCAGAAGTTACGATAAAAACCGTTCGCGTCACTCAAAACATTCATATATGGCCAAACAAAGCGACGAATCGGAAAAAGACGTGCTCATTGTCTTAATTAAATTGCACACACATTCACGGAGCGGTGATTGGATTTCTGACGGTGCAGATTTTGCGTTATCTTTTTCTCATCGCGTTCGAAGTTCAACGGGAAAGGTCTCTTTGAATTTTTCTTTTTTTCCGTTAGGAATAATCGTCGAGATCTGCGATTAGCATTACAATTCCGGTATGTTATACAGTTACAGAATAAATATACATGGTCATGTTCGTAAAAATCAGATGTTAAATTTCTTAACGCGATGAATATGGATTTTGAATATAGGTTGGTTACTTCACTCACCAATAACGCAATGTTTGGTAATATCATGATGTCCTCCTCGGTTCCGTTACTCATTTCCGGTACGTACGTCAGAGGGTGATAGACGTTTGCAGTTACAGTGCCGTTTGGATTGAACTCCACGTCCTTGTGCTCGAAGGACTCCCTGTAATGAATTTACCGGTGCAATTAGTTCAATTTTGATCAATGAATTTCTACACATTTTTCAATTTTTATTAACACTAAACCTACCGAGCACTAGAAGCGATTAAAATGTTTTAGAATATAAAAACGACAAGGCTCTATTTATTTATATCTTGTGCAATTTTTATTACAATATGTGTTTGGATAGAGAAATTTACCGAATCAAGTTCAACATAAGCAATTTCATATAATTCCAATAATTGTAAAATGAAAAATATAAAACCAGTCATATGACCGGCAGTGGTAGGTTTGGTGTTGAAGTAAAAATTCCATGAAACAAAGGCTTCTTGCATTTTGAAAATCTCAACCGGCACACAGAATACATCAGCGCAGAAATTAATCTCTAAATATGGAGAAATATCAAATGATCGCATAAGTTCGTGCCCGATTTGAAAATAAAATTCAATGGTTTAAATTTTAAAGATTGGTTAAATTAAAATGAAAAGATGGTTAAATTTTCTACAATTAGTATATATTAATAAAGTTGTATTCTTTAAAATTTAACCGTTGAATTTTATTTTCAAATCGGGCACGAACTATGCACTCATCTAATAATTTCGTCTTTCATTTTTGGGAAACGCGGTACTAACACGTTAAACGTTATTACCATCTTTAAAGTGAATATCTGCAAGCGTAAATGGTGCACGAACATTTTCAAGGCGAATGAAAATTGGCGCCGTATTCCGATCGAAGTCGAAGCAAATCGATCGCTTACTTGTAAACGTAAGGTCCAGTTTCTTGGAACCTCAACTTGCTCGCCTTGCCCGACATGTAATCATCGTGGTTCGTCACGTTGAAAAGGTAGATCTTCACGTAAAGTTCGACGTCCGGTTTCCGCCACATTTCGAAAATCTCTCCGCCCGGTCCGAAGGTGACCTTCAACTTGAACAGCAGCTCGTACGGTTCCAGCACAAAGAAGATGCAGCCGAATGCCAGACTGAACAATCCCAAGCCCATCAATAGGAAAATGTCTGTGAATTTCGAGAAAAAAACGAACCGCTATAAAATTATCTGCACCGCACTGAAATTAATGCTCCGCCGTGTATGTAAAGGTGCATCGAAGGCTAAACGATCAATGAAAAAAACTGTTTAACCAGCCGATAAGAAGTTTTATCGAGCCATTTGCGCTCACGTTTTTGTGAACCGTGATCGTTAAAAATACTTAACTCTCGTGTTCGATCCGCTTGTACCATTGTGGATTTTTATGTCGCTTTCAACGTCATAAATTATTTTATGAAATTTAGGGCAAGGGAAGGAATGGTAGAATTTACATTGAATTTTTCTTCGTTTACGTTAGCGCACTGGATCGAGTTGGATCGAAGAGACAGGATGCGCGATGTCACCTAACAATCGTTTGCTTATTATATCTCGGTGACAAACGTAAAAGCTGATCTAGTTTTTCGAACACTTCCGTGCACGCAACGACAGATTCGATTTTTCCATCTTTTTGTCGCGTTCGGCGAAAAACGCGATCAAAACCCGTGAGTCATCGTGATATTCCGATTTCTTTTTGTTTTTTTTTTCCATGGTAGCACGCCGACGCGACGATGTCTCTCGAATTATTCACCGGTCCCGGTACTTCCGACATTTTTCCAAATATTACGTGTTGCGAATAGTTCGCCGAATTTGCACGCGGCAAACCTACGTGAAATGCGCGGGAATACCGGTTCTTTAGTTTATTTCGAACGGGTACACGCATCAAGACGTATAATGAATTTTAAGAGATCACAAGAAGAAGAGTTCCCGGCGCCATTTTCTTGAATTGCGACAAATTCAAAGAAAAAATGTTCCAAGTTATATTTGACGCGTTGACTGCTAAACTACCACCTCGAAAAATCGAAAAGGTATAATTCAACAGTCCAATTCTACCCTCCTAATCTTTCTCTATCCTACAAATCCATTATGAAATTCGGTTTGCACCTTATAAAAATTATAGTCCAGGGAAAGTAGAATTTCATCGATTACATTTCTTATGATAAAAGCAGTCTAGTTATATGGGGACTGAACCGACAGTTTATTTAGTGGCATTTCTAATTGCCCGCATTAACAGTGGCATGTTAATGCGGGCAATTAGAAAAGTAAAAGGGTAACTAGATACACACAATAATCGGCTGATTAATTCTTGGTTTCGCATGGCTCAACACAGACAGACGCGTGGTGATCTGATTTTAATTAAATTGTTTCGCTGATTTATATGTTTTGTAGCTGTTCAAGTACTTTGTATATTTCTTTACCGCATAATTATTTCTCGATCGCGATCTAAACGGATTACTCGATAATCAATTCGATCTACAACGTACTGCTCTGACGTAATTTTCGGATTAATTTCGCAAAAACAAGAGTTAGCGCGATAATTACTGCGAGGCGTCCATTTTTGCTCGTTCTCCGGAGATTTCCGTCTTCGTTAGTTGTTATTGGAATTCTCGATGGGAATAAATTTATCGCGACTCGCTGTACATCACGGAGATTAGCGTATATTTGATTAGGGGCGAAGGATTTCTATTTCTAAGCAAAACTGAAACACCACAGTCAAAGAACAGATCTTTCCGACGCAAGGAATGCAGAGTTTGAAGAAATTGAAACCTAGGTAAACGCTAATTAATGCTTTCGACAGTTAGGAGTATTCGTTACAAATGCAAATTGTATGCACTATTTTTTGTTGGAAACCATATTGAACGCGACTACTTTTTCAACCTGTATCGACAATCTGAACTCGTTCAACAAAGTTGTGCAGCATTGCATAATCGCAGACGGCGACTCTCTAAATCTGCCACAACATGACCAAATATGTGAATTTATAATGGCTGTTAGTAAACTGTAGACCATTAGGCATTCAGGGCACGTGCAAATTTTTAGAGCGCGACGTCGAAACCTCCATTAACATACATTCATTACATTTCTATTGTGCTTATTCCTTGCGCTGTGATTTTCAATCTATGCAAGCGTCTCTAATAAAATCCGATCATCCGCTGTGTTTCGCGATGCAATTTGATCAATAAGATCTTGAGCCACAGCGTTTCGATATTTCTAATTCGCCTACGGCGCGTTTTCGCACAGAAGCGATTCCCAAGGTGAATTAAGTGAATTTCATTCGGCACGTGCTTCGTAATTGAATACATCGAAACACGATGAACGTGTGTAACCGATTGCTCTTCGGCGACCGTTAAGTAATCTCATAGTAAATCATGCGGAACACCCAAGCGTCACGGAAATTCAAACCGCGCCGGTTAATTTTCCGAAGAAAGGCGCGAATCGAAGAATAATTGATTCGTTCGCTACGATCGATCAACTATAATCGCTTCACGCCGTCCGGCGAGTTACCCGCAGCGCGGCGGCTAGAATTATGAGTTATGCCTCGTATTATAAAGATGTTATCAACGCCTCACGTGTTGCTCGAGCTTTAATATCGTGTAATTGTCAGCGCTACACGTGACTCGAGACGAGTAAGAACTAAATGCGACACAGAATGACAAAAACTGCTGTCTCCGGGAGATAAGAATGGATCGGTAGACGTCTCTCGCTTAGTAATTTCGAGATAGATGCATAATTGGGCGAGATGCACCACTTTTTATTGTGGCGATACAGGACGATTTCAAACTGTTTTTCGCGTGTCATTTACACCGTTTTAACCTATTCAAATAACCTCGTTTCGAAGAACACGTGTATCACATCATTTATATATGTAACAGGAGCATAAAAACTTCTTAGCGCTCCGAACTCCCGACGAAATATTTTTGTAAGCGGTAAGTTCAATTCTTTTTAATAAAATTTTTATGAGCAGAAAACAAAATGTGGTGCATCTGTCCCGAAGTTACCCTACATCGATCATCATCGATTTCCTGACGGTGTAAAAAGATGTACACCCTTTTTCGCAATAGATCGCAACGCGTATTGTGCAAAAGAGACGCCGGTTATCGCGGAGATCGCGAATCGTTTCCGACCTTTCGAATCGATGGCCATTGAGTTTAATAGGCAGATGTAAAATCCTAAACAGCGATTTAGGATTGACAAACATTCGTTTCGCCGAAGGAGCCCGTCTTGCTCTCGACTGTTGCAAGATTGCTGGCAGTGCGACACGATGTGGCAATAATTTCCCGACGGTAATCGGGACGCGACTGCGAACGCGCTATCCAATAGAAAGTGCATATTTGCCCTCCGCCGTTATATTTTATATCCATGAAATCGCGACACTTTTATGGAGGTTGATCCCGAGGCACACGACAGCTTCCATACACGGAACAGGATATTACAAAATGCTCGGCCCGAGTACAATGAATTTTATTCGACTTTCGCAACGGTCGACCGAAGACTCGCTTGTTTCTCGTGGATTTATCTGTCATTATAATCAATTGTTTCATTGTGTGGCAAACCAGCATCCAGGTCGGACACTGTAGAATTTCCAGGCGGACTAGCATAATTTCTTTTTTTCACACATTTTGTGCAACGTCACTGAGTACACTTTGCACTCATGCATTTTCACTTCTATTTCTCGCGAAAAAAAAAAACAGCATCTAACATTGACGGAGCATTAATTCGGCGCAGAAAATGTAGATTAGTTGAATCGTTTATTTTCTTTTCTAGTCGAAAAACTGTTATAGACACGATATACGAAAAATGACGCCGAGTTTTCGATCAGTCTAAAATAGATTTTCGCGTCACGTTCTCGTGTCCGTGTTTTTAATGATTTATTGTTCTAAAAGAATGCAAAAAATTAGTTTAACTTGCTCGATGAGTTCAAAAGAAACCGTGTCCGTGTTATTGACGGAAAATATTGACCGTGTAATTTTTCTCTAATTATGAACGTTGACTCCGAAAGAAACGCGTTGGAACAGCCGTGATTCTATGTATGTAATCATCTTTAAATTAATGATTATTTCATGTATCGAGGTAATAATTATATTACATTAGGTTGTCCCAAAAGTTTCTTCCGGAATGTGTTCCTTTAATGTCGCTAAATAAATACAAACAATACGATAATCTTTATGTTAATGTGTTTTCGTACTTCCTAACATGAATTTGCATTATGTGCATGCATCGAAAACCAACTTTTGGGACAACCTAATATTTATTTAGCAATATTAAAGGAACGCATTCCGACAGAAACTTTTGGGACAACCTAATACATCTAGCTATTACAGCATTTATCATTTTATTATAAACCACTTGGTTTAAAGAGCAATACATAACTATAAATAAATTTATTATTTTATGGCAGTGTTAGCATACGGCAGGCAACGGTTAAGGTTAACACGTTCTAAAACGAACGAGTAAAACTAACAAGTAAGCCTTTCACGTTGTAAAAGGAATAGCATCCACAAGGAAGTAGCAGAATTGCTTTATTACATTTTACTGTGGTGCAACGTACGCTTATCCGAGCTGTAACCCCATTAGTACCCGGTAATTTCTCTAAGCCGCTTGGCAAGCATACTCTCTGAGCTATTAAAGATTAGTCGAAGCTAAACCAGTGTCGCGATTTTTGTACGCGTGGACGGAAGGTCTCCCATAATCTCTAAGCGTTAATAGATCACGGTCGATACCTTCTGGTCGCACTCCACTTAATACGAGCGATAACACGTATCCATTAAGCAGATTCATCGTCGGCAGCCATCCGACGCATTCGCATGCAACCACGTGCAATTTATCGCTGCAGTTGTGTCTGCGAGGGTTGACTCTTGTCTAGCACTGCCGTCCGTCTGAGTTTCCCCGAGATTGCCCTAATTTTTAGATCTTCGCTAGCGGTCCCGGTTTCCGATTCTGAACGCTAAACACTAAATCTACCACTACCGGTCAAAATGACCGGTTCCAGATTTTTTATTTTACAATTATTGGAATAATAAAAATGATTTCATAAGGTATGGTTGTATACAGTTAGGAGAAAAACTGATCACTCACACTTTAAATCAGAATAACTTTTTTTATCAATGGACCAAACGACTTGGATTTCTCTGTAAGGCTAGAAGAATTAGTTTAGTAAACGACGTCTAAAATATATGTTGAAAGAATGCATTTGGTCGGAATTGTGAAAAATTGATTTTTGCAACTTTTTAGCTGGGCCAATAACGAAAATTTAAAAGATGTGTTTGGTCAACTCGTATAAAATGTATACGCTCCGAAAATTTCATTGAAATTGGTTAATTGGTTTACGAGTTATGAACGATCAAAAGTGGTAAAAATTGCAATTTTTCAAGATTTTCGGCCTTTTCACCACTTTTGATTGTTTATAACTCGTAAACCATTTAACCAATTTCAATTAAATTTTCGGAGCGTATATGATTTATACGAGTTGACCGAACACATATTTTAAATTTTCGTTATTGGCCCAACTAAAAAAGTCGTAAAAATCAATTTTTATTATTGTTTTTCACAATTCCGACCAAATGCATCTTTTCAACATATTTTTTAGACGTCGTTTACTAAACTAATTCTTCTAACCTTACAGAGAAATTGAAGTTGTTTGGTCCACACACACACACACACACACACAAATTCATAGAAAAATTATTCTGATTTAAAGTGTGTGTGATTAGTTTTGCTCGTAACTGTAGATATCTTTAGTGGAAGTGAAAAGTCACGCGTTCAATTAACCCTAGGACCGTTCACAGCTCTAATTAATAATTTAAAATATTTGTCTTTGATGATATTTCGTGTAGACAAATTAATCTTTTCGATATCCTCAATGCAACAGCTATTCATTTAGTTTAAGTGCCACAAATTGAGTGCTCAAATGACAATTTGGATGTTCCGGGTCAAAATAGACCCAGGCAGAAGCGAATAGTTTCTGAAGGGTGTCAGTGCCCGCGACTTTGTATCGTTTGGCGGTTTATGGATTTTCTAATAACAACCGCCGGCGCAGTAGGATTGCACAAGGTAAATAAATCCAGAGGCACGTGCTTGCCGTGTTGCACAAGTCCGGATGCGGCCTTTTCAGAGTCGCGGGACCGGCCATCCTCTTCGCCGTGTGCCAGTTCGAATCCTGACAACTGCTCGGCTGGGTAACGAGATCAGAAACACGGGGAACACCATATGTGCGATTATCTTTCTTAGATCGTGCACACCACCGTTGCTGCTCAGGTGCACCGGAATTTTTCGAGCACCGTGCAACTTCCTGATCTGACTTTGCTAACTCGCTCGCTACCGGCATTTGCTGCGGTAACAATCTCCACGGTATTGTACAAGGGGTCTTTGCAATTATGGTACAGCGGAGAATCGATTATCCAAACTAAACAGGTAAACGTGAGCGTTCGAGTAATATTGGGTTGGCAAGAAAGTAATTTCGGTATTTTAAGGTGAAGTAGAGAGCCTAATTTTTTTATTCCAGCAATGAACTTTAATAAATACGATATTTTCCCTTTTGTTCGATGATCTTTTACCAAAAAGAATAAATAAGGAAATATTTGATTGATCAAGTTCATCGCTTGAATAAAGAAATTTGGTTTCATTTCACCTTGAAATACCGAAATTACTTGTTGTTAATAGTTGAACATGATCAACTTTGGAATTCGGAAGATGATATCGTTGGACAAGACATTATGTAATGCCAGTCCCGTTTTCTCCGATGATTTTTTCGTTCGCTCTAGAACAAATTATTATCAGATAGTAGACGCAGGAAAGGAAAATCTTCTAAACATGGAGTTAGCATTGTTCCACTCCCTTCAGCGATTGCCGAACGAACTCGACAAGCTATACTTAGACTACCGTCGAAGAGATCTGTTATGTCCAAAAAGAACTGACAATCCTGAGCCGGAATCCGCAAGCTGTATTTTCGTGTGCAACGAGATGGCTGTAAAATTATGAAATATATAACTAACGATCATAAAAGCAATAAACACACACAGGTATCCACGCGTATAATAATGCCTCGTTATTGTTTTGAAATTTTTACGTAATGATAGTTTGCGAAATTATTAGTTCTTTCACCATGCCACTTTCCTTTCCCCGTTCCTTTCCAATCGCTAAATTGCATGTGTTTATGCAAACGCGGACGTTTTCCGAGCCGTATAGGCGACAATCAACAGTGCTAACTGGTTTCGAAAAAAGTTTGGAAAAATTTGAAAAATTTACGACTGCTTTACGACACCGCTACTACATTTTCTCCCTCCGTACACTTCGCTTTGGAAACCGGCTGACAGAACGCGGGAAGTTCAACGTTCAACTACATACTTAATTAACTTCCCGCGGTTTATCTCCGTAATTCGGGTTTTGGGGACGGGCTGCGCGAACTACTCCCACGGCATTGTGTCGGATTAGCATTCCGATGGATGTATCAAATGCCAGCGACGAAAGATCAAATTACGAAGTTTCACTTTGGCATTTTCAAGCGTGCGCATGTCCCTGTTGCACAAGCGTGTCACAAGTGTGTCGACGACGAAGGTTAGAGTGTAATGTTTTAGGGTTACAGACGACGACGCACCGAAATGCCCCTAGACACTTGCATATTCGTGGAATCCTCTAATGGGTCATCACGTTATTCTATAAATATTGTGCTGTCGTCGATCTATCGCGATGTTTATTAATAGATAATGTTATTATTCGTCTACTACAAAGTATATTAATTCTTTGACTACAGGATTCTTACAGTCCTATTCAGATCTATTTCAGTCTATTGTTATTTAATTGTTTAATTGTTATTTAATTAATTATAACAATTACAGTGTCTAATTCAGTTTTTTATTGTCTGTCATGCTATCGCAACAAAAATATATGTACTATCACATTTAAAAAAAACATCGGTGACCTTGAAATTTCATTAAAAAACACGACATAACAAATTTTTTTCTTTACCATTACATATTTTCAAAAAGTTGTAAAATGCAACTTTTAGTACTTTTTCTACAATTCTGATCAATTGTTATTTTTGAAAAAATTAATTTTCTATCCTGTAGTAAACTAATTGTGCTCTAGCTTCCCAAAAAAGTTCAAGTCATAGTACATTATTTAAAAAGTTGCCTTCTTTAGGGGTTACCCTCGGTTCGTCGACAACCCATTTCACTATGTCGACACTATGTTTTCATCTACACGGTCAAATCGTCGATGAAAACAGTGTCGGGGAAATGGGTTGTCGACGAACCGAGGGTAACCCCTTTTTTAGAGCGTCCGAACATTAATTCGAGTAACTGTATTTCTTCAGAAATTTTCTTCACCATTCCCAACAACTTCCGAGGTAGCTTGGTATGTGTTTTTTCGTCAAGAAACTATTTTTCTGTTAAGGCCGTACTTCACAATAGTAATTAGCAAGTGATTTTCCTGGTTGCAGCTGTCGCGATACTTATCAATCGGATGATATCTCTGTTCCGCGTTTCTGGCGCGACAGAATGATTACTGGTGCGAAACGCGGAGGTTACGCTGAGAATTATAATAGTGGTTTTGAAGTTGTTGTAGGAAGAATGGCAGTGACTTATAGTCGAGCGAAGACTGCATCGTAGCTTACTACTAAACAGTCAACAAAATACCGGTGACGCGTGCCGTGTACAAAGAATCAACTGAGAGGAGTCGAGCGTGGAACGTAATTAAGGATCCAGCTCAGCGAACCGTGTATACAGGATGGATCAAAAGTTTCGGACCCAAATCTCGTAGCAAATGTGTGATTTGGTTACATTACAGTATCCAGCCGTACTATTTTTATACGTATATGTAGTGACGGTGTTTGTTTTTCTTTTTTCTTAGCGGAAAAGACACGGGAACAGTTAAGATTAACGCGTATAACGGATCGATGGTAAACAAACGATCACAAGGTAATAATACGACGGTGTCTTTTACTGCCTTTTTTTTACCAATCTTATATTAACTTGCCGTGTTGTTGTTGTATACGTCAAATCTTGTTATCGTATTTTAAAACTCTTTCCATAGTCCAATCTTGCTCTAATTTTCTATACACACTTACTTCCGATAATACAATAAAAGTAGAAAAAATATATATATATTTATATTTATTTATTTATATTTATATTAAATTTTTCTATCTATTCTCCGACACTAATTTTATAACAAGAAGAAATTTTAAACTAATTGCTTAAAATTTTGGGGAAAAATATTATTAATCATTTAACTGGATTCGGTATTATATGGAGAACCAGGAAAAAAATTATTTTCTCCTTTTTAGTGCATTTTAACATAAGCGTGGGGGGGGGGGGGGGTTTAAAAAGTTCTTTTTATATATTTTTTTCTGTCCAGTGTGCGGTAACGTTTGCTGGCATTCGTGTGGATAGGAAGATTAGAAATAATTGAAACCTTAATGAAGGAGTGGTACCGCTACCGATTTTCATTCATTCCTGTTTCACTTTTGATAACAGTTAATTGCTATCAAACACGTCTTTTCTAATTTATTATTAACGCTTTATCTACCGGAAGCCTATTAATAGGATTTTCAACAATTGTGCTATACCGAAAGGAAACTTTTAAATCATATTTTCTATAATAATTCTAAGCAAAACTATTAAATTAGGTTATTGGGGGTGAGTTGTAGGTTCACGATTGAAATTGCTATTGAAGGAGCAATTAAAAAATCCTTAGCCATGGGCTTTCAAAAATTATGAAATAATCACCGATAGATAATGTGTTAATAGACTGCGGATCAATATGCGACGTAGGAATTTTCCACCAAGATTGCAACAAACAGGAATTAGAAGTAGAACATTTTCATTCGTAGTAGTTTTAGTATGTTTTGGAAATAATGTAACAGTATGTTTTAAGATCTCTCCTTGAAACGAAGAGTCTTTAAGGGGTTTCGTACGCAAATTGTGAAACGAAATATGGGTCAAAGAAGTAAAAGGGAGAACCAGTTTACATTCCAACGTTCCGATCGAACCACTATAACTCGCTGCCTTAATCAACTGATTCTATTGATAACGTGAGATGAAATTTGACTTTCTAATTACGATTTACAGCACGTTTTTAACTCGCTTTTTTTCCCCGTCACAAATTTATTGCCCTGTACACGTCGCGTTTTAGATATTCTAATTTCTCTGCGTCGTCCGGCTGTTCCTTACATCCGCGTCACAGATTTATGCCACGGAAAAATTCACGTGACTACATAGCACGTTCGTCGGCTAATGACTATCAGACTAAAAGCCAGTTTTAACTACATTTATTTAACGACACTTTCTATTTCCTGTTTTATTTTTGAAGAAATCACATTTTTTATAATATTCGTCCTTTATCTTTAACAGTTCTAGCAGGTGTTACTTTGTCCAGGATATGGTGAAAATATGTTTTAATCAATAAATGAACAATCGAATTATGTGTTTATTTTGTTACGTGTTGAATTTTCAACTGTTTCGATGGATTTGTGGGTCGAACACCTCTCGTGGAACGTCCTATGCGAAGATCAGGCTGAGAAGGATTCCCTGAACGGCAGACTCACGTAAGAAGATCTAGAAATTTCTGTCGATCGTTTTTACCCTACTTTGCCGCGGTGAACCGGTTCTGATCGACACAGCTAGTTGTTTTCACAGCCGATGTCAATGCCATTGCTGCGTAGCGAAAAATTATTTGCGGAACTTATGCGTCGTGCATAACTTCCCTTTCGTCACAGATCGTAATCATGGGAGGTTCCGTATCGTCGCGTTCCGTATTCTTATTTCGATCCCCTATTTAGCGCCTTTCAATCTTATTCGAATATTTTCTTGTCAGGAAGAAAATAAATACGAAGACACATCTGAATGAATAGGATAAATGTTTAGGGAGTTCGTTAGCGCGTGAAATCTGGGCAAACAATAATTTTGAACAGTGTTGTACCAACGAGTACTTGTATGCCTGTAAATGTTGCAATATGTGTACTTAACGTTAGGCAATTCGCGTGTATAAACAGCACGGTCGTTTCTTTGTTAATGCTTTATTGTTTGCTAAGCTCTCACTTGATAAACTGTGTGCCATTTGCTTCCATAAAACACGAATTAAGCTAAATTAGTACGATTCCTTATACGTCACTAGTTTTAATTGAAGAGAGAGAAATGATTTAGGTTTTCGGGACGGTTATTAATAGATCCGATTTCGATCGTATGACTCATCTTGAATATCATCGCAAATCGTCTATGTTAATGCATTCTGTCGGTGTATCGAATTGACGATAGAAATGGCACCTGCTACGAATAACCAGTGCAGGCAATGAACTCGAACTACGGATCTACTCGTTGTCATTAGGGATGGGATCAACTTCAACATGTACTCATGAATCCGAGTCAATTTCAATAACCAAGTTTCATTTCATGGGTTTCGATTGAAAAGTATTCATTTTATACAAACTGATATCGAACCTTGGAATGAGTACTTACAAGTTTCGAAAAGATACTTATAAGAACTTCGATGTTGAAAGGAATCGAATCTTTCACAAGTAGTACTCGAATCTTGGAAATCAGAAATGCATAGTAGGTTTTAACCACTTTCTTTATTAAATTCGTAACTATTTAAGAATAATATTTCATTTACAATACTTGCTTCTATCCTATTTCTTTTTTTATCCATGATATTTCCTGCTTTTGAGAACACTCTGGAGGTACAGAAGTGGCCATTATACAAAGATAATTACGTGCGATTTTTGATAAAATGGGATACTTCAGTGTTGTGATTTTAGACTTCATTGATGTGAGTCACAGTTATGATTTTAGATCATTTTCCACTTCTAAGTACTTGTAGAGAGTTCGAATTCAATCAATCAAAGTTCGAACCTGTTTGCGAGGTACTTGATCCCATCCCTAGTTGTCATTAATTTTGTTATCTAAACTAATTTTAATCTATAATTGTGTAGCTTTATTTTATTCCAGCATCAGTAACTCACTCAATCAGTGTAGGAACTATTCAAAATGTTGATCATGCTGCCCGATGGCGGCGAGGTAAGATAATAGCAATGACAGGAAGCAAGTCATGACGCTGCCCATATTTGTAGTATAAACAAGAACAAAAGCTGTCTGTACACACGTCCGTTAAATCGAGACGCAGTTAATGTACGTGATGATTGTCGCTTTTTGTTTGAAACAAAACCTTCTTCATTTCATCTTCCCTAGGTTGTATCGCGACTGTGGGATCACACTGGTTCATCCCTCGGTGAAGTTTCAGGAATACAAACGTATAAATCCATTTATTATTATCCGAAGTACCGTCTAAAGTCTCAGCCATCTCGGCCCATTACATTAAATTTAATAGCCGTATTCAAATGTACGGATCCTAACTGTTTATTTATAAAGACCGAGGCAGTTCATTCGAGGCATCAATTTCGCACGCACTCCAATTTGTTACCCAGCAACTCGCGATCGCTAATTCAGTTAACGATGCCATTACAAGATATGTATTGCTATAAACAAGTGTAAACCGTGTGGTCGCTAATGACCTTGTTGTTAATGCGACCACGTTAAAATAAACTGACTTATCTCCAAAACTGGAAAATGGTATAACGCGCGCTATTCTTAACAGATTTTTTATTTTACAATTATTGAAATAATACAAATTATTTTATAAGGAATGGTTGTAGATATCTTTAGTAGAGCACGTATTACACTAGAGGCCGCACAAATTCTAAATAAAATCAGTCTTGTCATTTTTATAAGGGAACATGCACTTTTAAGGCTCGGTAGGTTTAGTGTTAAATTCTTCTAATGTCCTTTTAGTTTTGTATTTGACCTATTCATTTTTTACAGTGTACGTAGTTTCAGTGGCACAGAAAGGATCATTTAGTTCGTTTACGAAGTAGAGCATGAAGAATTTCGCGGATTTAATTTGTGTAAGAGTTCAAGGCACTGCACGAAGAAGGAAGCTTTTCATATTCGAGGATTTTATGGTCTCCACATGGAAGTTCTACGCGTGTGTCCAGGAAGAATGGTCGTTATTAGCATGGCCAACGCGAGCCGGTTTTTTATTGCTTCATTGAAACCCCTTTATGGGGACGAGACGTACTCTCCTTACCTCTCCTTTGTTCTCGCTGGAATGGTATCGTAATTGCTTTGTTGACCGCACCCGCATATGTTTTTCGACAGATCAAACATTCAAGAGCTGAACGAAAGATCTGCTAAATGCAGATTCTGTTTGTCTTTAATTTTAATGGAATTTCTGTGTTGGTCACTTCCAGCGATGACTTTTTAGTCACCCTAGCCTCGGGTGCATTCGCACCCTTACACAGAGACAAGGTTCAATTCGTTTCTCTGAAATAGCTTTTAATCGATATCAATCTATGCATTAGTTTACTGTCCCCCAATTTCGTCCTTCGACAATGAAGGTAACAGATAAATTGGGTGACACTATTTCTCCATTCAGATACTTATCTCGAAAAAATGATTTGCCATAGACCATGTATTAAATATGTGTCGCTTGCATTTCTGACGCGGCTAGCCTATTAATATCTTCATCAATATTCTATTAGGTACAAAAAAGCACAACTGACATTTGACACAGACACAAATCAGGCAGTGATATTGCCCTCAAGGATGAATTCGTTAGTGAATGATCCGATTGGGGAACAGTTGAACAATTTTTTTAAATAATATAATACGAAAGAAAGAGAATTTGTTTGAATAACTTGAACACAGGAAAATCAATTGTAAAGGCGCAACACGCGTTTTGGTCGGTTCAAAGCGATCAAAATCGCAAATAACAACCGTGCATTTGCATAATGCAGGCAGAATCGCGAAACGGCCAACAGATATTGTAATATGCATCGTAATTCTCTCCCGTAATACTTGTGCTACGTACGTAACGCTATCAGATTCAGCGTTTCGATAATTTTTGCGCGGCAACTGGAGCGTTCTTAATAAATTACTCTGAAACGTACGCGAAAACAAAGCAGGAAGCAATTAACAGTCGTTCCGCGAATTTTCGACGGTAAAGACGCTCGAGAAACGCGAGCGAGAGTAGCGAATTCCGTGGCCGGATTGTGTAACGCGACGTAAAATTAATTCGGTCATTTCTATTAATTCAGTTAGAAAATGCTTCGAACTAGAACGTTTAAGAAGGGGATCAAGATAAATCTTTGACAATAAATTTGACTTACATTTAGAACACCTAAACATCCTCTTGGAACAAGTTGATCTTGAAAAGTTGACTTAGAACTCCTTGACTGTTAATCATTCGGTTTTGAGAGTCTGCGAATAATCGTCGGCAACCGGCTAAATTGAAATGCTCCAGTAGCTCGTGTAATTGAATGAGATTTAACATAATTGCACGATCATTTGCGTCAACGCTAAACAAGTTCACCCTGGGAAATTCGTACGTGTCGAGTGAACGATTGTTCGAGCAAATTACCATTGCGAGAGGTAGAAGCGACTTAAATGGAGTCATTGTGTTTGAATAATATATTATCTAAACAATTATTTCGCAATTGGCGTGATTCAGTGCTCGGCGCGTTCGGAGCAATTTCTTCAATGTTATTATTCCGATATGCGATAAACTAGACGACGATGATCTTTTTCTGAACAACGCTCGAGCATAAACTTGAACTTGTCTTGCGTGGCATGACGGAACGAGTTTCTGCAGTTTTTCGCGTTATAATTAAGGTGTGAAAACGCGCGTGTGTACGTATTATGCGATCCAACGTTACTAGTTATCGCGTGTGACTTAATGGCGATGGTACAACGACCAGAAAACCGTGGATTACGTTGTCTGTTGCTTTCTCTTCTCTAAACCGCGAACTTTGCGAACGACCAAATATTTTTGCGGTGCAGACTGTACGCGTTCTGCATTGTAGCGAGCATGCTGATACACTTCGGACAGCCGAACAAGGTCCTGTCACACAGTGGGCTCCGTTAGCTATCAATTTCCCATTAACCCAAGGTTCTGCACTTGACCCAGTAGTATCTGTCATAAAAACAAGTTCGCCAACGAAAGAACAGAATTGGCGGGTGACATTTACTTTCGCACACATACTTCTTCGCATCCTTAAACGAGCCGGCGTTACTCATATCCAGCAACTGCCACAGTGTCAATTGAATTTCGAAGAAAATTACTTGCTTCATCTCGTTAATTACGCAGTGTCTACACGTAGTCGAGAAGGTCCGACGAAAATTTCATAAATTTTTTAAACGAGCAGTATGAATCCGCCACACGAATTACTAACACAGATACTTGTCGCGTGAGAATGCAAGGTTAAGCGAATCACGTGAGATTAAGTAGTGTTGAAAAATTAACAGTAGAACTTTTTCATTCGCGATTATTATGGAGAAATTGGTTTTTTTTTGGACATATTAAATATTGCAAGGAGTAAATACGTTCTTGCCACTTTTATGAAGTTACGCAAGTCGTTTTTAGTGCTCCGTAAATCTAGTGTCGAAGAAGTGCATTCCTATTCGAAATGCGTCAGGATACTATCGCAGGTGTACGTACGTCAATTATACAGTAGAGCATGGTTGAAGTAACACGTTTTCCAAGGCGTTAACCCCTCGCTTTACGCTTTCTTCCACAACTAGGCTCATCAAAGTTGCTTTAGCTATAATGATTTACTATAATAAATAGAATGTGTCCGAGTTTTTGGTCAAAATCTGTACATCGAAGATCGAATATTCGCGTCGGAAACATCGGTTTCCACCGACTCGGAACGAAATAGTCAAACTGCACTGGAAATCTCCATTCGCACGTTCCATTAAACTTTCCGTTCGGCGCATAAGAAATTTTCGACAAAAGAAGACGACAATTTCTTGAGATATGAATTTTTGTATTGTTTCGCACTGTACTTGAAACGCTACACTCTTTTCTTCATCATTATTCTTCTTACTATATTACATGTATCTTTTTAACACGGAACGACGCAATGAAACAAGTGGTTAACAACCATTCATAATTATTTGCGAAGCCGTAAAACCGCGAGAGGCGATCAATCTACTTACGCCGGCAAAATAATCTCTACCCGGAGATTCAAATTGAAATAAAAAATAAATCTACTTACTCTTCGGGCACTTCTCGGTGCCGGTCGAGTGCACCGGCGACAGTGCCGCATTAAAGAAGCGGTTCACGACCACCGATGACTTTCTCCTGATGTTGTTGGTCTTTTGGCTTATCGTCATCTCGTCTGTTTCGCTCGAGTCGCTCTGGTTCTGATTCGTGTTGACAGTCGAGTACCGTCGGCCGGTGAATCGGTTCCATATCATCATAAAGTCCTTCATCGTGCGACACTTCACTCCCGGACTGCCGGAATCAAAGACTTCGTCGCCCGCGCGGTCGCGATCGATATTATTCGCCGATGGAATTTCACACGGTTATCGGCGCGTTGTTACGAGACCAGTCGTGAAACAGAAAAAATGAACTGGTCGTCGATCGGCGGCTTGATTGTTGACGGAAGGGACCACGAAGAGTATTCGCGTGCGTAACGATCCGCGATTAAAACCGTCTCCTGCGAAACCGAGGCGCGAAGACTGAAGACACACCTGAGAAACGTTCTCTTCCGATCCACACTTCCTTGCGGCGTGTCTATTCTTCTAGTTGGTCCTCACAGGTGTCTGTTATTCTCGATTTGTGGGCTAGAATCGATCCTCGGTGCTGGTACCAGCACCGTTGCTGTCTGTTCTTGTATTTCGGTTCTCGATAGTTCACAGATAACTTTTCAAACTATCTTCTTCCAGGAAGAAGAGTTTGGTGCTGTTCGACAACTGGACTCTAGGAGAGTGCGCAGGTGACGACAAGCTCTCCGGTTCTCGGTGTCTATGTATACTTTCCTAACGGTGCGTACCGCGTGCACTTCTGTGCAAAAGTGATGAAAACGCGGGTCGGTGGAAGTTCAAAAATTATGTTAGAGTCATTGCAGCCGCCCCCCACTCGAGCGGCGGCGCGCAGCACGTGGACCGTTCGCCAATCGGTGACATGGACCGGTGCCCCACCACAGGTGAGAAAGATCACTGGTCCCAGGTGGAAAAGCCGGGGAACACCGCGCGGCCAGTAACAATTGCACTGCCGCGAGATCGCTTCGATCAAAGGTCAACGGAACGTACACGAGTAGGTATATCGGGGGATGTCCCGTCATGTTTCCGATATCCCGATCCCTTCGCCCTGTTCTGGTTCTAGCTGATGCGTGTTCACTCGGTCACGTTCATTTACAGTTAGTAACAACTAGACTGCGGACGTTTATGCAATTGTCAATTTTTCTAGCCAATAGTTCTGTCAAAGTGATCCTATTATTGGTTAGTGGTAAGCCAAAAACTTGATCTTCTATCAAATCAATTTGCTCCCTTCGTAGAATCATAACTTCTTTTTGGAGTGGAGATTTATCTATATCTTCATACTTAAAAGCTTCTGATAAGCTTTGCTTTCTTTCAGCTGGTGCATTGAATTCTTTCATTAGGCGATTTTCTAAGACTTGGTCACTTCTCGTAAAACTCTTTCTGATTTTTTTTCTCTTCATTATCAACCTGCTCATCGCTGCCTTGACTTTTACTAGCATCAAGAAGTAGCTCCTCTCCAATACCTTGAAACTCAACACCGATGCTGCAAACGTGCCTACTCTTATTGATAGTCTTTTTATTATCCCTCTTCTCACTATTTCATATATTAACATTTTATTCTGAAATGTTACTTCTGATTTATATCGATGCACATATACATCTACTTGATTGTATGGTATTTCCAAGTGCAGCACTGCAAAAGGATACTTGCCACTTGGAATAAAACCATGGTAAGCGTAACGAATCGCGCCAATGAGTAGATTATCCTTGATTGGCCTGCCATTAACAAATGTATAGATCTGTGTTGAATTGCCGCGATTGATAGTCGGTTTACAGATGTATCCCGTAAGTTTGATGCCGTCTTCTTCCTCTTTAACTTCGAGTGAATTGCTTTGAAATTCTTCTTCTATTTCACATAATCTGTTAAATAATGAAGTTTGTTTAACAAATTTGAAGAGCTTTTTATTACAGGAAGTGAGGGTAAACCCAATACTGTAATTAATCATTACTAAGTTATTCATGATATCAACAATGCTTTGTGTTTCTGCCCTTTCGGTTTTTAGAAATCTTAGTCTATTTGGCGTGGCATTTGGTATTTTTTCTCCTCCCTCGTAACTTGTAGACCATGCTTCCTTTGCTCCACTTGCCTTAGATGATAATTTCATTCTGCTTACTGCTGCAATTGAAGGCAAAGCTTCTCCCCTAAAGCCAAGCTGTTTGATTTCTATTAACTCACTATCGCTTAATTTTGAAGTAGTGTGGCGCATAAACGCAAGTTCCAAATCTTCCTTTTCTATTCCATTTCCATCATCTATCAATCACAGTAATAACGTTACGTCCACCACTTTCTACATTTTGATCTCTATTTCTGCACTTCCAGCATTTATTGCATTTTCTACTAACTCCTTTACTACTATTTTTTGGTGATTTCTTGACCACACAATCTCTATATTTCAGCTTTTTAGATTCCTTTCTAGCAAGTCTATCTGCCTCCTCATTGTAATTACCGTTGTGAGCCCTAACCGACTTCCAATTAATATCATGCTGCAAAGCAACTTTATCTAGTTCCTGCCATAATTCCCTGTCCTTTACTGGCTTTTTATCGGCTGTCTTCCAACCATTTGTTTTCCACTTGTTGATCCACCATGTTATACCTTGTTTAATATACTGACTATCAGTGTGTAAAATAACTCTGCAGAAAATTTTTAACATCTTTAGGCCAATAATTACAGCCGTTAGCTCCATCTTGTTGTTTGTTGTGTTTTCCTCACCTCCGGAAATACGTTTTTTGATGCAGACACTTTTATTTTCATACATCACCACGGCTGCCAATCTACCAGGTCCTGGATTTCCGAAACATGCATAACCTTCTTTTTTCACCCATACTTACAGATACACATAGATTCAACGTAAATTTGCTACTGAAAATGTTGACATGAAGTTTCAAGATCTTTATCACATACAAGATGTAGGGAGCTCGTCCTCTCGATGGTAGGTAATCGTATTTGAGTCATTGCGCTCACATTTTTCTGGGGGCCTACACCAAAGTATTTTTGAAACTTTTCATAGCTTATCAATTCATTTGCTGGAGTTTTAAGGTACTTTATAAGGCAGTTATAAAAAAAATTACCAAACTCTCATCTAAAACCTAAAATGCAATTCTCAGATGATCTCTGACAGACGTTCTTTTCATCAACACACTTAAAACTTAGAAAAATAAAAGGCTTGAACATTTCTTCACAATTGTGTATAATTATTAATGCTTTCTAAGAAAATTCGTCATGGCTTTTTCTAAATTTCTTGATCCAAAAAACGACCTTAGCTTTAAAAACATATTTGGCTCTGAAAAGAATAAAAATATCCTATTTCATAATGGAAACTGAATTCCTCAGTACTATCATGGATCCTGAAATTGCCTCTGACAAACAAAGTTGACGTTCTTTGCAAAGACTTCATTGGTAATAGCTTTGTCATCGAAATGCAGCTCGCTCGTGATAAAGGCTTTGAAAAACGTGCTCAACTTTATGCTGCTAAGGCTTACTCAAGGCAATTAGATAAATCTGGTAATTACATTGATTTTCAGAAAGTCTTCTTTATTGCTATTTCCAATTGTAATCTTCTGCCTGAAGAAGTTGACTATATTTCTAACCATAATATGCGGGATATCAAAACCAATGGTCATTACTTGAAAGATCTCCAATTTGTCTTTATTGAGTAGCCTAAATTTACAAAAAATAGAGTAGAGCAGTTAGAGAATTCTACAGAGAGATAGTGTTTTTTTTTTAAATACGCAGAAGAAACAACTGAGGAAGATCTGAAAAAGATAGCAGCAGAAGTTCCAATAATAAAGCTAGCATATGATGAATTAGACAGGTTCCGCTGGAATGAAAAGGATTTGATCGCATATGAAGAAAGAATACTGATCGTGCAGAAAGAAAAGGCTATTCTTGCTCAAAAACTCGATGATGCTAAACAAGAAGGTAGACAAGAAGGCATCCGGACATGTAAAAGACAGAGCTGAAGGTAGTCAGGAAGTTAGAGAAAACCTATTGAAGGCTGGTGTTTCCATTAATATCATCTCCCAAACAACGATTTCCCTCAAGCTGAAATTGCACAATTCAAAGAAGAAATAGCTGTCATACCCACTATTTTGATAAGTGTGAATACACTCCTCATTGCTTCTTGTTGTGTTACACTGACTGTATTTATTTTGGGGATAAATCTCTTGAGCTGCAAGAACTTCCTGTTACTGCGTCTGAAATTTTATCATCTTGCTTGTTCTTACTTTGGTTAATGATACCTTTCCGGGTTTTTCTCTTAACTTTAGAACCGCCTTGTTGTAAACTATCTGAGTTTTGCTCTTGCTCTGTTCTACCAGATGAGTTACTCGATTTAAGACCTACATCGGTTGTTCTGCTTCCTTTGATTTCACTAACATTCTGTTCATCTGAGAAAGAGGGAGGAATTTTTCTCACATTTTCATATAATATATTAAATATCATATTCGGCGGGTTATTTTTAATAAGATCGTTTAAATAATTTGTTTTGTTTCCTACCTTATCAAAACAAAGATCATGCAATTTTTCAAAAATAGGACAAATATTAATTCCTACTCTACGTAATATCTTAGATAAATCTTTCGGCGTAAGAAGATCTTTCTCAGCTAAGAAGTGATTTAAATAATTCTCTTTGTTAAAACAAGATTTATGAAAATTCCTTAAATTAGAAGAGGCATTATTTCCTGACATAGATAATATATTGGATAAATCACCTGGACTAAAGCCTTCATTATAGAAATCATCTAAAAACTTACTTCCCGCCTCATCAAAGCAAACATCATGAAAATCTTTTAAAGCGGAACAAACATTAGCTTTTGCTCCATGTAATATCTCAGATAAATTACTTAGCGTAAAACCTTCCATCTCATATATGAAATAATCTAGATACTTTTTTGTTTCTCCTATAAAACAAAAGTCATGAAATTTTTCTATATCACCCGCTGCTCCACTCAATATACTGCATAAATCACCCGCACTAAAACCTACATTATAGAAATCATCTAAAAGTTCTGTTCTTTCTCCTTTGTCATTAAAACAAACACTATGCAATTTTTTTAAAATAGAAGAGGCATGAACTCCTGCTCCACATGACATAGAGGATAAATTTCTTGGCTTGAAACCTGCATCATAGAAATTATCTAAGAGTTCTGTTCTTTCTCCTTTGTCATTAAAACAAACACTATGCAATCTTTTAAAAGCATCTTTAGCCTTAGCTCCTGCTCCACTTAACATACCGGATAAGTTATGTAGCGTAAAACTTTCTTCATCATTTTTCTTAATAAAGTGCTTTAAATGTTGCTTTTTATTTCCTTCCTCATCAAAAAAAGCGTTATATAGGTCTTTAAAAGCTTCTGCAGCATTTGCTCCTGCCCCATTCAAAATACTGGATATATTAAATATATCTATTCCTTCTTTTTTCAAAGTTTTTAAATATTGTGTTTTACTTCCTTCCCTATCAAACCAAAGATCATATAACTCTTTAAAAGCTTTTGCCGCACTAGCTCCTGCTCCATGCAAAATGCTGGACATATTAACTAGATTTATTCCTTCTTTTTCTAAAGTTTTTAAATATTGTGTTTTACTTCCTTGTTTATCAAACCAAAGACTATATAAGTCTTTAAAAGCTTTTGCAGCATTTGCTCCTGCTCCACCTAAAATACTGGACACATTAGCTAGATTTACTCCTTCCTTTTTTAGAGTTTTTAAATATTCTGTTTTATTTCCTTCCCCATCAAACCAAAGATCATGTAAGTCTTCAAAAGCTTTAAAAGCATTAGCTCCTGCTCTATGCAAAATGCTGGACATATTAACTAGATTTATTCCTTCTTTTTCTAGAGTTTTTAAATATCGTGTTTTATTTCCTTCCCCATCAAACCAAAGATCATATAACTCTTTAAAAGCTTTCGCAGCATCAGCTCTTGCTCCATGCAAAATACTTGACACATTAGCTAGATTTATTCCTTCTTTTTCTAGAGTTTTTAAATATTGTGTTTTATTTCCTTCCCCATCAAACCAAAGATCATATAACTCTTTAAAAGCTTTTGCAGCATTAGCTCTCGCTCCACTTAAAATACTGGATACATTAGCTAGATTTATTCCTTCTTTTTCTAGAGTTTTTAAATATCGTGTTTTATTTCCTTCCCCATCAAACCAAAGATCATATAACTCTTTAAAAGCTTTTGCAGCATTAGCTCTTGCTCCATTCAAAACACTGGACATATTAGTTAGATTTATTCCTTCTTTTTCTAGAGATTTTAAATATTGCGTTTTATTTCCTTTCCCATCAAACCAAAGATCATATAAGTCTTTAAAAGCTTTTACAGCATTAGCTCCTGTTCCATTCAAAATACTAGAAATACGAGGAAAACCTACTCCATTGTCTTTTAGAGTTTTTAAATATTCTATTTTTTTCCCTTTCTTATCAAACGTTCTAAACCAAAGATCACATAAGCCTTTAAAAGTTTTCGCAGCATTAGCTCTTGCTCCATTCAAAATACTAGACATATTAGTTAGATTTATTCCTTCCTTTTCTAGAGTTTTTAAATATTGTGTTTTATTTCCTTCCCCATCAAACCAAAGATCATATAACTCTTTAAAAGCTTTAGTGGCTTTAGCTCCTGCTCTACTTAAAATACTGGACATATTAGTTAGATTTATTCCTTCTTTTTCTAGAGTTTTTAGATATTGTGTTTTATTTCCTTCTCTATCAAACCAAAGATCATATAACTCTTTAAAAGCTTTAGTAGCTTCAGCTCCTGCTCTACCTAAAATACTGGACATATTAGTCAAATTTATTCCTTTCCTTTTCAGAATTTCTAGACATTTCATCCCTTCTTCCGTTATTAAAAAATCTAAAAACTGATTAAATACAGGTGTTCCTTCTTTACCAACAATATTTTTAGCAAATTTTATTTCTTCATTAGACAAATCCTGTCTAGATTCATCTGGTAAATTACTAGGAAACTCTGAATCTTCATTACTACTGACATTGATATCCATGCGCGCCTCTTTTGGTGCATTATTATCTTTGTCTGTAACAGAACGTCCACGTTTTCTACTCATTTTACGATTTTTCTTACCTGAACTCATTGAATGACTAAATACCTTGTTTATGTGAGGAATTTTCAGTATTTTTTAATGATGTAAAAGTTTCTTTACTTAACGTGAAAGTCTCTTATTGTTTTCATTAATCGCATGGTAGCCAAAAAAGTTAGCAAAGCAAAGTTATTTTTCTATGACTAATAAATGGTTGGTATATATATATTTATAATTTTTATCATTAAATTAATAATATGATTTTTACTTTTGCTTAATGAAAAAGCAAGCGTGAGAACTTATTTTCTTGGAATCAGTTGATCTACCGCTTAATACGTTCGAACTTTTTTTTATAGTAATTCTACTATGTTGTAAAATGTGCTACATTCACTGATATATATATTTACTATTATACAGCCCGAATTGATCGTAGAATACAATTTATACAATGCCAACCTCGTACTGTGTACTGTATCCTGTATCCCCCGTGCCCGTACTCCTCTTTACCTCCGTGATCTTCTATACTTTGCCATGAGTTTGCGTCTTTTCAGGTGGCGCTGCTTTCAATCGAGTTGATTGGACGCCGTTCAACTCGTAGAGTACAATATTTAAAAAGTTATCGTCCTTTTTAGTACGTTCGAATATTAATTCGACTAACTGTGTACATTGGAGGATTTTATTCCATTTTATTGAATCGAGATTGAAGTTTTAGAGCAGGCTATGGCGCATTGGATGATTACAAGTGTGGCACTGGGTCCTTGGCCTGTACGTATTCTTTTGAAGTAGGCTCCAAATCCAACCTCTTTTCCAACCCCAATAATGAACGTAAGGAGCTGGAAAAAAGTGTTCAAGAGATATGGCGCATCTGAACTCGTAAGTGAAAAAGATTGGTTTTTGTAGGAATTTCTTTATTCTCGTTACGTTTGTCTCGCAGACAAATCTCCGACGTCGCAAATACCTGAATTCCTTCTGATTATGTTATTTATTATCGAGTTTCGTGCGTCATCAGATTTCCCCAAGCAGTACATTATTTCTAATCATTTTTTCTATAAAAAAAGATACATGACGATAGGTTACTGATGATCCACATAACGAGAACGCATAAAATTATTGTTTCTAGGAGCACGGCAATGGGTCATTAAGGTTTATGTTTTGTTCCTTTTTTTTAAGTACAGAAGTCGAACCATATCTAATCGTTAAAGTTGGACACGTTTACTGCGATTCAACATTAGTTTTGGATGTTTGTATTAATATACAGTGGGTGTACAAAGTATTCTTCTGCTCTTTAAAACAGAATAACTCTTTTATAATTCTATGAAACGACCTGATTTTTTATAATCAATTAGAAGCATTGGTTTACGAAATTATCTGCAAAAAAGATTTTCCAAAAATTATAATAATTGATTATAAAAAATCAGGTCGTTTGGTACAATTATAAAAGAGTTATTCTATTTTAAGGGGCGTACGAATACTTTTTACACCGACTGTACATATTGCGGACAGATTACAAAATATCTGACGTTTCGTGTATGATTTTTGTAAGTACATATTTGCGATTATTGGAGTCACTGACCGAAGTCAATGCTTACCCGAATTTGACAAAAATATGATGCTTGTAATGGTAATCAATTTCTTGTGAAATATCTTTTCGGTCATAAACAACTGGAAAATTTTTGTCGCAAAAGGGCACTCGCCAGTAGGGTACGATAGACAAAAAGCTGTCTGGTTCATAGCGTGTCATTAGACATAGGCATTACTTCATTTAATTTCATTTTGCAGGACGGACGGCGTCCTACGTTCAAGGAGTAAAAATTCCAGTAAAACTCCAAAAGGAGTGCGCCAGGTTGTAAATATATGACGTGGCCTTAAGGCGAAAACCTTTCTTATGGTGTTGCGTGTGCAATACTTTAAACACGTTGCCCGAATGCCGACAAGTTTGCTCCCTTCTCTTTTCATTATTTCATCTTGGTTTCTTATTTCTTTACTCATTTATTACTTGATTATTTACTGTTACCTATACTCTTTTAATATTGCACCAAACTATTTGAATGTTGTTAAAAAATTGCAATTGACTGCTTTTCACAACTTTCTTATCTGGGTCTGTATCAAAAATGTACAAAGCACCTTTTGTAGATTTGTATCTGTTCTGTACATACTAAAAGGTTTTCAAACTCGTCATTAGGTTGCAGATCTTTGTCTTGGTTTATATTCAGTTTCTACCGGGATAAGCCTCCTACTTGGTACAAGAAACTTCCCGTTTCTTTAATTGCTATAAAATAGCTTTTGAAAACAGGAACAATAGTGATGATTTGCATCCAGCTCCGCAGAAAAATTTTCGAAGCATCATCAATCACGAGGAAACTTCCCCGTGCCGGTACACAAGGGTTTCGCGTTCGCGCGGTTTAATTGCACGTTCCCGCCAGAGGAATACGTCAGCAATCCTCTGTTGAATAATATCATATCAACCAGCGTATCGTATAATCGAGTCCCGAGTAGTACACACAGAGTACAGCCAGGACATTCATCAACGTGTCAATACGAATGGGAACGCCTATCCGATTAAATCATAATTTTGTTTTGTCTTTTGCCGACTGGTTTGTTTACTTCCTCTGGAATAATCTGGAGAACTCGTCCGATCGTAAAAAAAATCTCTTGCGTACGTTCGAGTATCAACACTTCCGTTACCTTGCAAAACTTCGTAGCTTCTTGGTGCTCAATTGGGGAAAGAAGTCTGAAAACGTGCTAATTGACTAACTAAATTGACCCCTACCAACTGAAGGTTCTACAAGAAAGGCTCATTTTGCAAGTAACTCGAAAGTAAACGTTCGAGCTCGAGTATAAAAAATGCGAAGCTTACTATACTGTTCAGGCTGCCGCGACGGAGACTAATTACGAACGCAAACAAAGCGTCAAGAAAAGAGCAAGTGTACGTAGAGAGGTATGAATAATTTACGTTCAGTAGAACGATTGTTTCGAGTCATTCCCGCGGGATCTTTGCGAAACTGGTCGCGATCCGGTTTGGCTTCGTCGACCGGTCTCGCGATAATTTTAATATGCTCGGAACGATAGACCTACGCTCGCGAAAAGCGTAGCAAGAATTCCGGATGATTTCTTGAACCAGTCCGGAGTCAAGGATCGTTTCCGCGAGACCCAAGGCCTGCCAATTCAGGAAAGCTGCTACACAATGACCCCACAATGAGGAATGCTAACGCGTTCAAAAATACCATACGAGTGCCATGTCTACATGTAAACGTCTCCCTCTCTCGGTTGGTTTATCGTCACGGAGGCTATTTTTGTTATCTTTTATTATTCCGGTTGTTAAAGGATCCGCGACACGACCATGGTCATTTGATCTGCATATTTTTCGACTTTACTTTAATTGCCGTTTGTTAAAAATGATTTATGTCCATTGACACCGTCCGAAGGTAATGCGTCTAAACAATAAGATATACCATCTCGAGTCACGCAACCAGCTCGAAAAAGGACAGTTCCGATGCTCGAGTAGGCAGAGAGCCAAAGGAACTTTCAGCCTTCTTCAGAGCACCTTGAAGGAGAGATGTCCTTTCGCTCAGGATTTTATGCGAATTCTTCTGTTTAGAGCATGACCCGATGAAACTGAGAACTTGTCAAGGAAGTCCCATTAATTGGGGGGTTGGTTAGATCGTAGATTGCGGATTTTTACGCGAGATCATATGTCTGTTAAATTTTTTCCGTATTTATGCAGTGATGAACAAGCAGTTGTTTTCCATTATTTATTCCAGATCGTTCAGACTACAATGTTATTTGTCCGAATTCAGAGAAGAGATGCGAAGATTATCTTCCCGTGAATCGATCAATGAATATTTATATTCGTGGAATTCTTCCGCTGAACTCATTTCTTTACGCGGGTGTCTTGCATCTTAGAAATGCCCGAATGATTAGCATAATCTTACGTCATTGCCACTTTAGCTTTTGAGTTCTTCCTCTATTTCATGTTTTTTGCTGGTGGACCACCACCTGTGGTGCATGTTAGATTGATTGAGACACTAATTTTTTATTGAGAGATTGTTACAGCTTCTGTTTCCTCGTATGCATCTGTCGGTTTCTCGATTCTTCCTAGTTGTCTTTGGATGCACCGTCATCTTCCTCGACAAGTGACAATTTTCATTTAATTTAGATCGAATTTTTCACTATGACAAGGATCCAGACTAATCGACACTAATGATTAACAGATAATTATATTTTCCTTGGCCAGATTTTTAACGATAATCGATCTGGTATGTACTTTGCGACAACAGTGAGTCGGCCATATCTCCAACGCGCATAATTACGAAATTAATTGTTGCACTTCCTGTCGGACAGATTTAATTTCATGCAAAATAAGGTGGCATGCTGTGCGAGCTGGCAGCAACTTCGATTTCATGTTAATAGGTATTTTTTTCGAGCTCCAGTTTCTGTTTTTATACGATATTGTCTCATGCATGACACTAATTATTATTTTATTGTTATGCGAATATATTAACTTTGGTAAGACCGAAGGCTGGAAGAACCTTTTCACGAACCTAATCTTTTATTCTCCATGCTTCTTTTGAGGAACAGCGTGTCTTTGCTAAACTATAAACAATTCTCCGATACTAATTTTCCAAGCAGGCTCGTCAGAGAACCATAAACGCATTTATTGTCGTCGATTGACGCCATTATCTTCTTGTCAGGATACGTTAGTGTCCAAGAAGAAATGACGCGGGCAATCGTCGTCCGATCACAATAATCGTACGAGAATAAAAATTATATGTTGACCATGTCATTCTTTGTCGTCTCTTGATTTCCTTGCGCAGAATTCTCAGAAAATCAGCAGTACTGCGTTCCGGATATTTATGCAAACAGCATCAATTAAGTGGGAACTGATCCCATTAGAAGCTTACTAATCGCCTTTTTTCTATGAAGAAAAACATTACATTTGTATGTATCATTAAGATTTTCATTTTTCAAATTGTCATTCTGAGATAGATTAATTCATTATTGAGAATCTTTAGACGAACAAATTTTTAATCTTCTACCATTTTTGTTGATTTCGCAGCACTTTATCAATCTCGACAATAATAGGCTAATTCGTATTGTTATTCTGCAGCACTGCGCGAATCCTCTACGGAATTTTAGACTCTACAAAGCCAATTTGTTATGCTTGGTCATTTTAGGAAGGGGTCCCCAATCAAGGATAGAGATTGTTTTTGCTATTTCTGTTCGGTGTTGCCGTCTCTGTAATTTTGTTAGGTCTGGCTCCAAGATTATTTGTTGTTAACCGAGCTCCGTGTGGGCGTCATCATCTCATCAACCCCCCCCCCCCCGGTGACCTTACTCTGTCAGACCCGATGGCCTCTAAAAGATCATCGAGGACGTTGCTCACCGCACTGAGTTTCTCGAGGCTGCTGTTGGTTATTCTGTAATCCTAAAATTATTTCGAACTTCATTTTACTCTACCAACTCTAAGATTAAATAAACTTTCTGGTCTGGTTTCTTGTGAACATCTTGTTCTAATTAAGATCGTAAAGACATCTTTGGAACCAGTTCCAAATGAAATTAACTCTTTGATCTGTAATATCGTGTCGGGATTTCTTATGAAAATGATAGAAAATAATCGCTGTGAAAGAAATCGTAGTACATTGGGTTAATAGACAATTTTCTAAAGATAAAAGAAGAGTCTTCTTGTGAAATAAAGATAAAATAAATTGTATTCGAAGCACAATATTAACCCCATGATTTTGTTTATCTCTTTGCCTTACAATATCGTGTCTGACTCGTGATGAAGATTCCGAACAGATTCTAATAAAAATGTATTCTAATTCTAAAAAAAAAAATTCAATTTGTTTTTGTTAATGTACAGCTATGGGAGAACAATATAGGCATGCAATAGATATAAATTTTCTCCTTTTTTAGGAAATTACAAAATAGTTCTAATCACTGAAACCGTAAAATGAATCGTAGGGCAAGGGATTAACGATCTTCAATTAATGTCTATTCTGCGCAGCATCCCGATACGACGATCTTACTCCGCCATGATAATTACAACAAAGGTTGCCGGCTAAGGACCTGCATTCTAGCGCATCCACGGTAACGGTTCCGTCTTTAAACCGCTTTACTAGAGTAATCGTTCTTAACGAGAAGGTGATTAAATGCGGCAGAAGTTAACCTGCCGGGGCAACGGCCTAGGTTTTGATCTGGACGAAGTGGATCGTGTTTCCGATCGATCTTTTGAAATGTTGATTTCCTTGCGTGTACCTAAGTGGAACGTCTCAAGATCGAACAGAAACGTATAAATTTTCGATCTGGAACAGTACCGAATAATGAATAGGTTGCTCTTCCCGTCGAACATAAATTATTGTTCCAAACGGACCGGCGGCTGTCCAAAAAGATAGATTGTTTACGCCAGATTGAATCTCGAAACTGGTCAATCACTATTATTAAACACTTTTTCAGCATTAATCAGACACGGTTTCTTTTTTCATTTTGCTCTTTGGATGGAAGTCGATGAGGAAAAGATTGATAAAGCTTCCCGGAAGTTGGGTCAGGTTGAATTTAAACATATTCCGGTTTTTAGATAACAACAATTTCGAGTGTGAGTAATCTATGTGAATCTAGTGTCTAATCATTTTTTTTGAGATTATTATTTAATATACACGATCATTCATCATTGCACTGTGAAAGTTTCATCGAAATCGGTTGATGCGGGAGAAAACGACAGACATTGAAAGATGTAAGAATCCTTAGATTTATTGCAATTAGACGCCGAAAATCGTGAAAATCTACAATTTTTACCATCTTTAAACTTTGTAGCTCGTTGCAATGTCGAGCGATTTTGACGGAATTTTCAGAATATGTTTCATTGACACAGATCTACAAAACGTATTTTCTAAATTTTCAATATAGGCCCACATAAAAAAGTTGTAAAATGTAACTTTTAGTATCTTTTCTACAATTCCGACAAATTGCAATTTTTGAAAACATTTCTTTTCACATCTTGTAGTAAACTAATTGCTCTAGCTTCACAAAAAAATTCAAATCGTATAGTACAATATTAAAAAAGTTATCGTCTTTTTTATAGCGTCCGAATATTAATTCGAGTCACTGTAAATAAAAAATTGTGCTCGTTTCAGAACAGATCACGAAGAAGTCGTGCTTTCTCATCGTCATTTTTATAATAATCCCAGAGCCCCGATTTCGAAGGTCGCCGATAAAATACTACAATTAATTCGCACAGCCGTTCGGATTAATAAATATTTCATATGCCCGACATTTATTGCGATACATGCAAATTGGAGAGTCTTTCGCGGGATCAAAAAATGACGGGTGACGTTCGCGATTAAAGAGATCTGCGCAGTGATTTTTGATTATATAATTGTAACGACGATAATAAAAGTTGGAATGTATCTCGTTCGCGAAAACTCTCACGGGCTGGACCACGTGTTGCGTTGTTATACAGATATATGCACGAATTTTGGATACATTTTGTGATCGACGCGTTGCTCGTGCGTAAAATTCCACGATGTAACACACATATCGAGGTGTATCATAAATAAATTAGCGACGTCTCATCCAGAGGCTTCCATAGTGGAATTTCCAGTTGCCCTGAATGAATCTGTAAACCGGAAACACGCGACACAAATCATGGGGATAAAATTCTGGTTAAACACGCCTTGTCATGCAATTTACTACATACTTATAATTCTGATAGTATCTCAATGATTGAAAGGGTACAAATTAAATAATACGAACAAAGACGCGTATTAGAAATCTACGTCACAGTAGTAACACACTTTTTTTTTCTGAATCATTAAGGATGATGCGCCACGTCTCGACACTTCCCGATACCGAAACGTTTCCATCACCTAATACTCTGTTCTCTTTTCCTGAATTTTGAATACTCGAAACGTGAAAGTATAATTTCACTTGCGAACGCGATGTTCGAGATTGGCGTAGGAATTCCTGCATTGAAATCTGTTTTATTTCGATTCTGACACCCTGACCTCGTTCTGGGCGTTTCAATTTCTATCCGAAACCGAGGAAGATTAAGTCTAAAAATTGATTTGATTCGAGATAGTTCGAAGAAAGTGGATATCCGCATATTTTTCTGATTGCTACGACATAACTGATTCAACACACTTTAAATCAGAATAACTTTTTTATGAATGGACCAAACGAATTCAATTTCTCTGTAAGGCTAGAAGAATTAGTTTAGTAAATGACGTCTAAAAAATATTTTGAAAAAATGCTCGGCTAATAACGAAAATTTAAAAGATGTGTTTGGTCGCGACTCGTATAAATTATATACGTTCCGAAAATTGCATTGAAATTAGTTAATTGATTTACGAGCTATAAACGATCAAAGTGGTAAAAAGGCCGAAAATCTTGAAAAATTGCAATTTTTACCACTTTTGATCGTTTATACCTCGTAAACCAATTAACCAATTTCAATGAAATTTTCAGAGCGTGTATAATTTATACTAGTTGACCAAACACATCTTTTAAATTTTCGTTATTGGCCCAGCTAAAAAAATAGTAAAAATCAATTTTTACTATTTTTTTTCGCAATTCCGACCAAATGCATTTTTTCAAAATATCTTTTAGACGTCATTTACTAAACTAATTCTTCTAGCCTTACAGAGAAATTCAAGTCGTTTGGTCCAGTCATAAAAAATTTATTCTGATTTAAAGTGTGTGTGATCAGCTATGCTCGTTAGTGTAAGGTTGATTGTAGTTTAATATGCGAAATTCAATTTAGCTGAATATTCCACGTAGTTCAGAGTTGTATATACTAATAAGGGACAACAGCCAAGTATAATACGCCGACTTTTATTTTTTTTAGCTGTTGTAAAAAGACATAAATTCACAATTTGCATTAGATTGTAATTTATATTATAATTCAGTTTTGGAAGCCAAAAACGTAAGCTAGTCGATAAGCAAATTTCTTCTACATTAAACGATAAGAATTAGCATTTTACTCAAACTCATAAATTCTTACGAACAGAAGAAAAAAATGTTGGAAGATTAAAGGTGTCCTGAGATCAAATCATTTTGAAGAGTGTAATTTGATGTTTTGGTAATTGTCGATCGGAATTCATGAATATTAATATGAATTGTGTTACTAGGAACAGTCAACAAGTTTAATTTAAGTGAAGGAATCATTCAATTTTCGGGTTTCTTGAACGAAAGACTACCGAAATCGTTATCACGAGAATTTGATAACAGGGTGCCTGAAACATAGTTCACTGTTTGCCTAGGTTCACAGTGGAAAACGTGGTAAAATAGGACGGGTCTAGGTCAGATTGTGGGTTAACTCCTCTACTTTTCCACTATATTTTACATAATATTCGTAGAATGCGGTCTCAAGCAACACATGTTTACATTTACGTTCTGATTCCTTACGTAACACCACGTGTAACATAATAATACAAATCTTTCTTTGTGCGAATACAGAGCATTATCAAAATTATGTTCTTCGGTCGAGCAGAGATTTCTCAGTGGTATGTACTAGCAATAGCAACATGATACTGCCCCGAAGCTCTGAGAATAACATGTTTGTAATAAAATATACTCTATTCAGAAATTTGTATACAAATCTGCCATGCATCCATTATACGAGCTGCTTTAAAAATTAATTAAAAACGAAAGATAGCGAGCCATACATTTTAAAAATATACTGTTATTTATAGATGCATAATATATCGTAATTTTAAATGCGTTCCAACTAATCTCACTTGCTTAGAGATTATTTCCTCAGTATATATGTATACATGTAATATGCACACGTGTTATTTCATAACTTCTTATTACTTTCCAATAATTTGTGTGTGAATTTTGGACATTTTGAACATTTCGAATGTCTAGCAAATTCAAAGATTTTCAGTCCGCACTGACGATCAGCAGAGGTTGGAATGCAGTAATTGCGAACGATTGCTAACGGGTAGTGGAAGTAATTTATACATGCACTAATTAAATTCTTGGATTGCGTTCATAAACGATTTAGCACGGTTCGCGTAGAGCCGATGAATTCAAAATGTGTTGGTCGCGAGGTTGTTTATCTTCCTTGAAATAATCGCTGCCAGTGAACTCGGTTCACCTCAGACGCGATTCGTTTCTTATTATTTATGCTACATCGGGCTATGCTATGATAGAGGCGGGCTTCAGGTTTCTCTACAACGGTCTATTAGATGTCTAGGAAATCTAACAATATTGGAAACAGAAATATTTTTTGTTCTTCGCAAAATAAATTTTACCATCTGGCCAACTTCCTATTATTGGAAAACCAAAAACTCCCACTCTTGTAGGCAACTTTGAAAGTATGTACAACTAATGAATACAAACGCCCCTCCGGAAAGGGTGAAAAACATTCTGCAATTGCATAAAATTTCGCTGCACTTTGCATTCCATCGTTTCCCTGAAAACCTGGGATCATAAACAGATCTTATCTCTCTCACGTGTAAAATCTAAATTAATACAAACATCCGCAATCCACTCGTGAGTCACTACTACTGCGAAGAACAGAGTGGTCGTACGCAAAAATCTTTCACTGAAGCGTCTACTTTTGCAGGTACAGGATGGAGGTAAACAGTTTTATAAATCGTTTAAGTTGTTTTTCGGATCTACCCACGTCCTCTTTCCGCACCTCGACTGACCTGACAGTAATCTTTAAACCCTTTCCCTTCTTTTCTCTTGTTTTATCCCGGGATGTGAACGGTGTCCGCGATTTTTGCGAGAGCACGCTCGCAAAATGTCACGGGCTACGAACATATATGTACGTGCAAACGTCGGGTCGTTCGCGATATGCAAATCGAGGTGGTCGCAGAGACCAATCGCAGTTTCCTGTTACGACGTCCACTTGGAAAAGTAAAAGTTCCTAGCCATTAGTAACGATGGGACTTGGCTTCTTCCATCGCAGACCTGTTTCTCTTCATCATTCCCGGTTTCTTCTGTGCTGAAGCACAGTTCTACGAAGACTCGCGGGACACGCCTAACGACTCCGTGGATTCTAACAAATGATACGGACTCTTGTTTAATGCTTGCCTGCCGTGGGAACTGAATATTATACTCCCTCTGTACCATAATAATAGTAGCTAGTGTATATTTAAACGAAAATTATTGGCGACTGCAGCTGTAAGTTATGTTGTACCGCAAAATTGCGAAGCCTTCAGCCAAAATCAATGTTTCACGACATCTATTAATTAATAATTATTACGTAATTATTACGAATTATAACTACAGTAAAGTCGCGTCTACTGTCCAACAGCCTATGTTCTGCACGGACAGTGATCGCGTACCCGATCGCGGACAGTAAACGCGACTTTACAATGCAGTAACGAAATTATTGAGAAATCCTGAAACTATCTGAATACTCAAAATAAAAATTAGAAGTAATTTCTTAATTTATTTTATTCATTTTACCCCACGTTTTTATTAGCTCGCTTTCTTGTCTGTCTGTCTGTTTAATTTATTATTTAATGTAATCTAGTTTCTTGATAATAAATGTTGCGTTCCATATTTACATATTTTCATTTGTTACTATTATTTTTTATGGGACAGGGGGAGTATATATTTATCCCAGTCGTTAACAAAGAAAATTATGACGCTCGCAATCTCGAATGCAATTCGCGTCGCTAACAATAAAAGTTGGCTTGTTGACGAAATTTGTATATACTTATTTGTGTACAGAAACGAATACGACGCGAGAAATCGGTTCTTCATTCTCGGCTGTTATCGTCTTTTATTTTAAGTCTCGAAGGGGTGAGATGATAGATAACGTTTTATGTCTCGTGCGTGCGAGGTGACATCTAACTCCTGGATCAATGGAGGCAATGAACTCATTGCATTCACTATTTCTCCTAAGAAAATAACAAAACGCGAATAACAATGCCGTCTAAACTCGGACCGCTCCCCTCCTTTCAAACCTTTTTGTTTCTCTAAAGAGTTAATGAACTTTTAGCATAATCGCGAAAGTGATAAATAGAATGTTATTGTTGTAGGCGAGAATTAGCAATTAACACGATCACGCAGTAGGGGTTTGTTTTCGCAAAGAGTTAATGAACTTCTAACGGAGATATGAGAACGATCAATAGGATGTAACTTTTGTAGGTGGGAATTGGCAATTTAACAAAATACTTTGACATTTGAATATCAATTGAAGCTTGTTTAAAAAGTAGATCGATGGATTTAGATAAGGTACGTCTACTAAAAATCTTTAAAACAAAAATTGTCGAATTGCTGTCTAACTAGAATCATCAAAATCGTCCACTTTCCAGTTGTCAAGAAAGTAAACATTCGTCGCTTCCCGAGGTACAGTGACTCCAAGATATTGCAGTCTTTCCAGCGTTTGTTTCACGTTGTCTAGCAAACCAATTGTTCTAACTTCTCAAAAAATTTCAAGTCGTATATTCCAATAATAAAAAAGTTATGGCGTTTTTAAGAGTGTCCGAATATTAGTGGGACTGTCACCGTGCGTACTATTTTTCTAGCGGTACGACACGTGAGATTATCATTGTATTTAATACACACCGATTTGTTCACTATGTGCACAAGCTATCGCACCATAAAAACTTTGTTTTCATCCTAGACAAACTGGTGCAGTCCGCGATCTATCAAAAAAAAAGAGGCCGGTTAGGAAAAACTGGGAACAAGACGCGCACGGTATACTTTGTAGGCTAAACAAGCGTCACGTTAATGTCCCAGCTCGTTAGACAACCATTACAAGAATTATAATTGACGTATATAGTATATTGCGTAGAAGACACGCGCATAATGCATGAATCCGTAATATCATCCGCGATTCTGCAAAACTGTTTCTACTAGTTCGTTGCATTCGGTGACGGCCGTGTAGACTGATACCGATTGCTAATTGTAAATGGTTACGTAACAGTATTTGTAAAATAATCACAGCTCGAGGAAAAAGTCGATCGTACAGCTGGGGTAACGTAATAGTCATCCGGCGAACCTTTGAACTGTCATCAGTCAGTTTTTGTTGCAAGTAGGAACATCGAGATATGGTCAGACATGTTAATCACACACCTATCGTTCGAGCGCCGATTTTCTCGTAAACAATGCTGCCTGCTATTGCATTCTGTTCTGTTTAGATGATCTACATGTAGGTTAGGGTATGTAGAACAATCTCGACGCTTAAACGAGAAGACTCAAATTTGTTACAATTCGGACGTAGCGATTACTCCGATCGACCTGAAAAAGAACGGTCGATTGTAATATACGAAACGGCACTGTCGAATCAGATTTATCGGCTAATAAATTTGTTTCGGACAGTCCGAGAACAACTATACGCTTGTTTGATTATGCAAACGCGTTGTTGTGGCTAATGAAGTGTTAAAGACACCGAGATAACGTCTTCGCGCTAGAAGCTGCTGTGCCGTTTATAAAGTTTATCGCGACTTCTAAGCCTTGACAAGTCGCTCATTCAATAACGACTGTTCGCCGATAGTTTGCCGAAGTTCACGGCTCGCGAAATGCGCTCAAACGATTCCACATTGATGTTCGCGGAACGAGAAATAATCGAGATTAGACTGCTCATTCATCGGTGCGCAGAACGTATCGAAATACCTGCGGTAATGAGCAAAGAGGTTTCTTTATTTAATTATATTTTGACGCGAATCACGTCCATAGTAGTAACAAATGTAAGAATACTTTTTGCCGAAGGCAGCTTGTAAGATGTAATTAATGAGGTACTTATTAACGACTAACTAACTCTCGGGCTCGTGTTCAGCTGAGAGTTCATGTTACCTACAATTACTTTAATCGCATACGATCTTCTCGAATTTATGCACGTTCTTCATAAACATTGCTAACAGACACTGTTTTGTCAAGTCATAATCAACTATTTTTTTCCCAATGATTCGTTTAATTAGTTAGCGATCAAGTGTTTCTTATGGAATTGTCGAAGACGGTCTAATTGATTTGTAGATTTGGTGTGAATAGATCGACGTAATAACGAATATGAAACATAATACAGTTGAAATAGATTTGTTTACCGCTGCTGTGTATTCGAGGAGACATCGGACGTGAACATCTGGAATGGATTGCTCAACTCCGTAGCAAATAAATTAGAAGAATATCCATTAATTCATCGGAAAAATATTCTGTGCGATGTGGTCAACGTTGCATACATCCGTAATATGGTCGCTGAATTGTAAATTGTAACGATTAGTTCGACGTCGGCAGGCGAGTTTGATCCACAGCGACGCGGAAAAAAGGTCTTCGATCATTTGTTATAATTTGCGTAATTAACGATTTCCGCTGATTTCTCGATGCGGACATGATCCATATTTTTCCCCGGCATCTCGTCGGCAAACACGGCTGCTCGAACGACGCGGCACATGCCGAGGTATGTCGAGGTTGCAGCCGTGAATATTCGCCGGAAGGACTGCAATTTCGTTTTTCGGGGACAAACACGTACGTTGCGAAATAAGTCGTTTGCAGGCGCAATACAAAACATTCGGTTACTACCCGGTTACCGGCTTGGAAATTACTTAACGACGTGCCTCAGGTGAATTGCTCGCCATAAGAAGCCCGATCACATCGCGCACAATACGAGACTGCCGTTTCAGAAATTTATTGTCTTAAATTTCGTAATTGCATCTTAGAGTTACGAACATTTCTAACATTGTATAAAATAGTGCTAATTGTTAACGATATCACAGTCTCGGCGGTGAATAAAATGGTTAATACTTGCGCGAAAGACACACGTTAACGTGACAACGAATGCATGTTGATTACTCCGAAATCACTTGTCCATTCGGACGTGTTCAAGGAAATAATGAATAGTGCGGTAGAACGGAGTTGTTACCGCGAGTAACTATGTCGGTGCAATTATGTCGTCTGGTCTCTCGTTTGAAACTAAGCGACAGGAAAATAACACTAAAGCATCTAGGAAAAGAAATCTTCTTCTGTTTCTCTGCGGAAGTAGGGCGCCTCTCACCGCGAAACATTTTATAATTGTTCATCGGACAATGTGTATCAATCTGTCGCTATTAGAGAGAAATTAAAGTTACGGTTGTACATTTTTATAAACGGATCGAAGCAGGCGGAAATATGTCAGTAAAATTTTCTTTTCTTTACTAATGGATATAGTAAACGATAAATAACACGATACAGTAATAAATAAATTTAAAAAAATCTTAACCCCCTGTTTTTACCGACATTTGCAATAATATTTGATTGGCAAGAAAGTAATTTCGGTATTTTAAGGTGAAATAAAACCGAATTTCTTCATTCAGGCGATGAACTTTAATCAATTAACTATTTTCTTATTTATTCTTTTCGGCGATAGATCATCGAACAAAAGGGATTCATTGAAGTTCATTGCTTGAATTAAAAAATTGAGCTCTATCTCACACCTTAAAATACCCATAATTCACCAATAGTAATTTCATAAAATTGAATTACGGAGCTTCGACCATCATTCGCGCGTATTGATGCAGATAATTATGATCATCGCGGATCAAACGTCGATGCGGCTTCGCGTATGCAAATTTTATTTTGAGAAATGACAAATGTCCGTCGCGATTGTCATCGCTGTACATTCATAATTGCTCATGATTTATAGACGCACTAGTTCCATTCATGAATTTTAATGAGACAAAAGTTGACGCACGTAGCATAAATCGATTACGACTTTACGCGATCTCACGACGTTTAATCGACGTGGCACAGCCATCAATACCAATTTACGTCTTTGCGGCTCGCCTCGGGGAAAAATCGGTTACTTACAAATCAATTTCGGTATTTTCGCGTGGTACATCTTCGACTTCCGGTGTCTTCGAGTGGAAGATAAACACCGATCACGGTCGCACGATGCCGAGCGAAGAATTCAAAGCGATCTGAAACGTTGCTCCGCGACGCAACGGTATCGATGCAGATTCGGACGTCTCTGTCGACGACCGTCCGTGCACTGAACGCGGCGTATTCGTCGTAATTCATCGTAAATCTGTTTCCTTTCGTATTTTTCTCCTCTTTTTTTCGAGCGGGTCTGAAATCACCGGGGTGATAACCAGTTGCCACTAGGAACAGATAAGAAAGTTGGGGATTGTTCGTCTAAAGACTGTCGTCGGCTATCAGTTGACGTACGACGCACGCGGAGATACAGCTCGGCTCTTCCTTTGATTACCACTAACATACACGATCGATGATTAAAATGATGGTTTTTGGTGCACCGTGTGTTAGGAATTGGAAGATCGTTCCGTATTTTTAAAAAATTTTCGTCGAAATCGTAGAAACAGTTTACGTGAGTTTCAAGCAATGCATTCTTGTAATTTTTATATAAGACGTCGGAAACAGATCATTTTGAGTGTCTTCCATCTCTAGACTTAAGAAACGTTTCACAATTGTTTCGTAAAAGAATACGAAAGTGATAAATATATATATATATTTCTCCTGTGAAAGACTCCTGTAAAGCTTAATTCATTTCTTCGTGCCTGTTAAAAAATTTATTCCCCCCACGACTTTTGTTTACATCTGAATATCTTATCACTCCGATAATGTGTACGTTGTCACATTTCCTAGATCAGTATTGAGTAACCAGATACGGACATTAAGGAGAAATATATCAAGATCCGATAATAGAAGTAACGGTTCAACGTCCTCGAAATATGTAAAACTTCAGAATACAAGCTGGGAATGAGACTATAAATTCACCGATGTCTATACGATTTTGAATGCACGATTTCTAATCAATTTATGCGCCAACCATAACTCACATCCACGGAATACAAATGTCTCCCAGAAACACCAGCAATAAATCCTTGCGAAAAAGCGGCGATTATTTTTTGCCGGTCCTGTGTATCATCCTCCACCGGTGGAACCGTGAAATTTTAGATTTCCATGATTTGTATTGAAAAGTAAAGTAATACGCCGTAACAGTCGTGGACTTGAAGATATCAAGGTCACCTTGACCTACAATGGAATGCGGTTCTTTTTTCAGTATACTGTCCCACCTGCTGTAAAGACTATGTCGACGACCTGTTGCGTCGTGATCTTGCGTGTCCATAAATATTGTCAGCCAAGGTCACCACCCAAGTCACTGTACTGTCATTGTACTGAATTAGAACAGAAAATTCGCAGTTTGCGAGTCAACAAAGGGCGTGAGATTTTTTGTAGTGAATTTCTCTATCGAGTTCGGACAGTTGTTTTTAAAATTGGGGAAGATACGATTTATCTATCGAATTGTATTTTCTTGCCAAGACTGTGCGTGCAATTATCATCAACGTTCTTTTTTTTTAATTCAGTTGTGGTTATCGCGAGAGAGAGAGGTGAAGCAATTTGTTACTGGTGGTATTTTTCGTTTTTCGGGCACGAACATTGGGCGCGTATCTTACTAGACGAAGAGAGGTATCAAAAGCAAATATACATATATATATTTGCCCGTTGCGATAAAAGCTATTTTCGGAGATGTAATTGGAGGAACGTAACAAATGACCGAGCAGTTAATTCCATTCGATTAAGACGTTTTCACTCTTAGATAGTGTACTATGTAAATGGAATGAAACGACTGGTAGGAGGTCAGAGATGTTATCGGTGGATCTAACTTGGACACTCTCGTTGCTGGATCAAGAAGGGATGCAAACCTCCAGGTTTCGGTCTCACCCTCACCTTTTGCTTACCGGTCTTGCCACAACCCTATCGACGAACGTCAACGACCTAGCAAATTGAAGGCCATTAGGGCATTCTTGATTAACGGGTTGGCTTCTTTTCGTAGAAGAGGTGCAGGCAATCTCGAAATTCCTTGCAGTCCCCATGTCCATGATAACCGCCATCGGAAGACATTTATACAGTTCTTCCGACGACGCCTTTTTTCCTGAGTTGAGGGTTGTCTAATGGTATACTGATTACGTCGTGATCGGCACTCTAATTTTCCAAAAGCTCTTTAAGAAGTCAGTTCAGTGAGCTCTCCGTGTAATCCTGGTGCAAGGACACACCTGCTGTCAGCTAATTCCAAGACAGGATCAGAAGGCAGTGCAATTATATGGCGAAAAAGTGTGATTACTGCACTGATGATTGCGTTGGGAATCTTCCGCAGCCATGTTCGTCCATCCACGCGCTTGGACAACCGATAGCCGGCAGGGAATGTTCACGTGATCATTTTGCAAAGGTTGAATTAGGGACATGTCGAGGAACAATTTAAATAATCTGAGTGGTGAAGTAATTCGTAAAATATGGACACCATTAGCAATCATAAATTATTCGTTCTGCTATAAATAGCTTGCGAATGTCCGTGCAAACTCTAAGCTACGTGGACAGTTTTCTGCTGAAATAATTGATTACATTGAATGAAGAGCTTTTTATAATCGCTATAGTACTGATATAGCTTCCATTTAAATATTAAACACTGTATCTTGGATAAAATCATTTCCATTGAATGCTACTATATACAGTGTTATAATTGTACCGAACGACCTGATTTTTTATAATCCATTAGAAGCATTGGTTTACGAAATGATATGCGAAAAAGATTTTGCAAAAATTATAATTTACAAGATTAGATGCAAAAATAAAAGAGGGATTTTTTAAAACTTTTTTATTTCGGCCCTCAATGAAAATTTAAAATATATGTTTTGTAGATCTATGTTAGTTATAAAATTGCTGAGAGAGAGAGAGACAGAAAATTTCATCAAGATCGATTAATATACACATGAGCTACACACGGTTAAAAATGATGAAAATCGTAGTTCCACATTTTTTAAAATCAATTTTCTGCTTAAAATCCACACATTCGCGATGCGTGTCGTTTTTTCCTGCCTCAACCGCGATTTCGATGAAATGTTCAGCATGTGTATAACTAACACAGATCTACGAAACATATATTTTAAATTTTCATTAAGGGCCCAAATAAAAAAGTTTTAAAAAATGCCTTTTTATTTTTGCATGTAATCTTGTAAATTATAATTTTTGTAAACCAATGCTTCCAATTGATTATAAAGAATCAGGACGTTTGGTACAATTATAAAATAGTTATTAGTTTTTAAAAGGTGTACGAATATATTGTACATGTAAAAGGTTTTTTACGATAAAAACAAAATAAAGACACTATTATTTACCTTGTCTAAAGTTAGGTACTAGCCCCGGATAAAATGTACCCTTCTTCAAAACAAAAAAGAGAAGTACTGAAGACCGCCGCGCAGTGCTCAAATTACGTCAATTACGTATCACGTTTCAATGCAACCGAGTGAGATTAATTATCCTGTCGCAATAAACCGCAAAATTCTCCGAAACATCTTATTTATTTCTATTTTGTGGAACTGCTCCGACTGGTTCGCGGCAAGTTACATGCTGTCGGTTTTGCTAGCTAATGCTTTAACATTGTTATTTTGTGGCACAAGGCACAAGTTATCCGGTATCCTTGTCGCAATTTCTGACTGCGTTATCCAAGTAAAGAGGAAAAAAAACACCGGTGCCGGACCGCGTATTTAAGTATTTGCCGGAGATCTTCTAGCTGTAGCTGTTCATTAGCGATTGTCAACATTCTTAGGACGTGAAAGGGTCCCGCCGCGTTGCCAATCCGGTTGCTCGACCGGTGCCATACCCTTTCGGGTGTTGATCGCACGGCTCTGTTTGGTCTCTCTCCACGTGGAGCCAACGCTGACACCTTTTCCATCCTATAAAGCAGAACGCACCATTTACGTGTAGATAACAATACTGAATCATCCGTGGAATCTGCTTGGTCGGCGGTGCGTCATAGTTTTACAGTCTACGCGTAAAAAATGGATAAATCATGCAAGTACATAATGCTAATGGATAGCAAATACAGGATGCCATGCAGTGGCCACAATCACTGTCAGAGCTGGCGTATTATTAGGTGGCCACGCGTAGTTGAAAATATAAAAAAATAACGCGATTTTTACGAACTCTGTTTGAAAAATTCAACAACGACGCTATAAATGCAAAGAATCTTGCTGCTTCTGAACAAAGATTTGTGATGACCAGACTACGGACTTAAAATTTTACAAATTAAAGCAGTGGACATGTTAAAAATATTTAAGGACATCAATGTATTAGTTTCAGCTTATATAATAGGATAATTAAAAGAAGAATACAATTTTTATTTGGCTCCTGTGTCCAGCAATCAATGCAAATATTTTGTATTTTGCATAAAGATCCGCAGTCTAGTGATAAACAGAATAGCTTAGGATAGCATTTCGTGGTATTGCGTTTTTTCTCTATGGACGATTAAAATTAAATTGTACCTTAGTGTGGCGAGGATCGATTACAGAGCTGCGCCTGGGCTCTTCGGTATTTTTCCCGTCACATTTGTCCAGTTTTTCTCCCATCTAATCGGCCGCCTTTTTGCCATCTGTTATTGGATTTTTCCTACAATTCTCGTTTCTATTTCCTGTCCACTCGGCACGCATAAAAGCGAACGATTCTGCTTTTTCTGGTCGGTTAATATTACAGTTTTCTGTTGCTTTTTTCTTCGATTAATCGGCCGCGACTGACTTCTCTTCAGCATTTGCATCTTCGACTTCACGTTGATGTTGCTTTATCTTTTTCTTGTCCTCGGCTGTTAACTTGATACCTGTTGCATAGAACATATGAATGAACCGGTTGGGTGTCGTTAAGATTATTTTTCATTCGGTTAGAATTTCATTTCTCCGTGCAAACACGTGGAATTGGAAAATAACATCGCTGTTTTAAACGTTCAATGATATTTATAAGAATTCCGGTTTTCCACTTAAGAGATTGTATTAAACACGCTCGAGCTTGCACTGCTATGCAACTTGAGAAACATAAAATATCAAACTGCATTGCTTCTTATTCTATCTTCCCTGTCTAGAAATATTTCCGCTATTGACCACTATTGCTAATGACAAAATTCGTAAAAAGTTCAAGATTCGAGAAAATCAACCTACTAAGACGATTTCAACAAAATCCCCAGGGTAAGAAATTTGTTTCAAGTGTAATGATACTTACCCGCTAGACATATTTGGCTATGGAAAGAGCAAATACTCTTGCATTCGTCTTCCTCCGAGTCTGCGTCGACCTCCACTTTCTTCCCGTTCGTTTTACTCTTTTTCGTCCTTATTTTACTGCTCGTGCTCTTTTTGCTTACGGTTGTAATCGTTTCTTTTGATTTCGCATCATCATCTTCGTCTTGTTTCGATTTGCCACCTTTCGTCGTTTCCTTCGCCCTCCTCTTTCTTCTCTTACGCTTTCGTGGACATTTTTTCAGTCGTTGCATCATGAGACACTCTTTACAAGTGTTTACAAATGACGTATTACTTATCACGTGTTAGCGCAAAAGTTACTGTCATTATTCCAGTGAAAAAAGATGGAAGTTGTATGTATCTTACAATTATTATATAATATTGTGTAATACTATTTACAATCTATTTTTACCGAACGTCAGGAGAAAAAATGTACATTTTGTAAACGTGTATAATATATTCGGTTTATCGATATGGTTGAGTAAAAGAGTAAAAATAAGGAAATACATCTATATGTATACCAGAAAGACATTTACAATAAAGTAACGCGTACAGACTGTACAACATTCAAAGTAATAGAAATCCTAATGAAGGTCTAATGATCTTCTATAATTAAAGGAGAATCTATATTTCAGTTTCATTTAGCTTTCCATAAAACGATTGAACAATTAAATTTCTAAAAAATTGAAAGGGGTAGAAGACAAGAGGCAGAGTAATTTCTATTTGGGATTTACTTGCGCTGTTCATCGTTGCTATGTCGAGTTCCGGCATACTGGTTTTCAGACAGAGCATGTGCCGTGGGTTGAGAAGCAATTCCCTTGCCTCCATCGAAGGTTTAATTTTCTTCAGCGCGAGTTCAGTTAATGAAATATGTTTCAGAACGTAGAGCGTCTTTTTCTTTGGTCTTTTTCTTCTAACCCTCACTTTCTTGCATTTCCGGTGGCTGACCTTCGTCGGCTGCGGCTCATTATCTTCGTCGAAACAGTCGTGTACATTCTTCGGCTTCGATTTCTTTTTCTTCTCCTTCTTATCATTCTGCTTCGACTTTTTTGCCCGCTCTAGTTTCCATTGCTTGTAACCCCGGCATTCTGGACGATGTATCATCTTTTTTTTACGCGATATGCAGAGTTCTTTAGACAATCTATCTTTTTTTCAGATGTGACTATGGACAGAGAAGTTTTCCAGTTGTATTGACGGCCATGGTGACATTCTGAATTGTTTGGCGAGTTTTTTAGGTGAAATGCATGTTGAGGTTTAAGATGTTTCGGCTGCGGTTAGAAGCAACATCTTGTTGCTTGAATCTCGATACGGGAACAACCACTTTGATATCTTTTGTTTCTCGTACAGAAATTCTATGCATACTTCACACTGTATTTTGTGTCATTCTCGAGAAGCACATTTCTCAAAATTGCAAGTTACAGTCTCGGAAAAAAATCTATATGAAAATGTAAAATACCAGCTACCTTCTAACTCGAAGAAATCAATGGAACACACAATGCCAACGAAGATAAAGGAAATATTAAGCAAAATTTGAAATGAAGTTCACAGTGGAAACGTTGGTTATAGATTCCACTGGATATTTCTTGAAAATGTGAGGAATTTAATGTTTCTCCATCCAGTTCCTTCGAGTTCATGAAATAAAATACGCAAGATGGATAGAGCAAAGTCGGTGCCGGAAACCGACAAGAAAGGCGAACACAAGCACAAGTTGACGCAACTGGCAGAATGCGAAGAAGTGGTCTCCGAGGAAGTTGTGAATGCTATCGGTCGAGTGAACGAGACCGTTCGAGCTGCTGACGAAAATGCGCCAAGCAGCGATGAGCTCGACGAGGATCTTGAGGAGCAGTACAAAGATTTGAATTTCTTCCTCGATCTGCCGGACGATACTTATTCTCTCACCGAGATCAGGCCGGAACTGCCGACCTGCGTACGCTATGGCGTTCGAGCGGGATTGACTCATATCAACATGCCCAAATTCTCCCCTCTGTCACGAGGCCATCAGGTGACTGACTCATCATTGTCAAAATAATGTTACTCACAGCTGTCAATAATAAATTTTCGTTCATTTACTTTTTATATCCACACTGTACTTTCAATGCGTTCTTATTGGGACTGTAGATTTTATTTAAGTAATATATATAGTATTTTATTTATTTCTCGGCCCCCCTCTCGCGGCCAAGAAATTAGACTTGGTTTACAGTTTTCCTACGTCACCCATTCCTCCATCCATCTATTAATCTATCCTAATGTCTTACAACTAATATTGCCTCTCCCTCTCTCCTTTTGATTATTTCTTTCCTCTTTTTCTCGATACTCGTGAGCCAGTCTACTATTTCTCCCACTCTTTTATCTTGTACTATCTTTTCTGTACTCATATTTATTCTTTCTACACCTCCACAGTCTTCTTGGTACCCTTACTTCATATATGTAATTATACCTATCACAGAGTCTCTACAATTTCCATAGTTTCTTTTCCTTCCTATCTTTTTTTCCATTTCCGCTTGACTGTATCCTTTGTTGTTCAGGTACTCCGTCCTCTCTTTGCTATTTCTTGTTATCTCCCCCACCTTTTCTCTTTCCCTCAGGCATTCCTTTACCGAAACTCTTAACTTCGATCTTTCCACACTCTTTCCTCAAATCTTAACGCTCTCTCTCTCATGGTTTCCCCCCAGTACCATGTAATCAGGCGTTATTCTATCCAGTTTCAGACACCATTTGATGTATTTCGTTTGCACTCTCTCCAGTTCCTCCCTTTCCTGCCACCCAAATATTCCTGCCCCATACATCATTATCCCTCCTACTAGACAGTCAAACAAGATCATTCTTTCCTTAAATTCATCCCTAAATAATCTTTCTCCTATGCCCCATACTTGCCCTAGTACCATTCCTTTGTAGTTTTACCCCCAAGTACTTAAATTCTTGCACTTCCTCAATTTCTTCTTCCTCCCATTTCCACTCCCTCTTCTTCTTGCTTCTTCTACCTTCACCAAACACCGTCATCTTTGATTTTTGTGGATTTTGTTCTAGCTTTTTCGTTCCTAGGTATATCTTCAGTCTTTTTAGCATCAGCTTCATATCTTCTTCTTTCTCCGCAGTCATTACCACGTCATCCAATATTTCTCCTTCCCCACTCTCGTTCCACCTACCTGCACCTTCTCCATCTCTGAAACTCCACAGCGTTGTCTTCTTTACCGCGCAACTGTCTAACGTTACTCTCAAAGCTGTCAATTAAAATTTTTCGTTCATTTACTTTTTATATTCACACTGTACTTTCAATGCGTTGTTATTGGACTGTACATTTTATTTGAGTATTTACGACAAAAATCTAGGTTTACTAGACTACAAAATTCTCGATTCGTAGCAGATCAGTGATCAGAGGTCCCGATTCCTTCTACTCTGCAGCGCAATTGTCGGAAAACTCGCGAGCGCGTACCGTCTAATTTCGCTCGTACGCTGCGGATGTAATCAGATCCGGGGCCGGCGATCCTGATTGTTACCGATCCGTTGAAATAACAGGGTGGAGCGACGGCGATAGCTGCTTTCGCAACCACAACGGTGTACAAGTCTCGGTGCTGGAACGAGGCGGTGATCGACCAGATAATCGAGGACGGGGATACTTTTTACTGCGAGTCCTACAAGGAAATCAACACGGACGATCGTCGTTTGCTGACCATCCTGCATCTGCAGCGGACGCTGTGCGTGCAGCACAAGCTGACCGTAAACGTGACCATCGAGGACGCGGCTTATGCGGGGAAGTTCCGATCATCGGAGCCGACGGAGCTGCACCTGGTCAAGGCTCTGGACCTTTTCTTCAAGCGTTACAACGCTGGCATCCTGTCATCTTCGGTTCTGAACATAGCGATCTGGAAGGACACCAAGTACTACAACATCTTTGACGGCCAGGCTCGAAAGGAGAATTGCGAGCCAGCTCCTGATGGTCTCAGCGGGACAGCGAAGTTGTTCCTGGTCAAAGACATGATTGGAGTTCTGTTCATCATCTTGGAGAAGAGCCACGTTAAAAATGAGCCGTTCGTTCTCTACGCGATAGCCATCAGCGGCGTCGATCACTATACCCAACCGATAGCCGTCGTCGACACGGAGAAGGTCTACGCACACGCTGTAGAAAGACGACCCAGCAGTTACAAGCTGCAAGACAAGTACCGAGCAGTGCTGCAGGGCTCCTACCACTTAATGCACCCAGCTCTACCAGCTCTAGTCCGCGGTAGGACGCACATGATCATCGCATTGGCAGCCTTAGTTTACTCGAGATTGGTGAACAGCAACAGGTGGACCAGCGGATTGGTCGATCTGATCTTCAACCAGTCGAACATATACTTCATCGACCTGGTCCGTGTGATTGACAAGGATCTGAGCGATCCTGAGTTCGAGCTGAAGATGGACGACGCCATGGGCGACGTGATTCTAGGGGTTTACTCGGCGAAAGTGAAGATCAGAACGAATGTTGTGCCGGGTTACGGTCAGAAGAGGGGCAAGGTAGCTTTCGATACTGGCTTCAGGGAGTTCTTCGAGTCACAGAACTGCGGTCTGCTCGAGATCAAGGGGATTTACTATGCGATCTGGAGGCACGATGATACATACTATTACATGGACCCGTACGCTTGCGACGATGAAGGGTTTAGGTCCGGCACCGCCGAGATAGACGGCTCGCACAAGCCGGGAGAGGCGGCTTGCGTCACGATGAACAGCTCGATCAACCAGATACTGGAGACAATTATGGAGAACACCGGAAGCAGGGACAAAGACCCCTTCATCATCCACGGCGTCCGGGTTCTGTATGTGAAGACGGGGACCAAGCCGGGAGGTCCTTTGGAGTATGTGATTTATCGAGAGAAAGGTACCAATCGCAGACCCCAAGCGTTTTCAACTGCTATCGTGATGTCACCTGGAAAAATGGACAACGACGAGTTAGTGGATATGACGCCAACGATCCGGCCGGAGCTGCTGAAGATGAAGGACGTGGCTGTGCAAGTCCCGCCGCTGATGAAGGACGCGGAGGCGTACATGATGACGGACGACGAGCCGAAGAGCTATGTGATTCTTCCGCCTGAAGAAGAGGAGGAACCTGTGGGAGACCTCGGCGAAGAGGAGGAGGAGGAAGAGGTACCTGCGCAGAGGGAGTGGGAAGAGATGGTAGAGGAAGAGGAAGAACCCGCGGAGCAGTTGCCAGAGGAACCACCTGCTGAAAAAATGATCCAAGGGTACTTGAAAGTGAACCCTAATCGATTGGTTCTTCAGGGCTCGAAGAACTGCTTGGACGAAGGGTTCGAGATAAGATCCAGGGGCAAGCAGGGTTTGATAGCAGCGCTGGTGGCCGTGGCTTATAGGAAACTGAAGAATCCTACACTCTGGAGGAACATGGATATCGATCAACTGATCGATGTGAGCGACAAAACGTATGGGGACATCGTCGAGTGGATCCGCAAGGGTAGTCCTGCTGTGACGGATGAACGGGAGGCGATGGTGGGTGAAGAGGAGGAAGAGGAAGAAGAAGGCGGCGAGGAAGAGGAGGAGGAGAGGCTGCTTCCCATTCCTAGCCACCTGGACCTGACTATGTTACCCGTCCGACTGAAGTTCGGCGAGAACGACGTGTTCTTCAAGTCGAAGGTGGACATAATCCGTGGAGATGCTGCTCCCTTGGCGAACCTGGCGGAGGCTCTGGAATGTTACTTTAAGAAGTACCACGAGCTGGTGCTGGAGAATAAGAAGCTGATGTATGGGATCTGGAAAGATAACGATCAGTTCTTTCTGTTCAACCCTTACGGCAGTGACGCCGAAGGCTGGCGTCTTCGGGATTATCCGGCTTCTTTCGCCGTGCTCGGCACCCTGAACGAATTAATCGATCTTCTGCATGGCGTGATAGAGTTCAACGATCCTAGCTTCACCATCCACTTCGTGGCACTGGATTCGATTCAACCTGGCAAGTTCGCGGTCCAATTCGAGATCATTGTGCCGGAAGACGAGATCGAGTTGTTCAAGACGAGGTTTCTGCCAATCACTGATGAAGATATACAGACGTTAGAGGATGAGTTGAAGCCCGCGGTGGAAGAGGAGGAAGAGGTTGGCATCATTGATGTGACTATGGGCGAGGAAGAGGAGGAAGAGGAGGAGGAGGAGGGAGGAGGACGAGGGGCTCGCGCGGGTCCCGCTGAAGTATCCGAGAAGCCGATAGTAAATCCTCTGGTTGAGGTTCCCGAGACAGATCAGCCCGACACGCCTTACAGGTTGAATTTGGCGTTGCTCACGGCTGGGTTGAAGATTCCCAAGGAAACGGAACAGGAGATAAGACAAGTACACGCGCAGAAGGCTCTGGAGAAGCTGAAGTACAATCACCCGCCGCCATACGTCATGCCATCGAATAAAACGTTGATCAAGCTGCTCGAAGCGAAACGAGCTAAAAGATCCATTCCTTCCTTGGTGTCGAGGTTCTCCATCGATTCCAGGCTGGACGTGAAGAAAAAGGGCGGTTTCAGTGCCTTGCACTTGTCTAGATCGGCCGTCATGACGACTGCAGCGCCAGGAGCGGCAGGAGGAGTACCCTCGAAGAAGATTAAACTATGTCCAAAGAGATACCTTTTCTCGAGGCTGCTGCCGATTTGTCTGATACCGATGAGGGCCATCGACGATATGTACATCCAGTACGATGGACCATACGGGGACGAGGTAGAGGAACCTGACGATGAGAAGCCACGGGACGACATGGTTCGAGAGGATTTACCCGAAGCACCTGTGGGTGTCCGCATTCGACCAACTTTGATACCGTTAGGGCCAATCATTCGGACCCCGGTTCCTGAGAAGAGAACGGGCACCTGTCCAGAGAAGAAGAAACGGAAGTGCCTGCTAGCTAAGGGTGATGTGGGAGACGCTTTGATGGAAAAGGTCCTTTGCAATACCGAAGACCTCCTGCTGGAACTGTTTTTCCCGGATTTTAAAGTGACAGACCAGGTTTGAGTCCTTTCCAAGACCATTTTATATTTGTTGTTATGATTTCGCTGTTGCTATCTGTGATACCTTCGTTGTTACAATAGCTGTACATGGAGGATAAGGATTCTAAGATCAAAATTTCGCGGAAAGGATCCGTGGATTCTCAGGAGACCACTATTCGGATGAAACCGACCAGCTCGAAGAAGAAGCAAGCGAAACGGTCTGCTCGATTGAAAGTAAGATATTTAGCCCCCAATTTTATTTGGCTATAAAGAATACGACCGAATTCTATCTTAAATTACCTCGAAACTCAAGGTCACCGACGATGGAATTCGGGTACTACAAGGTAGTATGTGCCTAGAAAACCGTGCGGAGATCGAAGAGTGTCATTTCAAGTCCTGCTTCTTCGCCGCCCTGCTATGTATCCTAGCAAAGATCAAGCTAGATCCAGACAAGTTCTCTCCAACTACTCTAGATCAGTTCGTCTACCTGGGAGACAAGATCTATCAGAAAACCGGGAAGTTGCGTTTCAAGCCTTACAGATGGTTCCATCATATCGAAATCATGAACACGATCTATAACGTGATCACCAAACAGGCTATTTACGCCGATCCGGAGAGCACCGATCAGGACGATCTCGAGTACACAATGGACACGTTCTTCGAGAACAACCAAACGGGCATAATAGTGTTCGCTAATTGTTCCTACGCCTTCTGGAAAGCGAATGGGGTGTATTACCTCTTCGATCCTTATGCTTGCGATGAAAATGGAAACGTGGGTGAAGAGGGATACTCCTGTTTGATGGAGTTCTGTGATTTGAACGGTCTGCTGGAGAAGATCGAGGCCAACGTGGGTGAGAACACGAAGAAGCCTTATCGATTGTACACCGTGTGCATCGCTCACATGGAGACGAAGAGGAGAAGAAAGAAACGCAGGAAGAAGGTACAGCACTGCGTGGATAAACCTGAAATGGAAGTTCCTGTCGAAGAACCACCGGAAGTGGAGTTGTCCGCGGAATCATCGGTGTCCCTGATCGAGCAGTTAGATTGGGTGAATGCGGAGTCGAAGACGAACTTTGGCTACGACATGACGATCCCCGGGTTCGCTCCCATCAAATTCTGCAACGCTGCGATGCTGGAGGTAACTGTCCTTGAGAACGAAATCACCACTCCGATATTAGCTCCTTTCAAAAAGATCACGAAGAAGATCACGGAAGACATGGACGAGTACGAAATAGCGAAGCTGCTGATCAGGAAGAGGATCGTCGAGAGAAGGTTCAAGACATCCACGATCGTCGCCACTCCTCTGGATCTCTGCATCATGGCCTGGTCCTTGATCCACGACCCCATCACTTGGTCAGTGAAGACAGTTAGGGGACTGTTCGGGGCTGTCCTGGATTACTCTTTCGACATTTTGCTAGCTCTTCAGGATTCGACTGTCAGCGACATGACCGACGGCATGCTGCCAGAATTTGAGATCGCTAATTACGTTTTCCGAGTGGTGTTCGTGCCTCTGCATTACGGGACTCTGTATGCAACCGAAGGCTGGAACCTGGCGATGTCGTTGCAGAAGATTTTTGATACTCCGAGCTACACGGGCGCTATTTTAGTTTGCGGTACGGTGCACATAGGAGTGATGAAGAACGGAGAGAACCATTTCGCTTGGTGGATCGTTGTGGGCACGAAGAACCTGAGGATCATCACTGCCACAGACATGAAAGAGTTCTTGAGGTTGATCGTTAAGGTCATCGATCAACCTGAGGAGGAGATATTCGTGATGAGAGTGATCACTGTGTCCTACGCCCAGAAGATGGACCCTGACTGCAGCGATACTAAAGGACTCCACGAATCAGTCGAGCCAGCAACTTCATTGCCACAGATCCACAGAATGCCAACGGAACCTTATGATCTAGAAGCGATCTTCAGACCCAGTGTGCCGGAGAACAAGCCAATATTCGTTCACGGCACGGTAGCCTTGAACAACAGAGATTCTATAATGGAACCGAGAGTGAAAAGCTGCTATTTCGTTGCTATCCTGGCGCTGATGGTGCAGAGGGATATCGTTCAGAGTCCGATGCCAGAAATGGTGGACAAGGTCCTAGAAGTCGCAGAATCAGTTTATAGAGAATTCCCGGAGCCCAAGTTCCATACAGAGCACATTTTACGTAATCTCACAATCATGAACAGGATTTTCGATTTGCGGGATTGCACGTCGCCTTTGGTTTTGCTTACGACGAACACACGGACCATGAGGAACGATTTTTATCTTCAGGTGAGTGCTTCGGATATTATATTTATTATTTTTTATAAATATTCCAACTCATTCATGTCCAACTCTACGATTGCGAACCAACGATAAGGAAAGCTTTTATCGATAGGTGAGAAAACACCTGAAGAAGTTCTTCAAGGTATACGCAAGCGGGCTGATACACTTCACGAATTGCTGCTACGGATTCTGGTATTCGAGAAGCACGAACGCGTATTACTACATAGATCCCTACCAGTGCAACGAGAGAGGAAAAAAGGTTTCAAGCGGGGGCAAAGCTTGCCTATGCATCTTCCCGAGCCTCTGTCCTATGGTGAAGAACATGTGCTTCAATCAGCTCGCGGAGACAACGGGCTTCTTCATCCACCGCATCCACGTGGACTCGATCAACGTTCCTCCGTTCAACACCTTCAAAGAAGACCCGATGTGGCTGTACCTGGACTACCATTGGAACTTCAGACACGCTCCCGACATCGTGAAGTCGAACGGCAAGAAGAAGAAGAAGAAGATGAGTGAAGAAGAAGACGAAGGGAAAGTGAAGCAGTTTTGGAACAACTATGCCGTGGAAGTGTCGAACCTGATTTACTCCGTTTGGGGGACGATCGGAGCGTACGATGCCAGGTTCGGCGATCGAGCAGGAAGGAACCAAGCAGCCATTTGCGTCGCTGTTCTAGCAATGCAGTACCTGAGCCATCCATCAAGATGGGGACCTGCGATCTTGGACTCGGCAGTGATCTGCGGGGACTCTTACTATACCGAAAGCGTCAGAGGAGCCATTCAAAAGTGCGCCAAGTATTACAACCACTTCAACCTGCAGCCCTGCTTCAAGATATTCCCGCATTTGTGGGTGATCGACTTCAGGGATAGCGTCTGCGGCGTTCTTTACGGCGCTAAGAACAAGATCACGTTAGCTGCTGCTTTGAACAAAGCCTTCGATGAGTCACCGAACATCCTAATCGACTGCAACAAGATCGTCCTGGCGGGTTTGGCGGCTAAAGATGGATTCTATGTTGCGGATCCTGGATGGGTTGGGCCGCCACTGTTCGAGAAAGATCATGGAGCTATCTATGTCCTTCGCTGCAGGAACATGAATTGTTTAGTCTACGCCGTGGTGAAGATGCTGAACACGAACAAGAGAATAGACTTCAGGATCACGCCGGTTGCGTTCACGTTCGAGCAAGAGGACTTCAACTTTGTGGACAGCAAAACTCGCGAGAGCAAGAAGAAGGTGTTCCTGGAGCCGCTGCGAACGACACCTGGAAAGAGCCATGATCCTGGTACAGTGATGGGGCTGATCTTTCAATTTCTGGCAGTATTCTTCGTAGGGGATGGGACCTTAGTCTATTTACTCTTTAACTTACTGCCTCTTAATTCTTCTTTTACTTTTTAAAGACGCTATTACTTTGTCAGTAGTTCCTTCTTCAGTGTTTAGAGGGTCTTGCCAACCTAGTTGTCTTTCTTCCAGCTTCTCGTCCTCTCCAATCTCAGTCTTCCTAACTTGTTTTCTACTGTTTTACGATCAAATTCTACCTTTCTCTATTTCCACCTTTCAAAGGCACACTTATACCTGGAGCCGACATAGTGCCAGACGAAGATTCGTACCTGTTGTACCACAAGAACCTCTCTACTGGTATCAAGAAGGGTCATAAACTGGAATACCCTGAATTACCTTCTGTGGAGCCAGTATTAAGCCACGAGGCCATGCACAGCGCGATGATTAGCACCACCTGGCACTTGAACCTAGGCCAAGCTGATCCTCTGGAGAAGACAGAACCGAAATTCGACCCCGTGTTGATCGGCCACGATCCACAGAAGTGTGAGAAGCGCGTGGTTGGGACATTCCAACCTCAGCAATCTGTGCAAATGTCGATCACCGATCTGCTGGCAGCTTGCGACGATTATCCAAGATTGGTGGACTTCAAGAGCGAGAAGACTACTTTCGAAAGGCCCGTCGTGTGCACTAAGGCGACTAGTTTCCTTACTGAGACTGCTCGCGAGGAGTTCAATACCTGGACGATGGATATGCGTAGGAGCGTTTACACCACTTACAAACATCGATTACCGAAACCTAAGAAACCGACAAGTGCGTCGATTGCTGAAGAAGACGCCGTGGACGCGGACGAAGGTGCAAGTGTAGCTGCAGATGTGGATGCAGATGCGGACGAAGTGCTGTACAACACAGAGGCGACAGAGGGAACGGAAGACGACACTGTCACGGAACCGGAAGCGGAGGCTACCACCGAAGATGATTAAATGGTTTCTGTACAGTGAAAGTGAGATGCTTTCAATCATTAGATTTGTCTCACGTCAGAGAGGGCAGTCGTTTTGTGCTTCTATTTTGAATAGTGCATATTCCTTTCTCAGTGTTCATGATTGGATAACATGGTAACTGTATCATATCCCTGGATTTTTACGAGATTTTGAATCAGTGATGTACAGTCGCGGCGGATAGTAAGTTAACGAGTGGCGTATGCAAACAAATGAATATGACACATCTTTAATCTTTGATAATGATAATCAGACTGCGGATCTTTACGCAAAATAAAAATGTTTTGCATTGATTGTGTGAAACAGGAATAACATAAAAACTGATTACATCCCTTAACGACTTTGTTAAATTAAAAAACCAACAATAGAACATTCTTGAATTTTTTAAATCTTTTACTGTTTTATATCTCACCCAATCAATTTCTTCATAAATGCATAAAGATCCGCAGTCTAATGATAATATATGTTTCGCCTACATATTTGTTTATTTACTTATTTATGTCATTCATCATTAGACTGCGGATCTTAATGCATTTATGGCTTATAAAATTTTCGTACGATTTTTATTCATTTTGAATCTACAAATGCTATTACCAATGAAAATAGGATTTTATTTGGTCCCACTTTTTAAAAAATTGTCTACAAAATTTGAAAATTCATTTGGCTACATATCATCAATCGTTAACTTACTTCCCGACTCAACTGTAGGTACATAATTTGTAAATGCATATGAAAAGGATCTTCATATCAGTGTTTTCGTGGTTTGACTTGGGAAAAATTCGTATTTGATTTTATGAACTTATTGAGTCGCAGAGAGATTTATTAAAAATTAGATACTTACTTTACTACTTCACGTATCTCGTACATACATGTGTGTTGAGTTTCCCAATGGCTGTGTATTTTGAAAGTATTATAGTATAATAAATTATTGTACCAACTTGTCCTTTGCACTAAATTATCAATTATCATGTTCTTTGCTGTTCCTATACTTATTTACATATAAATCCTCTTTTAGATCAATTGCACCCTTACCTACCGCTTTCCATTACATCGTTTTCATGTACTTTTCAATTCCCTATTCCCGAACTGGATTTGCATAGACGATCTACTAATAAGTATAAACAGTTTCTTTCTCTGCACAAAAATTTGTTATTTTAATTCCAGTTAGACGAGCAAGACAATGGGTAGCTTTGTGTACCAGAGATCTTTATTTTACGTGTACGTGTAATTCCTACTAGGTGACTACCCATAATTAAGTATTCGTGTATGAATGAAGGACCAAGATAAATGATTATTTTATGTATTTGTCAAAGGTTAATAATATTGCTTTAATTTTCAATAAAGTTCGTATTTTTCCAAAGCGTTTATGTGATATTTTAAAAATTTTTAATCAATAATTCTAATTATATGCAACAGAGAGAGTTTTGAGAGTCATTGTATATCCAAATTGAAAAATCCTGGATTGATATTTCAGATTGAAACGCATTCGTTATCATTCACAGCGACAATATCGTCGCAATGATTGATGGGGAAAACTATCGTGCCGAACGTAATAGTGCAATTTCATCGTTCACGGTCATGTTTATTCATACGTTGCTTACATAATTCATGAAAACAACTCTGTGATAGGATCGAATGATAACGTGTTAATTGAAATAATTTATTGGTTCAAGCGAATCGGCAAAAACTCATTAAAATATATTAGCTTTTTTAAATAATTCACAGAACATTCTTCGAACATCTTCAGGAAGAATACATATACATATCAATATTCCGTTCGAGTGTTTTGAATAAGTTATGTAACCGATAATGGCTGCAACGTTAATTTATTTCGACAGGTAAGGTCAAGGTTGATATTGTGATTAATGAAACACTGATGAAGTGGCGTAAAAGATCTCATGATCCAGTGATAGTTCCCTGCGGATTCAGCATTCCTGTATCGAGGACGTTCAAGGAGATAAAATATTTTGAATAAATTATTGGAACGCAAGCATTGATCAAATTGTGATTTATTCGACAAGAGGAACGTACAAATTAGAAACATCGGCGTTGGACGGCAATATCAATATTAAAATTAAAACTTTACAACAGAATGTTACAGAATCAGCGAGCGATACGTTACAAACTTTATTATGTATATCCTATCCGCGATGACATAAGGTTAAGTATAAAATTATACAAACTATAAGGGCAGCAGTAAATTGGGGTACAAATTACGTTTGTAAAAAGATCCTCGAAACTTGTAAATTGTATAAGCAGTGTTAGATTTGCACGTTAGGTCTTAATCATCTAGGGATACAAAGTTAATGGCGACACACAGAACTGATATAATTCTATAGGGTTATCCAAAAGTACCTTTAGGCTGTTGAATGAGAATATCTGTCAAACGCCATGTTTGTTTCTTGTCACTTTCTTGTATTTCTAACCTACAATGATAGACAATTTTAACAATGGAGTCGTATACGATTGAAGAGCGTGTTAAAGTTATTAAATTTATTTTGCAAATAGTGTTCAATAAAAAATACCCATCGTAATATATCAGATAATCGTCCATCAGAGCAAACAATTCGAAATTTGGTTAAAAAATTTGATGAAACTGCATCTGTTCATGATAAACCAGAGTCTGGCAGGCCAAAAACAGCACGTTCGAATGAAAACATTGCTGCTGTTCGTGAAAGTGTTGCTAATGACCCGTCAACATCAATTCCACGTCGTTGTCAAGAATTGAGAATTTCTTCGAATTGATGTCTGTAAACGTGGTCGTGGTGGTGATTTGACAGATATCGTCTTTCACACATAATTTTCATAGATGACATCTGATAATTAAATAAAAAAACCAATAAAATAAAAAATATGTTCTTTATTTAAAAAAAACTTCCTATAGTCTATTTTGGATAACCCTTTATATCGTGTTAAAGGAGAATTAATAATAATCCACAATATACAAAGAACACATTAAACGCTTCAAAGCAGCTTGGATCGTTCTGATATGATTCGGCGTCGTCAATTCAATTCGATGATCGTTCCCGATCATCTTTCGTATACGATATCAAAGATAAAACATTGTGCATTCAACTGTGAATCGAGAAGGTAGAGGACAATGTGTTAACTGGTGTTAGAACATTTATATTTCTTATATCTTTCGTCGTTCAACTTTCGTAAAATTCGGTACATTTGCATTTTATTAGTTACAAGTGCAATAGAAGGCCCCGTGGCAGCTGGAAACCATCGAAATCGATGCGCCGCACACTGGGCCCGATTGAAGAAGCACGCGACATGTTTGAATAACTCTCAAACCACCAAAGATATTGCAACGAAATTTGAATATTTAAAAAAATAATTCCTTCTCAATGACTTGTAACTTAATATATTTCACATTTGTTTAACTGTTTCTATTAATTTTTCTAATCGAATTGTTCAAAATGTGAAAGTTGATTTTTCCCAAAATGTCGCGTGCTTCTTCGATCGGGCCCAGTGTGCGCCGCGCCGCTGACCAGAGTTGTGTTAATTCAATTACACAATTGAATTACATTGTATTTCAATTATATAGCAATTCAACTACGTCGTAACTGAATTACATAATTCAAACCTTTCGATTAATTAAATTACCAAGTATTTTAATCAGATGTGTAATTGAAATACAATATAATTAAAATACAGCTCTCCAAATTACAGCCCAGAACTCTGAAGGAGTGCGATATATTTTTATGTTTTTCTTTCATACAACTTGTTCGCTGTCTATGCGGCCTCGTTCTCCTTCAGAATACGTAACGCTATTTCATAATCGCACTCCAACGGGCAATTACGGATTACATTGTAATTTAATTGAATGAAGACCTGAATGATAAATTACAATATGACTGAATTACGATGTAATTCAATTACTTTGTAATTATAATTCCTGGAGTTGTTCAATAGTGATTCTGCACAACTCTGCCGCTGACAAGGACCTCGATATATTTTGTATGCATTCACAGTAGCTTTATAGGAAGCAAACGTTTCAAGCAACTCTCAAACGAACAGCGCGTATATACGATACGAATGCTACACTTAGTTATTATATTTAAATATACGCGATAACAATAGTAACAATAAAATTTAAGTACATCGATTTGTTTTCAAACGCGACACGCGGGCGTGCGATTTCAACTTGCTCTTGCAAACTTCGTTCATTCGAAATGATAAATCTCGCAGGTCAATAAAAATTAGTGAACTCTCTGAAAAGATCGAGAAAGTTTGTCGTAGTGGACGTTAACAATTTCGCGAAGATAAATTTTGTCCGCATGAAAATGCAATTTATGCAACGAATTAGGCGTGAATAGTAGTAATTTTAGTTTAGCTTGCACCAGAGTTTGCTTTTTTTTTTCTTTTACGGACACGATCGACCATAGAAATGGTTAGGCTCGTTCGCGTTCACGATAAACTTTCGCGAGGCCATGTTGAAAACGCTCCCGCACGGTGGTTACGTTGAATTTCAGTTGGTTTGATTTTACGACTAATGCTCATGGTAACGCGTATTCGTTCACCCGCCTAAAGACGCAAACGCTTCGACAATCTTTCGTTAAAATTTCCTGTCATCCGAAACCAGCTAGGAATTTCCACAAGTGCGGTTCGAGGAAGATCTCTACGGATTAAAACACTTTTGATTTCGAGTGACGTTTACTTTGATTACTATGTCAGATGTTCATGGAGTTTGAATCAAATGTCGATGGTTCGGTCCCGGGTTAGTATTATGATTCGTTTGATTTGTATGAAACCCCTTTTGGTTCTCTTCCCTTAGATTAATAAACTTAAATATATTGCAAGTAACCTTACCGCAGGAATTCTAACAAAATATTCAAACTACATACTCTAAATTGTTGGATCCTTTTCAGACAAATGCTATGGTGGGAAAGGAATCGTTGTTCGCTCAATTATTACAATCGCTTTATCAATTTCTAGTTTCAGAAAACGTTAGGAAACCATAAATCTATTGCGATTCACCATACTTTCGCGTAACTCCTTGCACTCGGATGGCTTCTTACGCTAATTTTCGAGTGCGAAAGGTCGATAACAAACGATTAATAAATAGAAATTCGTATGCTCGGACGGTCTGTCACGAACAAGGTAGAAAACAAAATTGGAATAACATCTTAGTGCTACTAAACTGAAAAGGATCGAATAAAAAAAATAAAAAATGCGTTCGACGATGGCTGGAGGATAGAAGTTTGTCGTTGCAGGAGCTCCTCGTTTGTTCGATCGCATCATCAGCGAGAATGATCTATTCGCTGGGCGTCTGTTCTTCCGTTGCTGGTTTCGTGTACAGAATTTCAGCATACTCCGTTTTGTCCTCGTTTAGACGACGGGGGTTGACACCCTGTTGCTGTTGTGCCAGATCCAATTCCGCGTAAACTATTCCGGTTTCGCCGGTCGACGGATTAGGTTTGTTCTCCTGCCCGGTCGCCGGCGCTGTCTGCAGCTATTGAATCGAAATCATTTGATTAAGAAATCTGCTTCTCCCATTAAACAGCTATTTGCATGATCCGTTAAGAATCTTTATGCGCCTGGAACTTGAGCTAGACTTCGGACCGCGAGTTTTTATGCAGATGCGAATTTTTCTGGACAGATTTTAGGCGCCTGTAGCAAACATATTTTAGACATTGAGACGTTCGAGTGAATTAAAATTATGCGAATACATTGTTGAACATTACCGAGCACTTTCATTGGTTTTTGCACGTGGGAATATGATTGCATGGAACGTTCGAGGACTGCTCGTGATCCGGAGATCTTGGGTTCTAGATTGTTTCTTTGAAAGATTCTTGTTCGTATTAATGATCAAGTGATATGGGCTGAATAGTATAATCTGAGAATACAATTTTTAGTAGGGGATATATGTACCGTTTATTTTGAAAGTGGCCTAAGTCCATTTTCGAGAAAAATCAAGCTAGCAATTTTAATATTTATTTTCATTCTGAAGCAAATTTTAACTAATACATTTAAAATCACAAAGATTTTGTAAAAAGGAAATTAGCTGGTTAGTAGAATGATACTATGATTCATTTTGTGTGTGTGTGGAAAACACCATTTATGCAATTCAGGAAATCTTCTATGTAATTTATACATATAGTTAGAAGATTTCTATGTAATTTATATAGTTAGAAGACTTCCTGAATTGTATAAATGGTGTTTTTCACGCACACACACACACACACAAGTTTTGTAATGAAATATAAAATAAATTGAATATTGTTTTTTCAATTTGAAGCATTTTAAAGTATATTGAATGGACTTCGGTTATTTCAAATTTTATGACAAATCTAGTTATTAATTTCGAAAGTGGCTCAAGTCCATTCTTGGTAAGAAGACACATATTATTCACTCAATAATTGCTATTATTTTAATAGGAACATATTTAATGAAACGTGAAATAGCGTTGACCGAGTGCATAGCAGTTATGATGCAGTGATCAGGTCTTTACCATGCGTTGAAGTCTCTGACGAAATGCGTGTCGATGCAATATTTCAAGTGAGTTCAAAAATAAAGAAAATATTAATCTAATCACGATTGTCATGAAATTGTCAAAAGCATCTGCCGTCCAAGAGTTAAATAAATTCTGTTAAAATCCGATATATTTCCATTTTAACGAAATATTTTCATATGAAATACCTTTTCATCATCAACTGTAACAACAGTCCTCATGGTGTCGGTGTCAGCGCCAGACACTTTATCCTTGTTGCGTTTGAAGAGCCGAGAGAAGCTGATTTTCGGTTTTCGTTCTCCACGAGATCCGTCAACTTCCGTTCTGGAGTACCTTCCAGCGCTTTCAGTGTCGCTTCTAACAAACAAAATTCATGTTCACCAAAACCCATTCAAAAATTCCAGATGCAAACATCCTTCAAACTCTTTTCACACTGAAGAAACCCGATGCGAAATGCACGATACAAACAGAATTTGCCTGAAAAATGTCACAACTGAATGAACGAGAATTACACATTATATTCGAAAATGGTTTATTCGAATAATTCATTAGTGCAAACGATGCACTGAATTATAATTTAGAAAAAAAATTGTCTAACAAATAGATTCTTTCGGAATGTCGGTAAATTTCGTCAGCAAATAATTAGCTACGTGAGTGATCAATAGTTATTATCTACAATAAGCACACCAGTAACCAATAGACAGCAGCTGGGATTAAATTTCGGGATGGAAAAGTGTGGGAAACAGTCAGTTGGAGTATTCAGTTGCAAAACATGCAGCAGCGATTATAAAATTGATGAAATCATTGCAAAACTGGCGTTCAAGCTTATGAAAACAGATTTTATTATTTCCCAACGAGATCTTAATGAATTGTTTAACGTGAATTCAAAAGCAAACTATTCGTTCGCCTCTAATTACCAGAAAATATGACGGAAATTTGTTCGTGGCTAGCAATACGATGCACATTAAAATAATTTGATTGAACAGTGAAGCCGGTGCATACGAAATCTTGTCGTTTTTATCGTATCATTATATTAAACATCATTATAACGCTATCAATATTTCCAATAACCCGCATAAATTATGTTTGAACTATTTACTTCAAGTTTTTTTGTTTAACCCAATAAATTGATCTTAATATATTTTGATTAACATTCGTTTTACATTTCAAATTAGTTGTGACATTAATTGGAGGTTTTCATCTGTTATCGCGTGATACACTTTTTCTACTGCGTAGTGCATCAATTTGAACGTATGTATGTATCCCTGTTGAAGTCATCGTGAAACGGCGGCAAAAATTTCAACAAGAACTAGGTTTCATAGGCACCAATTTAATAAATAAGGCAATTAATGAGTGTAAGATGTGTTGACAAAAAGAATCGCAAATTATTATTCTGAACAGTGACCGACATACGTACCAGTCACTGCATTAAATTCTCGCATGATTCGGCAATGTTTAAATGACATGATACATTACAATCGGATCGAGATTTAGTAATTAGCATAACATGATTTTTGCTGCTGCTCGTTGAGCATAACTTGAATGAAGATCGCATAAGAACTAAATTAAGTCCTCGGAGGGCTGCTCTTTACTTTATCGGACTCGAAATTTGTACCTTTCTCCTATAAATTATGATGTATTTGGTATTTAATCCAGTAGATTTGTACCCGGGCGGCTGCAGGTCGAAGTTTCGATCCTGTAGGATCAATGGTTCAGGACTTATCCTTGCTTAAAGTTGAGCAATCTGCAGTGTTTTTGACAGGTAAGGGCACCGCCATATTGGTTTGTAGCGACGACCACGAGCCGCTTACCGAACAGAATCGTCGGTATCCAATTAATTAATTATTCTGCTCGATAAGCTGCGCGCGACCGTCACTACAAACCAATATGGCCGGCGTCCTCACCTGTCAAAAACACTGCAGATTGCTCAACTTTAAGCAAGCATAACTCCTGAACCATTGATCCTATAGGATCGAAACTTCGATCTGCAGTCGACTCGGGTACAAATCTACTGGATTACATACCAAATACATTATAATTTATAGTAGAAAAGCACAAATTTTGTGTCCGGTAAAGTAAAGTCTACCCTCTCGGAGTACGAGAGACTCGTCTGCGGCAAAATGGGTTTACAGTAATCCGGATTACAGAGGAAGGAAAAATTAATTTTCTTAAAAAGGGAATAATATAATTTCGTGATGTGGAAGGTCAGTCAATTAGTATAACAATAAAGCAACGTCTCGTGAGAACATTAAGACAGCACAACGTGAATCGAAGCTTGTGCAGTTGCTGGTGCAATGTTAATACGAAGTTTTTTGATATTTCCCACGTGATGATGATTCGACGTTCACGATGAAAGCTTGATGGCGTTTTTTTTTTAAAGAAGTTGAAAAAGGCTTGCCTTTGCATATCGATATTGTCTGGAGTGTTTGTTTTCTCATAACGAAGGAGACTAACACTCACTGCTGGATCCGCAGCATGTCTGAAAATTTGCCATCTGCTTGCAATATCGTAAGTATCAATGGAAAAACCATCAGCATGAGCCCGAACGAGTTTTACTCGAACCGTCTTTCTTCAGATCAAAATATCAATGAAAATCTTAATTCGAGTGTACTTTAATTATACATTTAAATGCAGTTGTACGTGTTAATCTATTTTCCCCATTTGGCAATATGTTTCACACATACAAAAAAAGACTGGTATTACACGAGTGTGAATTCTCTAACCTTTCTTCGAATCTATTTCGTCCACGATGTCGAAGAGATTTTTATAGGTTAGGAAATAAAGTTGTGGTTATTAAAGAGGTCTCTTAAACCGACAAGAAAACTATTATTACACACACAAGATATTAAATATAAAAACCACTATTAGAAACATATAGAATATTTCTTGCACTGTATTGTTTTTCAATCGATAAATTATAGGAACGATGAATTTAGAAACAAAAAGGTTCTAAGCCGTATCTCACAGCAAAAAGATTTATATCGAACGAAACGTGGATCATTTTTATAATTCCACAGTTCAGGAAATATGTTTTTCGTATCTTTGCAACTTCATTGTGTTCTTTGATTCTATAAACACGTATTCGATATAATCAAATTCACTGAGAAAATCTCTGTTTTCGATGCTTGATTAGGCTCCGTTAATTTTTCATTGTAGTTTTCCCCTGTTTGCAGAAAAATAAAATTTGACAAGCTAGTCAAAGTGTTCTACGGTAAAGCACAGGCAAGGAAAAAAGTGTATTAGTTACGGATTTTTGAAGAGAATATTGGAACACCAATAGTGCACTGTGCTACCAGAAAGTCCACTACGAATATTCGAAGGAAAATGGATACTCACGACTCGCCGAGGGTCCTGGTCGTTGTATTATCTGAAAATTATTGAAAAACACAGGTTTCTTTAGTCATGCTCAGACGATTCGTTTAAAAATTTTAATCGGATGTATTTATAGTAGACGAGCTCTGGAAATTATTTTAACTTTTAATTATTCCTTAGTTTTTACACAGAAAGTCGATTCTTTATTATTTAATAAGAAAGTATTCACAGTTATACTTTCCCGTCTATTATCGATACAAAGGCATGAAATGGAATCAACAGAACAGTAAGAATGGTCCAGCTTAGCCTACTAGACCCAATTTGTAAGATTATAGAATTTTGCACACTCAAGTCAGAATTTACATTCTACTGAACATTTTAATTACAGGGAAACTGAATATTGTCAAAGCTGGATAGACAGTGGTAATAGTTGAAGAACGATGGCGGTGTGTATGACAGGGATGGCACATTCTCGTGTACGTTCGTCTGTATTTAAAACAAATGTTTTATTTCAAAAATCATATAATACCTAAGTATAATATCATAGCGATGAATGAACTTACAGTTAATTACATACAGCTCTCTATATATTAACTTCATTTGAATTCTTAATTAGATTTACTCTTGCCTATTGCGTTGTATCTACAAGTACAGATACAAAATGTTCATGTTCTTCTCGTATTCGTATCATCTTATTCATCTCTTTTCTTCATGTGCTCGCTGTGTTCGTGTGTACATGCGTGTGTGTGTATGTATCCGGTGTGTTACATATGTTTCTCGTATTCCATTTATCGACCGTATAACATTCAAAATTCTCTGCTCGCAGTTCAATTTCGCTTCTTTTCCGTTTTTTTTCTTTTTTTTTTTTGACAAATTCTTAAAATCTTAAATCTTTTTTCTAAATCGTTCCTCTCGTTTTTCGAAGTAGCGATCTCTGAAGTATTCTTAAAGTGCTTTGCCACATCCTCGGTGATGCTGTCTGCAATTGGGCCCTCGTTACACAAAGGAAAAACCATAGACGAAAACACGCGTCGGTATACCGAGAAACGTAATCATCAAGAAACTGACGTTCCCAAAAAACGCAAGTAACGCACGTTTTTCTCTTTTCCCCTCCACTCTCCGATCATTGTCGCATAAAGGCTCGCCTAACGATAATCTTGATTGACTTCTAAAAATGTTTCAGAGAACACCATATTCAGGTATTCGCGAATCCGTTATCGTTTATAGTCGTAATTTAATACCTAGACTTACATTAACATAAATATATATATTATTAGCCTGATAATAATATATATATAAATATTTATACTCCATTGTATGGCCAACGATCATGCTTCTCTTACAATTATTACAATATATTAACCGCCTTAAGAATATTAAAAGTTTTACAAAATTTTCAACCCGGAGCCGCTCTTCCACTAACTTCATTTACAAACCTAAGGAAAAGAATGATGGGAATCAACGCCGTTCGTCGACGATATCGTTCGAGTGCAGCGCACAGGGTTCGTAAAAGAAGAAGTTTAACGCGTTCTCTCTTCCGTGTTCCACGCTCGTTGGAAGTCGCGTGCTCTCCGTTTCCGTTCGCGCACGTGCGCGCACGGTTTCGACGCGTTCGCGCACGAGCGTTGCGCCCGCCAGCATGATCATCGCGTATAAATTAATTATCGTTACCATTAATCAATCATAGAACTCAGTTAGGAAATAAGTCGCTTAATATCATTAAAAAATGTACCGCAAGGAATTTCTTTTTTTTTTTGTACATTAACGCGTAATATCGTTAGAGCTCCCCGTAAATCGATTATCGTATCGATGCGCTTCGTTGCACTGGCCGCTATACAGGCTGCACGTCCAGAAAGTGTAGCATCAATTTTTCCGTTCGTCTAACTGTTCTCGGATCGCACAAGACCCGTCCGTAGCAACCGATCTTCCATTTTGGTTTTCGCGCCGGAGATCGACGATAAAATCGCTGTAATCTCGATGATTGCGAAATTATTTTAGCGCATACTTTGGCAGTGATGCTCGATACAGGTCCTAGACGCTTCTCGAACCTGCTTGTGCTATTTCATTGCGTTTCTCGATCCATCGGACTGTTGCGCTTAGGATGACCGACGACCTTATTTCCACCGAGTCGATTCGTCTTTGATAAATATCTTTATAATGGCCAAGGCGAACAAACTCGTCGCAAATATTCGACGACACACAAATAAGTAAACCATTATTTTATTTCAAGTTCTGGCGACTTTGTTTATACTTCAATCGACTGGAAAATTTGATAATGTCTCGTTTGGAGCCGCTTCTCTTCTTATCGAAATTTAAAATTAGTATAAAAAATACTCTCTTTTAAAAATAAAGGCTAAGTAATCAACACTCGATAAAGTCCGTTCCACGGACGGAAAATAAAATTCTTGTTTGTCTTGGTAGGATCGCCATCGCGAAACAGAGAATTCGAAGTCACTGCGTTTAATGTGAGGCTCTCGAAAAAATTATCTTCACAGCAGCCGATCCTGCCGAATCAATTCTCGACGGTTTCGCGAGAAGGCACTAAAAATGCGCCGTTACTATTCCCGTGTCCATCTTAGCCGCAACAGTCGTAAAACAATGGAGTCGTTCGCGCGTTTAGCGGACCCGGTAAAACCTTAAAAAATCGCGAGAACCGGTATAAAAAGCTCCGGCCTTTCCCGTGACTCGTCATGGAACTACCCCCTCGGCTTTTTATCATGAGTACGGTCGATTAACGAGGTTCCTTGGGTTTTTACTCGACTCTGTCGCACGTGCTAACGTGTTGATCGTTAGCACGTGTGATATCGACCGACGAGCTTATTAGATTATTTGCCGAGTGCTTGCCGGAAAACGTGCTCGCTTTATCGAGGGGGAAAAACGAGCCCGGGAAATGTCATTTCGGCAGTGCTGTACTCGTTCTCTAGTAAACTGACCGTAAAACTGGCAGGCGTTCTTAGTAGTTAGATCAAATGCTGGTCTGTGATGTACGAGGCGGCCCATCGATTATACAATCTGCATTAGTTAGCCTTAAAATCTCTTGCTCTTTCTTGCAAATCCACAGAACATACTGTATTAAATTATTCATCTACGGTATTTTATTTACTGGTCAAATGAAAGTTGTCGAAGTGGAAAATTTGCTGTTCAAAAATTCAAGATTTTAACGGGAACAGCAATTTTATTCGTGGATCAAGTGAGTTATTCTTGATTGTATTGTTAGTTGAAAGAATATTTTTAAAATGGAACTGTGTCAAATTTTTCTGTTTACAAGACGTTCTGAAACCATTTCCATTGAAACTAAAATATTAATCCTGGATGTTACGTCCCTTTTACATAAATCAAGTTCGAAGAAACTGAGAAAACCCCGTCGAGATTAAAACAATGAATAATTTCATAGATCTTGATCGCGACGTTGCCATTTCTGTTTCCGAACAAAGACGAGGACACTTCTCGTTCGAGAAACGAGAGAATGGTCTTAGGAAACTGATCGAAATGGCCGCTTCGTACGTCACCAGATCCGATAAAAATTGCGAGACCATACGAGGCAGTAAAGTCGCGGCATTTCCCCTCGATCTCCGGCATCGCATGAGCGCATAGGTCGCGGGTAATAGTGATTTGGACTCGGTGCAGCCTGTTCAACCGGCACGTACAACGTCCCGGCGGCACCGCGAACACGATACAAAGTACTTAATTGGCAACATACATCCACGTAATCGATCCTTAATATCTCCTTAATATCCATCTATAGTTAATTCTGTATCTCCTTTTTCTTCTTCTTTCATCTCTCCACCGTGTCGCGAAATCACGGTTCGCGTTTACCTATCCTTCCACGCAGAACATCTTAAATCACACTCAAGTGTAACCCTATTACTCTGCCCAATAATTAGTCTTCCTCTCAAAAAATTTCACGGATAACGACAGGTCGCACGGCAATTGGAGTGCAAATGGATAAATAAGTATTCAGTTTAATATTTACGAGTTGCAAGCCAAGTGCCCCCCGACACAGAATATAATATATATATTTATATTTATATATATTTATATATCCATTACTATTATTCAATCTCGTACTATATTTATAATATATTTATATATATATTTATTTTTATATATATATTTAATATATACAACACGCAGTAATTCCGATCGTCTTCACCCGACGAGCTCTCTTCGAAGAATCTCGTTGAAATTTATTACTCGCTCGATACTTTCTCTTCGTTCCTCTAATACAAATAAAGGCTGCTCTTTACTTTGCCGAACTCAAAATTTGTGCCTTTCTCCTACGAATTATGATGTGTTTGGTATGTAATCCAGTAAATTTGTACCCGGCGCTGATGCAGGTCGAAGTTTCGAACCTCTAGGATCGATAGTTGAGGAGGTATGGTCGCTTAAAGTTGAGCATTTTTGACAGGTAAGGGTGCCGCCATATTGGTTTGTAGTGACGGTCGCACGCCGCTTACCGAGCAGAATAATTAATTAGTTGGTTGGTGATTAGGTCGGGTAGGGGCGGCAAGGTAAGCGGCTCGCGGTCGTCACTACAAACTGATATGGCGGCGCCCTTACCTGCCAAAAGCACTGCAGATTGCTCAACTTTAAGCAAACATAACTCCCGAACCAGTGATCCTACAGTATCGAAACTTCGATCTGCAGACGTCCCAGGTACAAATCTACTGGATTACATACCAAATACATTATAATTCGTAGGAGAAAGGTACCAATGGTCCGGTAAAGTAAAGTTTACCCCAAATAAGGGTGGCCGATCACCAAATGATTATTCCTGACGATCTTGACCTAACGATCCAGACGTGAACCGGCAGGAATGAGTCTCGCCGCGCCGGCGATCTCCACAGAGAAATCGTTAGAACTCGTCGGATGGGATGATCCCTCTTTGTAAGTGAAAACACGATCGCATATGGAAAAAGTGAAGGAGTGTATGTGCAGAATTCGGAAATGTTTCGTCAACGAATGACAGAGATGCAGGGATCGATTCTCTAGATCTCTTTCTCTCAACTCTCGTCGTCCCTTTCGTTTCTCTTATCCCCCAAACAAACAATTCTTACAAGATTCAATTATTCTTCCGCACGACGACGCCGCGGAGACCTACGTTCGTGAGCTTTTTTTCTCCGTTTCAACTGTGTACGTGACTGGTTCGTGTACCGTGTACAGTGTGCATATGTGTGTTTCCTTCTGTTCATAGTTTCGTTCCGCGAGGACTGAGCTAAGCAAAGATCACCCGTACAAAAGTACAAACAACACTTATTGTCGACGGGAATGATAATGAAATTACGAAAGTCACATCTCGAAAGTATTCCGGTCGCGGCGCTACACCTACTCGTTTATTACCACGTTTTTATTTTTCTCCTTTTTTCTTCTTTGTTTATCCCCTCGTTTGGGAAACGAGCGTCTGGTTTTGTTGATTGCGATGTTTCTTATCGATCGGCTCCGGAAAAGTTGATCCGCGGTGCGAGGAAAGCGATCTTTCTGTGGGAGAACCGAAACCCGCGTATTCACGCGGCGCAGTGTTTAAACAAATTCTGTATACATTTTCTCAAATATATTTAGTGGTCCAAATGTTCGAAAGAAAAAGAAACTTGATATTTGCGATGATCTTACTCCACTTTAATGAAAGTAGTGGCGAACGTCGTAGTTGATAATGAAATTGTCAGAAAGATTTTCAATTGGAGAATATAATGGAGAAGATTGTCGAATCTTGCACGGTTCTTGCACAAAAAGATACACCCACCTGAATCCCATTCAAATTTGTATAAAAAACCGTTCGACTGCATCCTTTGCATCGGAAACAAATTACGAAAGATCCTTATCGTCCGTTTAACTGTTCGAATTCCACTCTCGGTTGTTCTCTTGCGACCGGTAAATGAATATTCATTGTTCCTGCGAATCTACGAGTCGCAGAACGATTGTAATTATCTGGCCCGTTGATCCTATCTCTCGCGTATCGAACGGAGGAAAAGGAAACATCGATCGGAAAACAGCGACGCATTTGAGAACAGGCTTTCGGGACGAAGGACGGCCATTCTGAAAACGCAACGCGTTCCTTGGTAATCTCTTTGAAAGGGCCAATGAAATGAGAGGACGCGTGAACACTGTTTCCGTCGCGAACGAAAGGGAGAATGTCAGACTTGGCCTTAAGATGACGAACCTGTCGACGGTAACATTTTACCCACCGGAAACCACTAGAAAAATGCTACATCCGGAGGCTCAACGTTTGTTAAAAGTATAGAGATGGTTTTGTATGAAAAAGTTTAGATCGAATAACAAAACCAAGAGATGGAGGTGCTTTCTGTATGAAAGTGTGAAGATGCATTTATTCATTCATGAGCAAACTACATTAAAAATCGAAATTTTAATAAAGGCATAAAAATTTTGGATTTCACAATGAACCTGAGACATGGAGATGTTTCCATACGAAATTATTAAATACGTTTATTCATTCGTGAGTAGACTACGATAAAAATCGAGGTTTTAATAAGTATGCAACTTGCATCAGACAGTATAAGACTGTTTAATATTTTTAGAGTTAGGATACGTCGTATACAAATACGAGAAATACGAGAAAAGTATACAAATGTTAGATTAGATAATAAATTGAAGAAATGGTTAGATATAAGTGAATTGCTGCGAGAGTACTTTCAAATGGTCGCCGGTAAGCAAAATGTTAACACGTCGGCTGTGCCGAGCAAACTGCCACAGTATAAAACGTTACATATATACAGTACGCGAGGATGGTGTTTGGTCGCAACGCTCGATAAATTTGTAAAATTCGATCTATAAAATTGTTCTCGGTAAAATGTCCCGGTATTCGTGGAATGTTCACAGTCTTCGTCTTATCTTGAAGATATAAAAAACGGTGCGCGGCGGATTTGATGCAACTCCGACCAAAAAGTGAATCATTGCAATCGTGGCTTACAATTAAATGCTGAATGGAAAGTCTGTGGTCGCTAGGTTTTGGAAATGTTGCTCTAACTCTCACGTTAACCCTTCGTTTCTTTCAGACATTCCCCGTCGTTTAGACGTACAAAATGTTTTGTAATAAATGATGCAGGGAACACGATCCAACGACTGCAGTCTTCGCACAGAAGGCATAATGTTTTTGGAAAATCGAGTTACAAAGTACGAGGTATCAAGAGGAATGTCTTTCTACTGTGAATGCAATGAACGCGCGATCTTCAGTTCTACTTCCAAGAGAAAGAAGCCTCGCCTGAATAGGCTATTCCATAAATGATCTACGTATAATACTTTACGGTCTCGTATAAAATGACTGCGTTGTCGATTATGCAATACACTCGAAATTATTTTTCCCTGTCCACATACAGCGACCTAAAATCTCGTTTAAAATCGAACAGCTCGACGATCCTCAATAAAATCGCGTAAAAATCGACCGCCGTTTAAAAATCCGTTAGAAACGCCATAACGGCGAGTGATCCTAAACTAACAGAACCCGAAGGGCTAACGAGGTCTCGAAATGTCTTTGTAGAAATGTTCGCGGAAAGAAGAATCGGTTCGCTGAATCGTTGAATGGTTTCGTTAGATATCGATAACACCGTGGGCAGCTGAGTATCATGACGGTCGCGGTACCAGCGACCTTAAAATCGGTAATAGAAAGAGAGACGCTGCTCTCTAAATAATACTGTCCGGGAAACGTTCTAAATTACAAAAGACGGTACCATCACGCGTCAGTCAGCACGCGTGCTCCGATGGAAAACAAAAAAAAAAGAAAAAGACCCGACTACGAACGAAAAGCTACATCGTGGAATGTGTTCGTTTGTCTTCGAACGTGGTGACGGCGCGGTATTGATAGTTTTCCTTGCGGCTGCACGTAGAGCGCTTTTCCCCCCACCGTGACTTTCCCTCGCGAATCGAGGCTTCGAACGCTGTCACCGGTAAACAACTGCATCCTGGCTCATCCCTTTCTGATCGAACCTCTCTAATTTCCTAAACAATCGCCAATTCTTATTCATTGGAATTCGAAACGCTGGCAAATTGCACACTGGAAAAGAGTATACGCCGTGAATAAAATTGTTTTGTATTCTACTAATTATTTTGAAAATTGATGTTATTTATAATTCGAGCTCCAATCACAAAGGGACGAGTTAAACTTTCAAAAGTTGAACTGATGTGATGTGAACTGAACGTGCAACCGCGATCTACGATATTTTGTTTCATCCCCCTCCCCTCCCAAAGACAACGACGTGTCCTCCACTTCGTTTTAGAAAAAACCTCGACTACAAATTTTGATTTGTTCGCGCTAACATGAGTTTTTCCCTTCTACGGCGAGAACCGGCTCGTCCTCTCTCGTCTGCGTTCGTTTCATTAAATCTCATTAATAATCGCTATGAGCCCCGTGTCCGAGATCGACGCGGCCCTCGTCGAAGCGAATCCCAGCTGAACGATCTTGCACGGTAGAACACAAACCCGCAAGCAAACTGCAAGTATTCGTGCGAGTGAAAATGATCATAAGGTAATTTCATACTTGGTTGGAACGGACATCAAACAAGGTACGAAAGTAGTTTCTTTCAAATTTCTAGCTACATCGAATTTCTGGAAATCGTGTACGAACGCACGACACCCACAGTTTACTGATCCGGAGAGCCACGGCGAATTGCATCGTGCACGAGATCTATGATCGTCGCAGGACCGATCTCTCTCGGAGAAAGTCGCGGAGCTCGTGCGAAAGTGTAGCTTAAGAATCGACTACTCCCCTTCTCTCCTAGCGTAGAACGGTACATTTTAAGGACAGTTCGTAAACACGTGTTACTTAAACGATATACCTTAGCGATCTCTGGATCATCCGGCTCCTTCGAGGACCGCGGGATCGCCGCTGCTAGTCTCCGTTACGCGAGAGGATCTCCTCGCGGAATCGATCTCTGGGAAATATGATCGCCGCGGGTCCTCGAAGAGGCGGGAAGATGGTACGACGTACAATTGTGTGTTAGTGGTGTGGTATAATATCTTGATCCAAGCGAATTTCCCCGGAGTGATCTTCGCGCGAGAAGAAGAAAATGGGTCGGGGGCGACGGCGTTTGGCGTCGCTCTCGAAATGTTTTCTATTTACAAAACTTACACCGTGTGGCGAACTTGGTGAACGCGAATGGCGCGGCATCGAGGGGGCGTCTCGGGATCCGTGTCTTTCTCTCTGTGAGTGTATCGATCGTGCTCTCGATCGGTCTCGATCGCCGGTGAGAATGATCGCGGCCACGCACGCGGCGAATAACGGTCGTGTATGTTGGGCTATGAACAGCTGCCATCGAAGAGACGAAAAATCGTAGAAAAATAAGGGCTCGCGGACGAGGGGGAATCAGATCGAACGAAATCGCTTTCTCGTTTCGTTTAGCTGTCCTCGATTTTTTTGTCGGATATATTATACATACATAATATATCGTTTCCCTTTGCTACGCGAGTCGATGTCCGCGATCAATGCTGGACGCTCGACTCGAGAGTTTCGAATAAATTAATAAGATCATCGCCGGGACTCGTCTGCCTTAAACTATCTGAGATTCGAGGCGGGGGAGGATCACGCGAGCAAACGAGGACTCGTGATCCCCGGTGATCATCGGTCCCGAACCCCTTTGCGCTTCTCGCCTCGTTAATTGTCACAAGTACGGTCTCGTTCTCGGTTCTTTTAAACTGTCCACCGTTTGGATAATCATCCGGCTCGATAGCGACTGCGGAGATTGATATGTCTCGATGCTCCGTGTTTCTTCCGAAGGTTTGGGCTGGTTGGAAAGAGTGACCACAAGGTCGGTGGAAATGAATTTCGTACCGGGATGCAGAGAGACTGTGGATATTTATAATCTCTAGGAGAAAATAATAGTTCTCGTTTTACTTTTAATATAGGAAAGTAAATAAGGAAGGTAAAATTCGTATTGGTGGATTATAAAAATGTAAAAATTCCACAAACATCCACAGTCCGACTGTGGAACGTGTCGCAGTGTTCGTAAGCATGTCTGTTTGTTGGCGATGCTTCCTCGAGAAAAAGTGAACCGTAGTTCTTCACTGTATAACTCATTGTTACAAAATAGTAATGCTTAAGTATTTCTTAGCAGTAACTAGATATGAGTTGTATGCAATTTACCGTTAATTTGCCAATAATAAAGTTATTAAATCTAATACAGATTCTACCTCCTCCATCCATCGTAAGAAATTATCAAAGCAGTTTACGATAATCATTAAACATACTCGACGTGATTAAACGCTGGAAATAAATACTAAACAATACTAATTTTATGATCTAAGATAAAGAAAAAAAGTGAAGAATTATCTCGAGAGATTCCAAAAGTCGAGTATTTTATAGTCCCTATGAAACCAAAGGGTACGGTTGTGCACACTTAAGGAAAGAGAGGGGATGTGTGTGATAGAAATACCGATCGAGGCCCCAAATGTTTTTTTTTTTTAATTGGGTGGCATAACGGCGGAAGTATGCACTACCGTGGTTCTCGGATTGAGGGGGGGGGGGGGCGCATAAACATTGGCAGTCCATCGATCATCCAAGGACTCCGAAGAAACGCATCGAGCTTGAGTAAAATGTCGAAAGGCGGGAGAAGGGCGCAAAGGGTCGTCGAACCGAGTGTAACGGGGGTGTGTGGTGACAGTTTATTTCCGCGGCTGAAAAGGGGGACGACCGGTGTCACGGGTGGCCACCGTTTAAACGGGCGTGTCCGTTTTCTCGTCCTTCTTCTGCTCCTTGAGGTCTGTGCGGCCGTTCACGTATTCGTTGCTCGCGTGTATCGGATTCTCCTGGCCACCCTGCGGCATCTTCTCGTCGATGATGCGCGGGTCCTCGTGATCCTCTTCGTCCTCGTCCCCGGGGGTGATGTGCACCTCGCTTCCGGCGCCGACACCGCTCGCAGCTTCCTCGTCGCCCCGACGCCTCGCTGCAACAAGCAACGCCACGATCGGTCAAGGCAAAAGTGTGTGTGGGTGTGTGGATTTCTTGCTTTTCAACGTTTTCGATTTTTCATCTGTTTCTTTTTCTTTTTTTTTTAGCTTTAGTCGTTAGAAAAACAAATTGCTGTAGCACGATGCTTGCAAAGCGGCTCTAGATTAGTGTCTATCGTGTCGGGATCGGTTTATCTTTTCACGAACCGAACTATCCCGGTTCGTTCGTTCTGGGACGTGTGATGCAAGGGGCTGTTGCAGACGAACAGTTTCGGTGGCCAGCAAACGCGCGAGTCAGACGGTGCCAAGTACAGGTTGTAAAGAAATTACATGTCCCGGCTACCGTAGGATGAATCTACACTCTCGATTTGGTTGAAATTGAACTAAGGTGCCGCAAAATTGACTTTGACTTTGAATTTTAAGGTCAGAAGGCCAACGATTTGTTCGTAATTGCTTCGTATTTTGGTTCCTTTTGCTCTTTGACCCTCGCGACGAGTAAAATACGATGCAATTAAAAAATATTGTTGACTTTTGACCTAAAAATTCAAGGCCGAGGTCAATGTTGCGGCACCTTCCTTATAATTTCGACATATAATTAATTTACACCCTGCACAATGATATCTCTCCCGGTTTCAGGTGTTTCACGGTTAGACTGTGTTTACACGGCGAGTCGCAACCAAAATCGTACATCATGTACAAAAATACGTTTGACAACCCTTAACCATTGAATTGGAACCGCAAACATCGCGACTTTACTTTTGTTCGATACAAGTAGACGTTACCAGCATGAATATGCGAGTGCGACCAACAAACTGTAACGACTACACGATTTCCAGCGTCAAGGATCGCCGCAGGAATGTAGCCGCGCCGTCATATTTTCCGTAAGGTTCTCTATCACGTCTTGCCGCGATTTTATTCCTCTGCAAAAACTCTCATTAAATCGCGGCCGCGTGGAAACACAGATTCCGAGAAGCCCAATTAATTATATATGTATTATGGCCAGTTTTTAACGGAGGCGGCTCATTAAAATCGGTCTGGTTGGACTCGATTTTGTGCATACCGGCAAAAACTAACGAAATCATTGACGTTGGGACAGTTCAACGCGTCAACGTCGACAAGGGAGAGAAAGAGAAAGAGACAGTGTGAGCGAGAGTGAGGGAGTGATCAGGTGAAATCACTTTTTTTTTCGGTAGTGTGACTCGGACGTTTGCGTACCACCGCGGATTAATCGATCACGGGAGCGAGAGAGAGAGAGAGAGAGAGAGAGAGAGCGGTTCATAATCATAACATTCACAGGCAATTCATCACACTAAATGTATAGAGTTCATAATCCAAGCAGAGGGGTAGACGTGAGAGTGAACGTGATCGTGGAGTAGAACTTCAAACACGTAATGTCAGCTAGTACACTGAGATCGTGTGTTCTCGGGGGATAAAAAAACGGGGATCGGGGAACGATGGGGTGTTCGGGTGAGTTCAGGGTCGCTAGAGGGACGATACAAGCATGCCTGAACGGTCTAATATATTCGTGTGGGAGATATAGCTGTTCATTCTTTCACCTGAGATCGGGAAACGGCCCGAGAAGCGAGCCGAGCGGACGAAAATCGCCGTTCGTCGGACCGGTTCGATTCGAACAAATGTCACCACACTACTTGCCTTCGCCGATTGTTTGTCGTTGCTTGTCGCTAATGGAGACGTTATGTGCTCGCAGAGGCGGGCAGGGTGTTGTTCGAAAATTTCACGAACAGAAAAGCAGCTCGCGCGGAGCTTCCGGTTTTGTCCACGCTCGCTGCTTCGCTTTTGCTTTATCATTCGGATCCTCGTACATTCAGCGTGTTTCGTATAATGATCGATGGGAGTTCGATGGAAAAAGTTATTCACAAGCTGCGACCTCTCGCGTCGTCGTTCCACAAACGAATCTATTTCGTGTTCCGAAGGAATAATAAGGGCTTGAAATATTTTACAAAACGTCGTGATAATAATGGTTCGGCTTAGACAAGGAACTTTTGCCCAGCTCTTTCTGTTCGGAGAACGTCGATGTTCCGAGTCTTTCAAATACTTGCCACCGTGATCCTTCAATTAAGAGCAAGGGGCCTTCGAACCAGGTGCGTTCATGAATTCAAATTGGACTTTCTCACGACTGTCGGTTCTAATGATTAGGCGTCTTAACACGTTCGCTATCATTACACACTTCGCAAAACGTTTTCACTGGCTACGTTTTTTAATATTTGCATCTCCCTCGAGGTTGTATTGAAAAATGAAAATGTTCGAACGTACGTATTTCGTCGACGAACTTGTGTGACTTTTTAAGTATGACGATCAGGTTTCATACGTTCGAATGTAAAGCAAATGCATGGAACACGTGAATGCGATTAGAATTTTAAATGACGGAGCTCGTAAAATTTCTATTCACCTTTTTCCGCTCGCCACGTGGAGGACTTGCGATGACGACGAATCAGCGACACGAGTGACAACGAACGTGTTAATACACGTTTGACGCGAGTGAGAAATAAATGGCCAATCTTTTTGTCAGGATCGAATTACATCAGTTGTTTTTGTCTCAAGGAATTCAGCAAGCAATCCGATAGTTTTTATTCGGATACGGGTATCTGTAGCTGTTCGAATTTTCTCACGGGGAGCCATTGATTTTTCACCGAGATACATCGAGGTCTCTTTTTTTCAGGAAGTTCATGCTCTTTCGACGCTTATTAATGGACAACGCCACCGATATTCCGTTCGGCGATTTTCCATCGACTTTCCACGAGCCATCCCGCCGCCCACAAACTTTCCTCTTCGCTGGGAAATTAGTTTTCGCGCTTAGTAGGCCGTAAGGAACAAACTTTGAAAAACATTGCACGGGGTAACGGTGAATGCGATATAAATTAAGTACTATATTAGTGCATGCAGTGGAACTCGGAAGCACAACGTGCACGCTCAAATGATCGAGGTGTGGATTAGAGTCGATATTTAAAAGAACCGTGGTCGTCTCTCATTCCTCCAAATGATTTACGTCGACGCAACACTAATCATCGAACTTCGCGTTTGATGCATTATTTTATACATATATTTTAAATTTTCATTTTAAGTGTACCCAAATAAAAAAGTTCTAAAAAATGCCTTTTCTATTCTTGCACGTAACCTTCGTAAATGATAATTTTTGAAAATCGTTTTCGCATATCATTTCGTAAACCCATGCTTCTAATTGATTATAAAAAAATCAGGTCGTTTGGTACAATTATAAAAAAGTTAT
>CM052311.1:20415535-20530262 GCA_028455605.1 Lasioglossum malachurum | reverse complement strand
TTTGATGCATTATTTTATACATATATTTTAAATTTTCATTTTAAGTGGACCCAAATAAAAAAGTTCTAAAAAATGCCTTTTCTATTCTTGCACGTAACCTTTGCAAATGATAATTTTTGAAAATCTTTTTCGCATATCGTTTCGTAAACCCATGCTTCTAATTGATTATAAAAAATCAGGTCGTTTGGTACAATTATAAAAAAGTTATTAGTTACTAAAAGGTGTACGAATACTTTGTACACCCACTGTACATATGATCCAGATATTCCTGTCACGAACGCATCACAAATCCGCAGTCCACGTTTTGCACATTGCTTTTGATTCCGAAGCGATTCTTTGTAGTTTTCTTTGACTCTCGACGATGCGTTCATCGCGCGCGTGTCCCTCGGGCATAAACAATAGATCAAATAAACAACGAACACCGCCGATGAATAAGAATTTTTATTGCGGCCGGGAACGAGCGCGTCGATGTTTTCGAGGGGAAGAGATCGTTAGCAGAAGATCGAAATATGTCAATCGTTAACCGATAAACTGATCATTCCGAACAATGAAATTTTGATTTGTCCATAGGTCGCGCAGACTTCTGCCGCGAATAATCAAACTCGCGTTCGAGCTTTTCCTCTCTCCTCGTGCGCGTATTATCCGCGAATCCGAGCGCGCCGTTCTTTTTTCTCCTTTTGCCCATTTCCCATTCGCGTACAGGCCGGATCGAATGAAATTAAAAAAATGAACGGAAAACACATCGGAGCCATAGAGATCGATCGCCACCAGAATTTATCCGCGATCCGAACGCGCGCGAGGGTCGACGTTAACATTATATTCGCCGCGATTTTATTTCCCGGCGGCTTTGTGCGGGGTAACTTTAAACACCGGCGATGGGGTTTTACAGTTCGTTTTTAAATGCAAAGCAAACATTTTCCGTTCGATGGATCTGTTTGTCCAGACAAGCGAAATGACTCGTTTGTATTTTACGATTTTCATTCTCCCCTTGGACTATGTACCCTGGCGAACACGTTTCGAACATTTCAGAGAACGATTACATATAGGTTACAGTGACGCGGATTAATATTCGGACGCTATAATAACGACGATAGCGTTTTTAATATCGTACTATTACGATTTGAACTTTTTTGGGAAGCTAGCTAGAGCTACGAGATGTGGTAAAAAATTTTTTCAGGAATTGTAATTGATCGGAATTAAAGAAAAAATACTGAAAGTTGCATTTTACAACTTTTTTATGTGGGCCTATATTGAAACTTTAAAGAATGCGTTTTGTAGACCTGTGTCAATGCAACATAGTCTGACAATTTCGTAAAAATCGGTCGACGTTGCAATGAGCTACAAACGTTTGAAGATGGTAAACATTGCAGATTTTCACGATTTTCGACCTCTAACTGCAATAAATATAAGAATTCGTACATCTTCCAATGCCTGTTGTTTTTTCCCGCATCAAGTTTCCCGGTTTCGATGAAACATTCACAGTGCATATAACTGACACAGATCTAAAAAACGTATTTTTTAAATTTTCAATGTGGTCCCACATAAAAAAGTTGTAAAATGCAACTTTTAGTATTTTTTCCACAATTCCCATCAATTGCAATTTTTTAAAACATTTTTTCACATTCTGTAGTAAACTACTTGCTCTAGCTTTCCAAAAAAGTTCAAATCGAATAGTATGATACCGAAAAAGTTATTGTAATCAGTCCAGGTAACAATTAATTAATCCGAAGCACTGTAGCTGTTTCACTAAATTTTAGATATGGGGATATAGAAAACTTTCGATTTCTTTGCCGGATGCTTGTCTAGCAGTCAACAGGTAGTGTTTGACCCTTGGATGGCGGAGTGTGGGTCCTTTTCGACCCGTCTTTTCTAATGCTTCGGGCACGGCATTCAATTTTGAAGGATGACTTGATTTCGACAAACGTTTGGAATAAATCAGGAGTTGAAACTATATCCAGAAAACATGAAAAAATCAGGAATTAACATGAAAATGTACGTATAAAGAATTCGTAAGATAAAATCAGAAACGTTACTGAAAAGTTATAATCAGAAGCGCGCCTGAATGAAGAGACATTAAACATCTACATGCGGAAACCAGTCGAAAAAAGGAGTAACATTTTGATGATTAAGTAGTCGGAATATTTTGGAGAGTTGGAAATAGCGTTTGAAAAGAATGAACGAATCGATAAGCGTGCTCGATCGGATCTAGACATAGCAACACCGTTCAGGAAGTGGTCGAAAACGCCTTCCGAGGGTCAAAGGACACGGAGACGGGGGGTGCAGTGATTAAGTGGTTGCCCGTCGATGAACTGGGACGACAGGCGCGATATGCTCGAGGAGCTTGATAAAAATGGTCGGCGGGCAAAAAATTGTGGCGAGCAGAGAGACGAGCTGATGATGAACGAGGAGGAACGAGCAGTACTTTGCAGATAAGGGGGAGGGGTTCGGTTGCTGGTGGTTGTTTTGCTGCCTGAGGTGACTTACCCCTGGACAGTGTCATGCCTAGAGTACGGAATCGCAAGGTAATTGTTGATGTTTCTCCTTACTCTTTACTTGGCCCGACTTGCATGCTGTCCTATCGGTAGCGGCACAACACACAAGACATTTGTATACATACAAATATATATATATATAATATATAGACAGATGGATAAATATCAAATAAATAGGCATTTTAAATATTAAGGTAGTGTTACAGCTGCGGGGATCGTGTGTACCTCTACAACATTACCCATCGCACGCGCATACATTTTATTTGGATTATAGTTCCTCTCTGCTGGTACACTTTCTCGCCATTCCACTCGTTGCACACACACGTTTTTGTGCAAACAAACACTTTCACGTGTCTAGTCTTCGATAATTGTAAGGTCTTCTCTTAGTCTGCTCAAGTAACAATGGGAATTTCGGGATTCGCAAGTATTCTCTCCCTACAGTCACTCTACAGTATAGAGAATATTCGAATTGTTGCAACTTATTAATACTTGTTGTCTCTCTTAGTCGGACGTCTTTGGATCGAAACAGTAGTACTTGACTGATTATTAAAATTGTGTTTCTTCGTACAATCATTCTAAAAAGTTGAATTTTATATTTCGTCCGCTAAATTGAAGTCTTTGTGACGAAGTGTGATCATGGAGAGGGAATACTGTCTCTCTTTTAACCGAAGCTTCATTTATCACTGTAGATTCCGCAGAAAATTTTACATTAGAAAAATAATCTTGAACATCAGTAACAAAAATGATCTATTAGAAAATTGATCTGTCAATAGGGGTAGACTCCTTTTTTCAGGATTGCAAGGGTGCGGGATTCGCCTTCTCATTCCTCGATAACACAAACACGGGGGTTTTCAGTAGACAAAAACGCTAGGTGAAAGGTCGATCTAGGGCGCTATCTCTTTCAAAAGTCCTATTTTTTCGTTTACGAGGCGTAATTTGCATTATTCGGCAGCGTGATTTGCATTATTCTCTCTCCCTTTCTCTCTCTCGGAAGCATAGATTGATATTCTATCTGGCGTTCTTGACTACTGAAACACCCCGTGTTTGTATTATCGAGAAATGAGAAGGCGAATCCCGCACCCTTGCAATCCTGGAAACGAGTTCATTGGATGTTAAATACAGCGTTTCCGATCTTTATTTGAAGCAAAAGAAAACGTGTGCTCGTTTCATTACTATTGGATGATTACGGCAATGTACTTATGCAGCTTCGGTTAAATACAATTGCGGAATTCCTGTCTCGACATTGACCTGCGTGTGGGCAGCCGATCTATCAAACGAAACGAAGCGACAGAAATAAATGGCGAGGACAATCAGCTACAAACTGTACGCTTCGCTGATGCGAACATCGACGACTAACAATTAGAAAGTGACTCTCTTGTACATCGACAACAAGATCCATACAAAAACAATGGAGAAAGGGGGCTGTTGTCGTCGCGAGATCTAACTATATGTACACCTTGCGTTAGATCGATTCTCCTTGTCAGCCTCACAGAGTGTGAAACCTCGCTGAAAAAGAGAACCACGATCATTTTCGGATCGATTCATCGCTAGTGTTATCGTTTTCATCGTTCGTTGTGCGTCTCGACAAAGCAACAGAAGTACACGAAAAATCGCCAGAAGGTGGAGAGGGGGAAAAGGGGCACGTGGCTGTGAGACAGAGTAATTTTTATGCGAACGGTTGAAACGAGTGACGGTACTCACCTGGGAAGCACCAGCGGCCGGTTGCACGGGCAAAGATGAACAGAAAACCGATGAGAATCAGCACCAGAACCCCGACGACGATTCCGATGATGGAACCAGCGTCTAAATCAACGCCTGAAATTTCGTAGAACGATCTTTAATCAGTCCTGCAACGATTCCTCCAATCGTCGATTCCATACCATGCTAATCATTACTCGTAGATTGCAGCAGCCACGCGATTTCTAGATCGATCGCGGTATTGTACCAGAGAAAAATTCGCTCGGAACGTTCCGTGTAATATCCGACAAGTTTCACCGAGAATATCGCGTTTAGTGTCCATACACGCAAACTCGCGAAAATGGGCCCGTGACACACATTGAAAATTGAAAAATATGTATCTCGAATATCATGCGCCGGTTGGTTACCGGGTACGAGTGAAATTTCGTTGATCGACGGACTGTAAGCCAGCTGAAGCGTCGACACTTCAATGACAGAATGGCGGACTAATAGCGATAGTTCACGTTCGGAAAATAATTGCGCTTCTTCGTTTTATTGTCCGGCAAACGTCGAACTGAGATGCAAGCGCAAACGTGAAATATACGCTCCTTACAGTTAGGTTCTCGGAGGTACATTCAGGGTCGTCCTAATTCTGCGAACGATACGTAAACGTTATCTTTTAATAATATGATACTTAATTTCAGGAGTTAACACTAAATCTACCATTGCCGGTCAAATGACCGGTTTTATGTTTTTCATTTCACAGTTATTGAAATTATGATGTTGCTTACATGGAAATTGATTCGATAAATTTCTTTATCCAAGCAGATGTTGCAATAAAAATTGCACAGAATCTAAATAAATGTAGCCTCGTCATTTTTGTAACGTAAAACATTTTAATCGCTTTCAGTGGTCGGTAGGTTAATGTTTATCGCGGATTTGATGAACTTATGAGAAGAATGAGTAGGTAGACAGGTAGACTATAAAATATTCGACTGACTAAATTAATTAACACTAAATGTACCAAATACTCAGAGTTCTGCTAATTGAATTACATTGTATTTCAATTATATAGTAATTCAATTACGTCGTAACTGAATTACATAATTCGAACCTTTCAATTAATTCAATTACTAAGTATTTTAATCAGACGTGTAATTGAAATACAATATAATTGGAATACAATATAATTGAAATACAATATGATTGAAATACAATATAATTAAAATACAGCTCTCCAAATTATAGCCCAGAACTTTGAAGAGAGAAGTGCGATATAGTTTCATGTTCTTCTTTCATATACTTGTTTGCTGTCTGTGCGGCGTAGTTTCTATTTCTCTTCCTTGTTCATAATACGCTATTTCATGTTTATGGTTGAAATTTAAAAAATATGTAACACAGAAGTTATTTCTCTGTTCAGAAAGATATAAATTTATAAATAATAAATTCTTTCTGTTTGAAACCTCTCTCTCTCTCTCTTCACATGGTTTTTTCAACCTCTTCTTGCCTATTACTTTATTATTCTTCAATTTTTTATTTTAATTTAATTACATCGTAAATCGTAATTATTGTAATTTAATTACAAAGTATTTTATAAATGTACTCCAATTGAAATACGAATTACATTGTAATTTAGTTGAATGAAGATCTGTATTATAAATTACAATATAACTGAATTACAATGTAATTCAATTACTGTGTAATTATAATTTCTGGAGTAATTCAATTGTAATTCTGCACAACTCTCTGCAAACACTAAAATCGATTAAAATGTTTTACCTTATAAAAATAACAAGACTGTATTTACTTGGATTGTGTTCAATTTTTATTATACTACGTGCTGGAGTAAAGAAATTTATTGTCACCTTTCCCATGGAAGTAGCTGTACAATTTTACTAGTTGTAAAATAAAAAATACGCAACCGGTCATGTGACCGGCAGTGGTAGGTTTAGTGTTAAAATGAGAAATATATTTATATTTACTTTCAGTCCCTAATCGCATCACTAAAAAATATTGTTTTCATACCATTCGCATAAGGAAAATTGAGGATGTACCACCGAGAGCCCAAGAGATAGCACACTTTCGGTCCGGGAGCGTACATTTCGGGAAAACGACTTGGAACAGGCATTCAAAAGCTTTCTCTGCGATTGACGACCGATTGAAACGCGGCCGAGCCAATATTTATGCAAAAAAATATATGCTGCAAAGAAATGAGCGGCGCGTGTCTGTATGGCTGTGCATGTGTTGTTCAATACCGACGAAAGCGTTAATTTATAGAGAAGCAATCGAACAGAAATCTATTCGCGTTTGATCGAAAATGTGAATCTACCATTCGCGGCTCCAGTGGGATGAATAAAAATGTAACATTACACACACACACACACATATATATAATATATATGTATATATACATATATACATTGAGACGCGTGTGCCGCGGCGCGGAGTTCCATTCACGTGGTTCCATTGAAAAATCTCGATACCGATAACGCTATATCGAGCGGACCTAAAAGCGTCGGGGAAACCGCAAGCGGCCTTCATTTCGCCAGCTGGAAATCCTACGATCCGAGCCGAAAAATTTACTGGGAAACAAACGGGCCGTGGTAAATACTCGAACAATTTTTTTGTCGTTTCGAACATTCACGACCCACTTCTTTGAAATCGCCCGATCCGGATCATGTGCGAGATGAATATCGCGTATTTCGCACGGCCGATCGTTATCGCCACTCGAATAAAGTTTACGAATGGGGAATAAATGATTGATTCATTTTATATCGCATCGTTCTCTTCGCTTCTATTTGCAGTGATCGAACGGCGAGAAATATGTTCCGATTAAACGTGAAACGGAGGTTTTTAATTTGTGATTGCGGCGGACCTTATTAAGTGAAATTTCCGTGTCTTGTATTCTACAATAATTTAACAAGTCCGGTTTTATTAAATTTACAATTATCACGGCGACAAAGAAGTAAACGTTTATACGAACAATATACATTTTCGAATGATTTCGGATGGAACTCGACGGCGAGGCATCAGCGTCTCGTCTACTTACGTATAATAATTTGAAAGAATGACATTACCTAGTGCGTGCATGTGTTCGGAGAGCTTACCATAGAAGTGACTCAACGCCCCTGTGTGTGTGCATGCGGTGAAGGATCGATATCGTTAGAACACACATAAAAAAAAGTACATATACATAGAAGAAGAGCGGCGGAAAGAAAGAGGAGACGTAAAGAAAATAGAGAATACAGCACAGAGAAGTATTCTAATTCATATTTTCGGCGAGAGCCGAAGGTGTAATGATGCCTGACAGTACGTGAAGGTGACAACGAACGTGACGTAGATCGATAGACAGCGAGTGAGTATGCTCGGCTGGACGAGACGAGAAGTGACGAATATGTAGTGCGTGAGCTAACAGCATGATCGACAGCTACCAGTGATTTTCGAACGTTTTTCATTGCAACCTTCTCATCTTGTGACATTAAATAATTGCCAATGATTACGCAGCTACCTCGAAAAATAATTTATCATTTGTTTCGGACAAGAGTTGCCAGCGAGTGTTGTGCCAATAACAGTTACCGTAAAAGTATTATAGTATCGGGCGTTCCAGATCACGGTAAACAGAAAATTTAGTATCTTGTTGTTGCAATGAATCAGCGAATGTTCTCGTGAATAGACAGCGGATGTTTATGCATTTATGACAAAAATGTGTAATTTTAAAACAGTAAAAACATTAAAAGAATTTAAAAGTACTATTACATTATTTTCAACCTATTAAACATATTAAGAAAGCAAATAAGTTTCCATTTCACATTCCAGTTTGTTGCAATCCAGGAAGAACATTTTGATTTTGCATAAAGATCCGCTGTCTACTCATGAAACGTTGGTAGAAATTTTCAAGATCCTTTCAATGAATAAAATGGACAGACAAAAATTCGATAGACTTGGACGAAGAGATGAAACACTGTTTAGTGAGGTTTCGCAAAGTGACGTGTCCATTTAAATGTATTTTTTGGCGATGAAAATTTAGCCCTATTTTGCTACACCTGTGCAAAGTGTGGGTGGATGATTCGCGAGACTTCAATCGCGAGTGCTTCGTGAGATTTACCTGCGGGTTCTGTGGAAGTTGACAAAACGATACTGTATTCGGCAGCTCCTTCGTCGTTACGAGCTTCCAGGATGTACTCCTTCTCTGTGTCGGATTTCTGAACGCTGTCGATAGTGAGGATCACGCTCCACGCTCCTCTTCCCTGTAACAATAAACACGATCACACAGGTTATTTAAAATAATAATAATTCATCCTCTTCGAATTTTGATCTTTTTCCAGTAAAGATGCAAATTTTATTAGTTTTCTGTATCGAGTTGTAAAAGATAAAACACATTGCATAGATGAAACAAACTTCAGAATTGAGAATGCGCCGTATTATTTTCATTCATGTCCATCCTCCAAAAATGTTCGCAGTTGATTGAAATTTGATACAGTCCCGCACAATATTTCATTCGCGGAATGCTTTGACGGTTTTTTTACTGAATTTTTGCTGGGCTTAAAAATATGAATTTGTGAAAAGTTCTACAATTTCGATGTTACTATACCGCGCATACGGGCGGATTACAGATTGTTAGAAGATTATGCTGCATGTGAAATAGTTCGATTACAATGCGAAGAGCCCCATATTATGCGTTTAATTCCTAGGCAGATTATTTTACAGAACTAGTCAGCGTTACAAACCAGGCGTCTGTAAATATCGGTATTGATTTCCCGTGGTGCCGATATGTGCATCGAGTTCCATGAATCCAATGTTGCAGCGTTCATCATCATTATTTTCGAGTCTTACACGTTAAATTCTATTTGCATAGAATTGTAGGGCATTTTCGTCGTGAAATTATCACCTACCGTTGCATATTATAACAGACGTAGTGTTGAGCGAAAATAGAATTGAACAAGCGTTCATTCAGTTTGAAAAACTGGCTTAGCTGTGCCAATATTTTTGTTCGCGACTATATGATTCGAAGTTGACGTTTGCACAGAGATTTTCTAGTCAAATCGAACGAACGCCGACGGACGCGAGAGAAGAGTTTGCCTCGCGCGGCAGCGACGACTTTCAATGCCGCGATTTCACAGGAAAAAATGTAGTTATTCTTCACTGTCAGTGGGACGACAAGCCGAAGAAGAAAACAAAAACCGTGGCCCGCCCAATTGTACCGTTTCCATGGCGTTCCCTGCGAACGCTCGCGAAGATCAACAACGTTTTTCGCCGCGCCTGATAAAATGGCTGGCGAAGAAAAATCGTCGTCGTCGTACAAAGGGATACGCAACCGATGACCGTAATTGCGTTTTCATGGAAAACTGGCTCGCATCGGTGAACAACGCGGAACCGCGATTTTCCGTCGGCAACCGAAACACTCTGCAAAGCTATTCATTGCGGGTCTAGGCGAGAGCTGCCTCGAATAGAGGCTTTGGTTGTTTCGTTCGCGGCGGTGTTGTTAAACTATGCGGCCGGGAATAAAGAGCAAATTTTTGGCGTTGAAGCGCGACCGCAAAAATTCCGACCCGCTCCGCAACAAGCATTGGAAGCTCCCAGTAGCGGCAACGACTCATCCCTAAGTTCTTGGAAAAATTTAAATTTCATCGAGCAACAAAAATATGAACATCTTTTGGAACATTTGGATCGTGTAGAAAAATCTATAATATAATATGCAACACGGAGAATACGTAAATAACAAAGCAAAACAAGTTAACAGCGGGTTGATGGTCGATCGAGTGGCGCGAGAGGAGCATCTCGTCGATAAATCGATACGGTTCGAGCTCGAATTGTTTTTACAAAACAATCTGCTTTTGGGGGAGGCACGAACAGTCGAATTATTCCGAGCGATTGCCTCGGCTCGATTTGCAGCGTCCGAGTTCCCCGGAAATTTCATTAGGGCCGTTTGATTAGCAAGAAACTTTCGAGTCACGCGAACACTGAAGAAATGCTAAGTGCGTCACCGTGCAAATGGCCGCTCTAGAATGCCGGGACACCTTCGTTCTTGTTTCCATTTACTCCTCGGCTGCTCCAATTTGCTCCCTCGCGAGGAAACGTTGCGATCCGTTGATTCGCGATCCGCACGACCATCTCTCCCTGTTATTTTTCGCGACGCACCCCGCGTTCGTCGAACCCCCGTTTATTGTTCACGCGTCTCGGAATTTTATTCTTCGCTATTTCTCATCTCCTGGCAATCGTTCGAAGATTTCCGAAATCCTACTGCACACTGTACAGTCTACTTCCCCGATATTCTATTATGTTGGTTACCGGAATATCGGAAATCGTTGCCGTTACAATTCCTTTTAACACTCGACGTCAACTGGGACGGGCACTCGCTGTTTGAGGAACTCGACGGCGTTGTACTTTATCGATTGAACGAGACAATCGATTTTATTGATAAGGCGTATTAGACTCTCCAAGCAGCTGGAAATTTGATTCGTGACTGAAACTTTTTACTCGAGGCTTCCCGGATTCGCGGAGCTGCGTTTTTGGAGGATTGCGAGGAACCATGATTTCAATGCGCTACAGTAAATCCTCTATAAACGCACAAGCCTCGGGGAGATTAGTTTGCGTTTATCGTATACGAGACACTATTTTTTTGAGCTTCAAAGGCAGAGCCGAACGTAGAGAAGGACATACGCTGCCCTTCCTTGCGCCCGAAACGTTCATCATCAATTAAACCACTAAATACAGTTGAAATTATATCGTGTTTGGTCTTATTTTAATCAGAAAAACGCCACAAATATATTGGTGCAAGTTTCATAAAAAAGTAAGTAATAATAAAAAAGATTTTTTATAACGCCCCAATCTTTTGGTGGAAAAGCGCATTAAATAAATATGTCAGCATCTACCTTCAATAGTGCACGCGGCCTGAATGAATAGCTTAACGTGTGCCATCGGTGGTACACGTGGCACGGAACACGTTTTGAATGACAAAATAGAATAGAAGTGCGTTTAATCCGAGTTTGCTCGATCTAAAAAACGAAAGATAGTCTAGGAAATTTACCAAATCGACGGCGGTGGAGGTCTCCAGTCGGTTGCTTTCGTCGGGGCGACCCTCGGTGATCTTTTCATCGTTCACGCGCCACAAGAAACGTGGCCTTGGGTTCGCATAAATGGTTACGTTCACGATCCCTTGACGTCCAATCACATATCCGAAACGCTCAATGGTCGGCTGCGGCTGCGGGGGATCTGTAAAAGAATTATTCACGCTTAGCGTTCTGTTTCGCTGAAAATTTCACGAGGATCGACGCCTCCGATGCCGCTGAAAGCGTATCTCTTCAACATCGAATGAAAATTCACGAATGTGAAAGTTTCAAAAGGTCGTAATCCACCGAGGCGAAATTTTATCTAAAAATTTCCCAAAGAACATCGTACATCCGTTAAAAGTTGTAAAAATATTTTTGGAGCTTCCCTTTTCCAATTCAGGTGTTAGAATCCCTCAAATTCAAAAGTTGCGATTCACAAGTAAACGATGTCACGAAATCAAACCAACGAAGAAGTCGGTGGTTTTATTTTAATCGATATTAAAGGTTGTGAACTAAAGGTTACAGTACTGGCGTTGGTGATCAATTTACCGCGATAATAAAAATGTTTCCGTATAAATTAATAAGCAACTGCTTAAGATTACCGACTGCAGCGAAAGAATATAATACTTACAGTATACTTGCAACTGCATGGTAGTTTCCTTGGGCTTGTCAAGGGCAATGTGACTAGCGATGCATCGCAGAACCTTGCCGTTGTCAGTCCAGTCCACGCTGCGCGACGCGTTTTGCATTGCCACCGAGTGGTCGTTCACGTTCGAGTCGTAAATCAGTGGCTCGTTGCCGATTGGTTCGTCGTCTGATTAAAGAGAAAATATATAGAAAATTGTGTGGCTGTAACGCGGGAATATGAATAAACTTTGGAAAAGTAATTACCAAGGAACAGCGAGACGTTAGCTGCCGGTCTTCCACCAGGGGCAGTGCAACTCACTTCCAGTTTCTCGCCCTTTCTGTAGACCTTTCTACCGTAGGACCCAGGGTTCGTGTTCAGTTCAGGCTGGTTCGGTGGTTCTGAAAATTAGATAGATCATATTACACATCCAGGATTCATCGGGGTGTCCCCCGGAATAATTAGAAATTGGTGAGTGGTACCCAAAGGTAACGCCGTCGAAATGTCTGTTATCGAGTTAAGCTTAATTTGATTTCTGCATGGATAAGCTAAACAGCATTATTACATCTTCGATTAGAATAAATGAGAATGTTTAATAAAATGCGGAGGGCGTCAAAGTAATTTTACAGCGCAGTTGTTACAGACGCACAAATACGGGAACGCCGAAGAAATAGTTCTTTCCCTATGAAGTTGTACGTTTACTTCCCCCGCGGATCGAATGTGCAAATTTTTATTCAGATTTGGCTGGGAACACCCCGGAATCTCGATACTTCATTTATCTCGATCGACTTTATCCGAAACAGTAATATCCTCTCGCAGTCTCTTACTTCTCCTCCCGTGAGCAATTCTCTTAACGAAGATTAATTAGTTCTCGAATTCTCTGACGCGCGCGCGTGGCCTCCTATAATACTTCTCCGCTAACGGTAGAATACTTTTTCGCCAGCAAGAAAATCCCGGAAGCTTTCAAGCTTCTACACTGCTAGCCATAAGTGTCTGCGCGCATTTCAGTTTCTTCCGCTATTTATTTTTATTGTAGGAGAACAATGTAGAAGGTGAAAAGAACTTTTCGGAACGAATGAACGCTATTTGATCAATTTTCTTGACTGTTTGTTTTACCGTGCTGATCGATTCGCTAACCGCCTGAAACATCACCGGTGACCGACACAGTGGAAACACGGAGGAGTTCGCTGTCGGTCACCGGTGACTGACACCTTGGCGAGCGTGTTAATTCGAGTTTAAGGAACACTCACTGGCAACAACGATCCTCACGGACGCCTGCGCCTCCGCCCGTGGCCCGTCAGTGGCCGTCAGAGTGCACTTGAAGATACCGTCGTTGCTCTCCTTGATTTTCTCGATGTGAACCCCGCATTGGCCCTCGTCTGTGCCCGCACCGTGGTACATGATGCCGTCTTCCGGTGGCTGCCCCTTAGACAATACCATGCCACCATCTTCGCCAGGTATCTCGACGCGGCATACCTTCAAAGGTCTGCCGACTCTGCACAAAATCTGTAGACTCTCGCCGAGCCGTACCGCCACGTGCCCCTTCGGCTCGATCTCCACGACTAGATTCGATTTCGACGCTGAAACAAACATGAACAACGATTAATTATTGTTCGGAGGGGAGAAGAAGTCGCCTTAGACCGTGTATACTTATAGACCCGGCTTCAGACAACATGTCTTAGTCCAAGATTACGTCTTCTACTATATCTATGCACATCCTATACCTATGCCGGATCTATGTATGAGTACAGTAAAGTCGCGATTCTTTTCAAACAGCCTGTGTCCTGCACGGACAACTATCGCGTACCGACATTATTTTTGTATGCGTATTTGTATAATTGTAAAAATTGTATTTTTGAAGCGTATCCGTGTAAACCACTACTAATCGAATGCACAAAATCTTCTTTATGTTTCATTATTTTTTTATGGGACTTTCACCAAACTTATTTCTGGCATTTTCCTGATTGAAATAACACCAAACACGATATAATTTCAACTGTATTTAGTGGTTTAATCGACGAAAAAAGTTTCGGGCGCGAGGAAAGACAGCGAACACGCAGGTCTTCGAACTGTGTCGGCGACGGCGACTGTCCGCGTCTCTTTCTTTCCCATACGCTGTCCTTCCTTGCGCCCGAAACTTTCATCGTCGATTGAACCACTAAATACAGTTGAAATTATATTGTTTTTGGTGTTATTTTAATCAGAAAAATGCCAGACATAATTTGGAGAATGTCCAAGAAAAAAATAATGAGAAATAAAGAAGTTTTACCCGAGAAATACCCGAGCCGATATCAATCATCGCCGCCCTGCCGCGTTGGCCGGCAGTGGAGTGGGTAGGGCACCTGACGAACATGTATGTACACTACCGCTCAAAAGTATCCGGACACTTCCCTTTTCTCTACAAAATGTAGTTTAATATAAGTTAGTAGGAGAAATATTTAGAATAATTTTGTCAATTGTAATTATTTATTATAATTTCTTGTAATTAGTTATTATAATTGAAATCGGTTGACGCAGAGAGAAACTACACGCATCGAAAGATGTATGATTCTGTGGATTTTAAGCAGAAACTGATCAAAAGCCGGGTAAAACTACGATTTTTACCATTTTTAACCGCTTGTAGCTCGTGTGTATGTTAATCGATTTCGATGAAATTTTCAGCTTGTGTGTAACTACTGTAGATCTACAAAACACATATTTTAAATTTTCTTTAATGGCTCAAATAAAGAAGTTTTCAAAAATGCCTTTTTTTATTTTGCATGCATCCTTGTAAATTATAATTTTTGGAATATCTTTTTTGCATGTCATTTCATAAATCAATGCTTCCAATTGATTATAAAATATCAGGTCGTTTGGTATAATTATAAAAAAGTTATTCTATTTCAAAGGACGTGCGAATACTTTTTACACCCACTGTAGGTAGAGTTTTTAGCTTAAAACGTTAGATATTCCATAAGGAAGTAATGAAGATCGATTTGAGTCACTATTTTACATGCTCAAGTAACTTTTTCGCGTTGCTATTACACATCTCGCAAGTGTCCGGATACTTCTAAGCGGTAGTGTATAAGGTCTAAGGAAGTCGCTTGAAACGTCGGCGGGATGGGCACGCCCGGAGTCAAACATATTTTCTAGCAAAATACATATTAGCTAAACGGTCGCATACGTAGCGTGTGACGTCAAAACCTAAACATTAGGTCCAGTGCCGCCAGACTGTGTACACTCCGGGAAATGCAGTTACCCTCTCTCTAATTCATTAAAATCTGAATCAACTGCAAGAGCAGAGAGGATACCAAATATCCGACAAATATGAGAGAAATGTTCAACAGCATTGTAAACGTAGTACAACATTTCTTAGAAATAATGTCTTTGTAAAATAAGGGGGTCTCAAAGTATTATCCGTTCTTTCAGAGACGCAGAATTTTTTAAAAGAAGCGAAATCGCGCGTTTTTCATATTTTGTAAGCAAGGAGCCCGTGAAGCCGAGCCAGTCTTTCTAGGGTTAATCTCCCTTTGCGGGAGGTGAAATTGAATTACCGGACGGAGCGGGGAACTATCATAATTCTTCATAATTCTGGACTTCCTTGTCGCGGGCTTAGCGAGTTTCCACTTTCGCGGAACATGTTTAAATACGCGCTTTTTATCATGATATGTTCATGCTATACGTCTCCGATTAGATGAGAACTTCTTGCAAAGAATTTAAATGGAACCGTAGAGCTTCGGATACTTTGATCAGTGCAGGGTACACTTAATTGTGGGAAGTGGATTGGTAGCGTCTTTCCAGGTGCCCATAAAGTAATTTGAATTCTGCAATTTTTATGGTTTCAACTACTATTCATATACAATGACATATATAATCACAGTACGGAAATTGACAATTGACTGTTTCAATGTAAAAAGTAATAATTCGTTTACCCACTGGATACTTATCAAACTGTTTAAACAGAACGAATGTGAACGAAACATATCCTCCTAAATGTCCTCTTCTTGGTCTTCAGCATCTGCTAACCGGTATCCGTAAGTAATATTTTTAAGCCGATTGCTTCTTAACATTTCATACGGCAGCCTGAACCACGCTTACCTCGTCAAGGAGTTAGAAGAAGCCGATCTCCGAAGGATTGTGGGAAACGTACCCTCGGTAAGTTTAATCGACAGCCTCTAAAGGACTCGTCTAAACTGCGGGAACGTTCTCGCGAGGGAAGAGATCGAAAAACGATTCCTAGGTCGCACGGGGAAGCGAAGAGCTCTCCCTCCGCGTGCAAGATTTATGAGACAAAAAGGGAAGTTGATTAAATCCTATCCTATCCCCTTCATCGCTCTCGTCGTGTCCCTGTATTTTCCTTGTTCCGACACGCGCGGCGAAAGTCAACCGACGAACTTTCCAACCCTCCTTTTCCATTTCTTGCTTTCATCCCGCTTCCACGTTTCTGCCTTCCACCGAATATCGCTGGCAATTAGGAAATTTCAATATTTTAGTTAACCTCGCTTCCGACTTATCGCCAGTCCTCCTAAAGTGAAAATTTAACCGGTGTTCGTCGTAACATCTCTGCGACAGCGACGAACGATCTCCAGAAGGTTAATATGGAAACGCGGGAGTTCATACAAAAAACAACGTTCGAGAAACTGGTGCTCAATTTCCAGCATTCCTAAAAATCCATTTAAACAGGCCCTCGAATTTTTGCAAGCAAATAAAATACATACCTCCGTCCCATAATGGTAGTCGCAGTTGATAAATTTAATTTGTCCCATAATAATAGTAGCAAAAGAAAATAAATATGGAACGCAACGTTTTTATATAATTTTTCAATATTTTTTTTAATTTTTCAATAATTCCGTTACTGCATTTTAAACTTGTAGGTAGGATTCCTTGGCTGCGAAGCTTTGCTTTCACAGTGACTCCCACTAACATTCGGACACTCTTAAAAACAACATCACTTTTTTAATATTGGACTATGCGATTTGAACATTTTTTGGATGCCAGAGCAATTAGTTTACGTGAGAAGTAATTAGTTGATGTGAAAAGAAATTTTTTCGAAAATTGATCTATAATGAAATTTTTGATTGAAGGCTTCGCAATTTCGCGCTAGAACATAACTTACAGCTGCATTCGCCAATAGTTCCCGTTGAAATATTCACTCGCTACTATTATTATGAGACAGAGGGAGTTATAACTGAAGCAGTGAGAAGTTATCTATGGTATACGCACTTAAAAATTGTTGCATTTGTCTGGCACGTACAGAAATATAAACATGTTAAAATATTAATTTTCCAAAGCTCCGTATAAGTGTCGCATTCGACCCCGAAAAGTGGACGACGATCGTTTAAAAATGCCTGCCCGTATAATCCACTCGAGGATTAATTTCGGCCCCTTCCGCCGTGGCGGAAATTCGAAACGAGAATAATAAAAAAAAAAAATGCCCTGCTCTCAGGAATTTCCTTCTGGCCTCCACCACTCAGCCGCCGGTTTTCCGAAACTTTCTGTAATCGTGGTGATGTGTAATGGATAACGAGAACCAGCAGGCGGCGAGCAGTCTGCTTGTACTGTAAATGAACAAAAGTTTCGGCGCAAAAAGCTTCGGAAGTATCGACCAAACCCATCTAGCCGGAGGGTGGGCCAAAGGTGAGAACATGTACCGGCGTTTTCCATTAATAACTGTATTGTCAAACCGGCGTTCAGCGTTCCCGCGCACGCAGAACGCATTATAAGAGTGTGATTCAGCTTCGGGCTGTGAAACCGTAGTTTCCCGTGGCGGTTTGTTCACGGCTTCGCGCTTTTAGCAACAACAACCGTTGTCTCGAAACATTGAAGTGTATGGGACACCCTGGACATCGTGGTGAGTAAACATTAACAAATGGACTGAGACTAACTAGTAGACTGCGAATCTTTATGCAAAGTATTCTTGTTAAAAAATAAAAAGATTACATGAAAGAAACGTAATGTATCGTAAATATGAGATTTTATTAATACAGTGGCACCTCGGAATACGACTTCTGTTCGGTATACGACATAACTTTTTTGTGTTATACATATACATATATATATATAATTTTGCACACTTTAGAAACACTTTAGAAAGATGCTGAGGAGAAGAAAGAAACAATGTTCTTTGGACAGATTTTTAATAAAAGTCAAACCAGTTGAAAAAGAAAAAACACGAGAAAGTCAGGTTTTATTGCAGGGGGACTCTTTATGTGCTTAAACAGCGTTTAAATTATTTTACAACCCCATTAATGTAGGTATAATATCAGTAGGATTTTCTCAATAGAAATTTCTCTCATTGGTAACTGTTATAAGCGATCGAAATTAGTTTCTCTCAACGATAACATTTACCTATTGGTAAAGAGAAAAGATTTTCAGTTACTTATAATGTTTATTTGTAACCGATACGATTTTAGTCGATGAAATACTTGTTATTTTATGACTTTTTTTTGCTATAACAGTTATGGTTCCTGATAATGAGTGCACGAGGTCATTATTAATTCACCCCGTAATTCGAGCAGCACAGGATACCGGGAGAGTGGTAACAAGAGATGGGAAGATTCCGCGAAGAATAAATATGCAGAATGGATTCGGATAAATATTGTACATTCCAATTAGTCGAGTTTGCAGTAAGTACAATTAGCTGACGAGTAATTTTAGAAGTAGCAGTACATCGTGACAAAGCAGAGAGGAAGAGAGAAAGAGGGAGGGGTGAAGAGGAAAGGGGGATGAAAAAGCCCACGAGCTTCCAATATTGGTTAGTTCGCGGCTTCACACTTTTAACAACACCATCCGTTATCTTGAGAAATCTACGGGCTCAAAGTTTCCTGGTATTTTAATACCGTTCGATAATTAATTATTCTCTGGTCGTCCAACCGCACGGAGAATGTTCGAAAATAGCTGAAAGTAATTCTGTAATGGCCGGATCTGAAGACAGCCTATCAATGCGGTTTTCTCGCGCGCACTTAAGGATGTTCTGGAGGTACAATGGGAGACGAAAGTACAAGAAATTCGAAATCCATCAATATATTGGCAATGAAAGCCATTCATGAGTATATTTTGCATTAAACTTTTGCGAATACTGTACCCTCTGTAGCTACATTAAGTGGTCTACACTTGTCGCGCTTCCATGCTAGTGAGAGACAACACGATAAATTTGACGTTTTGTAACAGTTTATAATGTTTTTCCTCTGTAACTGTTTAGTGAATCCTAATAAATTTTGAACATAATTAATTACACAATTTTTACTACATATGAAAAAAAAACTGGAGTTTCTAGTTGCGTATTTTCAAGGTTTAAATAGGGTTTGAAGTGGAATTTTATGAATTCTCCATAAGAAGACGTGTTAAAATGCGCAAACTTTAAGTTGCTATATTTCTTAAACGTAATTGCATTAATTTAGTAAGAATTATATCTTGACAAATTTTCAAAAATGTTGTTGCGCTTTTATATTACCTCCAGAACATCCTTGAAGCAGTAGCTTCGTCCAAAGTGCGTCCAGATATTATGCGAATTACACAATTTCTCCACAGGATTGCGTGTGCTGTTTGCTTACATATGAACTATAGAACTCAAGATCGTATTTACATTACCTAACTAACATCGAAGTTCCTGTTCCTGGTACATGGCGCGAGAACGAGGAACTTCTTGCACGCGATTGTTCCGTAATTGATTAACGCGCAGCGCAATGAAATTCATTATTCCGACGTACACGTTGCAAAGTGCGTTCTGTAACCCACTGATGCTCGTCGCTGTCTATTCATAAATTTTTACTGCAGTTTCGTGTATAGAAATTCAAGGATTTATATCATTTTAGACGAACAATCGAAATGTTCATCAGCTTTCAGCAGGTTGTAGAACATTTTTCATGTGGTCTTGTCTAAATTAATGTTTTAATTCTTCTTCTATTGCTTTCCTTAATGGCGTAACACAATTTTTGGAGCTAGTCTTTATAGAACGGGTCACTATTATGTATGATTATACTCATTATTAGACTGTGGATCTTTATGCAAAATAAAAATTATCGGCTTAATTCGTGTCCGAGGTATCGTGCCAGAGAGATTTAGTTCCACAGGCGGTGGGTGAAATTTCGTTAGAAGGTGGCATCAATCTCGAACGAGCTGGAAACACCGCTTCTCACCGGGCCGAACGCGCTCGATCACGCGCACGACGCCATTATGATAATGCACCCGAAGAAATATGATAAACCGGGCGTGGCTCGGGTAACGATTATCATATTTCATCTGACACGGTTTTTAACGCATCGAATAATAACTAGTCGCGGATTGTATCGGTGGTTCTTGTCGGCGCGGCGTTCTCGCATCTCGAACGGATCGTTTGCTTGATGAATGGGCTGTCCGCTGTCCGCGAGTTTTTCCGACGGAATAAATAGAATAAGTACCCTGAAGAAGTTCTCTCCAGCGTGGCGAAGTGGGCCGGCGTCCTATCTCTCTCTCTCTGCTTCAAATATTTTTATACTTTCAGTCTTTTTTAAACACTTCCGTCGAGTACTGAAAGCGACTAGTACGCTACGGATCTTTATGCAACTTGCAATCCTCGGATATGCATAAAGATCCACAGTCTAGTAATTAGCGTGTGTTGCTTTCTGAAAGCGAAGTATTGAGTTAATATCCACGAGGCAGGGGGTCGCCCAATTTATACCGTAATATATTAGTAATACTCATTTCCTGCACAAAGTAAAGAATTCAGAGGATCAAAGTAATAAAAATAAATTTATCGCGGAATAAAACAAGCTTATCGCGAGCTTATTTCGCGATCATACGTTTGTTAACTTAATTTATCGTTCGAGTGAAAAGCTAAAGCTTCGAAACAAATTGTACATCCGGCACATGCGAGGATTAATTTTGCCCTGGAACAACAAATGCCACGTTTGTTTTCTCATTAAACGTTTCGCTGCACGATACTCCCGTGAGCAGTATATGACACATTTATTCTGATAATTTTGTTAGACCCGATGTTTTGCAGTTACATCGACACTTTATAAAATTTCGATCGCGAACGTATTATGCCGACAACAGTCCGTAATCATGATGACGTTGCCGTTACAGTGAATTGTACATACATTAATGCATCCCGCAATCCCGCATGAATAATGAAGCACGAAGCCACCGTAGCTGTTGAAGAAACCGTCGTGAATATTTGTTGCCGCGAATATTTCGTTTTAATTTATTTAAGGCCCGTAATTAAATCCCGGCACGAATCCGCTCGTGACTGCGATCGTTCCCCCCCCCCCCGTTTTTTCGCCATGGCGTGGATGGAACAAGGAGGCGTCTTCCTTTTCGCTCGGTGAAAGAACTCGCTAAACGATTTCCTTAGGAGAAAAAGAAGTCTTCTAGACGCTGATTGTCTCGGCCGGATCCTTAACCCGGCCTGGTAAATGAAAATCCGTGATCTTCACTCTCATTTACTTCTATCTCTCGCAGTTATTAATTCTTTTTAACGAAGCGCTCGAAAAATACCTTTGTTGCACGAGACCTGAATGCAAAGCCTTCTGGACGATGAGAATATAGTAATTATAAAATAACTGTCGGTTACCTCTCTTTCATGCAATCTGGTAGCACTTGGATGTGAAGTGCGTTAAAAACAGTGTAGTTGTAAAACGAAATGCAGAGAGCGAAGATGAGGCTGCGGACTTATAATGACAGGTTGCGCATTGAGCCGAGAATTTGAGAATTTAATACATGAACACATTTTTAAGAATATCAAAATCGATGTATATTCGATTATAGACCTGATTAAACGCACATTTTATGCCTCTGGTCAATTTGCGTATCTCAGAGACAACGAGCGAAAATTCTTAAATTCAATATCCGTCATAAATATTTATAAATGCTGTAAATGTTTTTTCGATCCGGTCTAGTGACGAATTGATACATTAAAAAATCAGTCGATCAGTTCGACTTCTGGTTAAATAAGCGGAATTTCCGAGCAGAGGCAAAAGGGATTTTTCCGCTATTTTTCGCAATTGATTCGAGTTCACGTGGTACGGTTCCGTTTCGAAATCCGTCACCGTCAGCGGCAAGTCTTTTATCAAGTTATAAGCGTATTAGGGAAATGCAAACGCGCGTCCGAGATTCTCATTGGCCGGTCGCAAGGGTCTGCTGGTCGGCCGATCGTAAACCCATAAATCCCATTTGATTTTCCGGCCGTCAATTTGTTACACGGCTGACGTCGCGATCTAATTTGAAGCGGTGTGCCCCCTGTGGCCCCCGGTGGCCCCCATGACTGCCGCGGAGGACACCTCGCATTCCGAAAACCGCAGCAACAGATGCGATGATTTGTGGACAGCGGCCGTGCATCGTTGAACCCGTAAGGTTGATGCACCTTGCACGCTGGCGATGTTGCGGCCAGCGGCAACATGGTGTCCGCAGTTGAAATTTCACGGAACATGTGGTCAAAAGTCGTCGAAACGCGGAAAAAAGTCAAACTTTTTATCTCAAAATCTGACAAAAAATGACAGTTTTCAAAGTATTAGGTTGGGAACTAACAATATATGTATATAAGTTCGCGAACCCCACATTTTCTCAAACAAAGTCATTTATATATATTTTTTAAGCACGAGTCTCTTTTGTATACAATTAATCGAAAAAATCATTGAAAAATAGACGATTGATCCAATCGATTGATGAAGTTAATCCTCAATCGTTGATTAAAAACAGTAATCATCGAAAAATCGGAGACTGATTCAATCGACTGACGAAGTCAATCGTCAATCGTTGATTAAAAAAAGATCGCATCGAAAAAAAACATAAAAACACGTAAACAGAGTTTGTATCATGTATAGATCAAATGACAATACACCAAAACTCAGTTTACATTCTTTTCAGTATTCATATACATAGTTTTGATTCCGTATTTCATTTCGAAATTAACGACTACAGTAGAATTTTAACCGTTATTCCCAATTAACGATTAATAAGTATTTAATCATTAACCGCAATTAACGACTAAACTCGGGGATTAATTGCTAATTGCGATTATAACGATTGAAGTAGAAATTAATCCGTCAATCGTTGATTAAATTTTTGCCCAACTCTGAATGATATACAGTTCAAAAGGAATGGTCACTGAATGAGGTTATAATGATACGAAAAAAAGAATTACGAAACAAAAGGTCGCGAATTTAGTTGTCAACCTAATATGTATAAGGATTTCTTCATTTTGTGGTGGACCGGGTGGGAATATTTTTTAGCTAAACTAACATGGTTCACGGAGAGCTTTAAAGTGATTATATCAAAGTCAACCCTTTTTTCCCCAGAGTTACCAAGATAATCTTTTCAGTTTTTTATAGTTAAATCTACCATATTTTTACACCCATCTTTTAGGAGATACTGAGACAAATTCTGTTCTGAATTTTGTTCTGAAAGTCAAAAATCCCTCATTTTCCTGTATTTTTACTTAGTTATTTTCTAGAGGCAATGTACAGCCTGAAAATGGCGGAGAGTTCTCGGGATTCTTCGACACGGTGATCCAACCGCGGACGACGACCCTTAAATTCTACTTTTCCGGGTGACGTAATAACGAGGTCAGATAATCTCGGTTATACGAAATGAAATCTACCCGTGGCGCGCAGCTACATACTATTTCCCACTGATTTCCAATTTTCGCTATCGTGCTTTGCTCTCTGGTGAATGTGGGTCGCCGGTAATATAAAATGAAATACAGTAGAATAAAAGGGTGAAAATAATATAAACGGGGACGGCGCGGCGGAATAAAGGGGAGAGCGTAAAAGGGATTGCTCAAACAGAGGTCACAAAGAAACTGAGAAAGCGGTGGAGAGATAAAAGAACCTTGTAATTGATCCGTTTTAATAGAACACCGAATACTGCGGACTAGTTAATGAGCAATTTAATAACAACATAACTTAAAGTATATAAAAAATCTTTTTAAAAACCACGCTTATATTAAAATGCACCAAAAAGGAGAAAATAATATTTTTCCTGGTTCTCTCCATAAAATACCGAATCCAGTTAAATGATTAATAATATTTTTCCCAAAAATTTTCAGCAATTAGTTCCTTCTGTTATAAAATTAGTGTCGGAGAATATATAGAAAAATTTAATATAAATGTAAATAAAATCACACATTAGTGACTATAAAAATAAATATAAATAAATATAAATAAAAACGTGGAGCGCTAAACTATATTGACGTAATCTTCGTGAGCGTGGAGCACACTTATTTCTGGTATATATATATAACTAATGTCATGATTTTATTTAAATTTATATAAAATTCTTCTAACTAATTGCTTAAAATTTTGGGGAAAAATATTATTAATCATTTAACTGGGTTCAGTATTTTGTGAAGAACCAGGAAAAAAATTGTTTTCTCCTTTTTAGTGCATTTTAATATAAGCATGGTTTTTAATATGTTTTTTTTTATATATTCTATTTTGCGTAGTTTCTCTGCCATGGTGCTCTAAGATTAAGAATACATAGTTTCTATTCCAGAAAATATTGTTTATCTTCGAGTAACTTATCAGTAGACAGCAGATCTTTATGCAAAATAAAAGTTTTCCACCTGAATTGCAACAAACTGGAATGATATAGAAATTTACTTTCTCTCTTAATATATATGTTGGAAATCTTGAAAATAATATAATATAAAGGCATGTCTAAATTCGTCTAACGTTTGTAATATTTTAAATGACAGCTACCAATTTATGTCATAAACGCATAAAGATCCGCTGTCGACTTATCAGGCAATACGGCTTTTGTTTAGTTTTAGTTCGCATCGTGTCCTGTGGCTCGTGTTGCATAAATTAATGCTGGAATTTTTCTGCGGAACGCGCAGAAAAATTTGTCTGATTAGAAAAGTTAATTTCGGGTTTAAGAAAGAAGGAGCCAGGGGAAATATGAGAATGAGAAGATACCTCAGCCGAGAACAGAGGATGAGGGGAGATTTCGGTGCGACGTTGCACCAGCAAACCGCTGCGGTCAGCTTGCATGTGCAGACTGCAACGGGTGGAACTAATCCAAGCCGGCACTTCTCGTATTAGATGATATTCCCTAACATTGCTAATTGCGCTTCGTGCGCCGCTACGAAATATGTGGAACCTCGTCTCCTTCCACCTTCACACACCCACCCCGTCGTGCCCCTTTTCCAACCCACCTGGCTCGCCATGTAGTTGCGAATAGAAGGGCGAAACTCGATTTTGGTTGTAATCAGACCGAAGTGCGGGGATTGCATACGGCTCGTACGTCAAAATTCAGAACACAGCGTTTAAGGGGACTGTCTCATGTAAACGCTGCAGAATTTCACAATATTCGCGAACGTAGAGAATTCGCAAATCAGAACAAGCACAGTTAGAGTATTTTAAGATCTTTTTGCAGATAATTGCGGGTGTTCAAACATCGAGTTACTGGCTATAATTCGGAGTTCCTTTAATTTAACGGAGTGGCATATTGGGATGTCTGAATCCGTAAATTACCAAATCAAGGGTGACAACTACAGTATTTCTTTCGGTGATGTAATCAACAAGTCTTTGAACTCTTTGAGAAGAAGAGCTGATGGATGCGGAAGCGGAGAGTTCGGCTTTCAAGAGGAGCAATATACCAGACTATTGGAAGATTTTTTTGCAGGAAGTTGTAGGGGTCCAACGATTGAATATTTGGCTATAATAATTGAGTGTTCCTTTAATTTCGCGGAGTGGAGTATCGGGGTGTACAAGGCCGCAAAGATATTCGCGGCGAATCGAAGCAATTAATTACGCCTGGGCGACGGTCGGTTCTCGATGTCCCCGGTAGAAAACTAGCAGTGCTCATTTGCTTCCGGCGGAAATGCGAGCGGAATGTATTAAAACGGCGACGGGGTCACGGAAAAAGGACTTGACAGGGAAAGTTTTCGTTTACAGGAGGGGTAGACACGACTATCGAGCACGCCGGGAGAGTAGCTCTCTATGTTTCCAATCCCCAGAGCTTTTTCCAGAGCAACCGAGCAAGGAAAAGGGGTACATCATTCAACCCCGGGAAAATAGAGCAATCTTGTGACACATGGGAAATCCATGCATTACGAGCCCAGGCCCCCGTGTATGTATGGTGCGCGCAGTTACTCACGAATGCATTGCATTTTTGCCCGGCGACTGACTTCAGCGCCGAAAGAGCCGCGATCAGCAAATGGATGCACTCGGCCATTCACGAAACTCCCGTTTGATGGCTTAATGACAACGGTCAAGTGTTAAAAAGCCTCATCGCCGGCCGCTTTAGCAATTAGCGACCGGCCGTGCGTGCACGATCACACGCTTCCCGGGACACAAAAAGATTCACGGGTGCTGCCTCGATAGATGCACATTTTCATTAGCGGCTACGTCCATCGATATCTGGGCATCACGTTGCGCTGTCACACGGACGCATGCGCTAGAGCAACGTTCTAATCAAATACAAACAGCAAAATGGTACCGACTGTAAAGAAACACCGCATGTGAACATTTCCAGTTGAATAATCGGCTTACCAAAATCGCAGCGCGAAACACCAAAAATTCGTGGCAAACAATCGAAACAACGGCGGCTCATTAAGCGCGTAATCCGAGAATATTTAATCAGTGACGTCGAAGAATTAATCTGCCAGCGAGTATATACCGCACGGCGCGCGCAGCATCGACACATAAATTTTTGACAAACCGCGGGGTTATTCGAGCGGAATTAACATCTCGTTGTAAATCGTATTTCACACGTTAACGTTGTAAATTAACATCTCCGGTCGAGGATGAGCGGTGTGCAACGCGCTGATACACAGCCGCACGACGGCCGATGTGTGTCGGCTAATTACTCATTATCGAATAACGGAGGTGTATCGTTAATAATCATTCAAATTAATGCGGTCGCGGAAAGGACGATCGCCGGGCAGCGTTTCGCGCGATTTCGGTCGGCGAAAGCTAATAAATATTTCGTAATTGCCGAGTAGCACGGAGCCGACGAGCTTGCACCGTCGTCGCGCAGCTCCTGTTATTGGTTTTTCATTTTAATTACCCTACTCGTTTCCTGGTCGCTGCAAGGAAATACGATGTTTCGATAGGCGTGTTACTCGCATTGAGACGCGTCGAATTTTTCGCGCGCGAAAGTGGCGGCGAAATCGCCGAAATCCTGCATTAAATTAATTCCCGACACTCGTGCAAATTATTCATAGAGTATTTTACCGTGACTTTGAAAATTTTATTTAAAATATCTGTACAATATTTTTACAATGTTCAATGACGCGTTGTACTTTTAATATACATTTTTATTACACAATAAAATATATAAAAAAACTTTTTAAAAACCACGCTTATATTAAAATGCACTGGAAAGGAGAAATTAATTTTTTTCCTGGTTCTCCATAAAATACCGAATCCAGTTAAATGATTAATAATATTTTTCCCCAAAATTTGAAGCAATTCAAAATTTCTTCTGTTATAAAATTAGTGTCGGAATAGATAGAAAAATTTAATATAAATTTATATAAAATCACATGACATTAGTGAGAGAGAAACTATACAAATAAATGCGTGGAACGCTAAAGTATATTGACGTAATCTTCGTGGGTGCTCCACGCTTTTATTGTTATAGTTTCTCTCTCTCACTAATGTCATGATTTTATTTAAAAATTTATATTAAATTTTACTATCTATTCCGACACCAATTTTAGAACAGAAGAAACTTTGAACTAATTGCTGAAAATTTTGGGGAAAAATATTATTAATCATTTAACTGGATTCGGTATTTTATGGAGAGAACCAGGAAAAAAATTATTTTCTCAAATAATAATTTGCGAAAATTGTTCTCTAAAAATAATTTAGTGCATTTTAATATAAGCGTGGTTTTTGAAAAGTTTTTTTATGTATTCTATTTTCTATTTACTTTTATTGTCATCGAAAGCAAGTGTGTACACAAAATTTCAGCAATTTGGCGCTTACAACAATACGGCAAATTAATATAATCATGGTAAAATAATATATAGATTCCTAGAACTCCACTCATTTCAGGCGAAGAATTTCGACGTTTTCCCTTACACTGCGACACTATGAATAATGAGTAAAATGAGTAAAACGCAAATTGAAACTCATTTGTAAAACCGTGGACGGCACCGCGGTCTGGAAATCACAGTATCTCTCGATCGCTATGATTTTTATAAAAATTTTGTGACTCGTGGTTGAAACTTTATCTCTCTCTCTCTCGCTAACCGTTTTATGGATTATAACGTTTTATGCAAACACCGCAGAGTGAAAAAAGTAATTTGTTTTATGCGCCGTTCGAAGGAAAACATTAAATGGAAATCGCGATTTATTTAAATAACAGGGTCGGGACGAGACCAAACGAACTCGTGAGATTTAATCAAAATATGTAGGGTGTAAAGGCACCGGTGATCAATACGACGCGACGGGGTGCGCGTGGAGCGTGAAATAAATCATTTATTTATACGATTCGTGGAAGTTTCATTAATTGGAAAATTAAATGTTGTATAAGCCATAAAAACCCTAACCCAGGGAGCTACGTGTACCAGTCGGAATATTTACAAGCTTCAGCAGAACTTTCGCAGCAAAGAAGAAACAAACGAGATAGAAACGAGGAGAAACAGAATGATCGCGGGGGCGTGCGGAAGTCTTTCGCATCGGCGTCGTCAATTTCATCGGACCGTGGCAGAAATCTTGGGGCGCAGATTAAGGCAGGTTTACAAGGCAGTAAATCGACTCATCATCGGTCGTCCGGTTCGATGTGCGACCGGCCGATCGACAGCCCTGGATATCTGTCTCGCCTCACCCCCGTTCTCGGCCGCTGTCCTCCTACACTCGCGAAGGAAAAGACTCGACTCGATATACGAGCGGAACGTCGCACGTCGCCTCGCCTCAGAGAGCCGTGGAGCGAGCAAATCGGTTTTGCCCGGCCCGATGATGACGTTGGAATCGAGTTACGCAAAATGGATTTCACGTTAAATAACTATCGCGTGTCTCGTCTCGGCGCGACGCATCCACCGCCAAGCCCCGCGGATCGTCCGAGAGCTTTTCAGACTCGTTCGAGCTTATTACCGACTACCCGATCGAACTCGCTCGTCTACACATCCTGCAAACTGCGTGGTCTACGAGCCACTTTGCGCGCTATCGCTCGCGAAAATGAGTTTTGCCTTTTTACGTCGGCTTAGAGCCGCATCGGCGGTTCGGCTCCGTGGCGACTTTGATAGGAAGATTTACACTGATGGACAAAAGGATAAGACACATACAGAGTGATAAAAACATCATCTTTAGGAATGCATGTTGTACAGATGAATTTAAAAAAGGCGATATGGTTGAATACGTTGTTAAAACGTAGTTATTTGCGACGCAGTTCCTTTCGGTTTAATTATATCTCCTTCCCCGTGTGATACACGGTACAATATAATTTGCACAGTAATTTAATCCGCCCAAAATATCACAGACGCGCGCGAAGCTATAGTTGAAAAGCATCGGTGAAAGAACGAGCACGGTTATTATTGAGAAAACGCAGGCTTGTCGACGCGACGCGAAATAATGCCGCAACAAGCGTCATCAGCTCCAATTGCGACCAATTTCGCATCCCTGGCAGTTGCGTGGGTTTAACGATAATGTTTGGGGTCGAGTTTACACCTTCGGTCCGATATCGAGTGTTGGAACACACAGTGACTCATAATTCTACACTCGAAACGAGATCGCGTTCGCAGATAAATGAAACTCGACTATTCGCGCCTGTTTTGCGGCCGACGACGACTCAATTTCGCTCGCTGGTAACCGTAAACTATTCTCTGGAAGATCGCGCCGGATCAAATTCCCAAAAACCTGGGAATTTCGAGGTACGTGAACTGCCGGAACGACTGTTTTTTCCCGAAGAATTGAAAATGTGAAAAATGCTTCACACACACGCACGTTGCGAAACAATCGAGAAAACACTGATCAACGTATGGACGATTCAAGATAAATGTAAATACTTTCAATTTTGTATTGAAAATATTAAAGTACATTTTATTTTAATATTTAATAATTTAGGTATTTAAAAATGATACAAAAGACAAATTTCTTTGAATAAAATTAATATAAACTTCCCACATGTATCGCCGCCTGAATGTAAGAACTAGGTGACTTCAGATTTGGACATTTTTAGTTATCTACTTCGTATTAAAGAATAAATCAAGTAGAATTTAATGTGAAAACTGGGTAACCTATCAAAGTAATCTACGACATCTAGTGAGCAGTGTTAAAAAGTAGGCACAACTTCTGTTTTTGCAAGAAAAGAAAGGTTTAAAATTTTTTTGAAAATCCAAAATTATGTTGTTTCATGTATCGTTCCACTTAAACAAAAGAAATATAAGCAGATTTGGCATTACGTTTAAAATAACGGTATCCCTACCGTAATCTTAAAACCTTACAATACAGTTTCATCAATTTCTCTACAATACAGGCTACAGTATGGATTTATGGATTTCAAAAAAACAGAATTCTAAATAAATCTATGCACTTTTGTCATAAATCCATAGAACCTACAGTCTACGGATGACTCTTTTTAAATAAGAAAGGGACCAGCTGTCCGAGTTTCATTTATTGCGGCACTATTTTCAGAATAGTCATAAAATTCGACTAATTACAACGAATGTCGCGGAGCGTCCCGTGAAAAATGAACCTTTCGGAGCAGCACGCGCGGCAGCGTGATATGTGTTCATTGACTTTCGTTTGTTTAGACAATTCGAACGCGGCCTGTGAGAAATCGGTGGGAACTTTTCGGACACCCGAGCAATTTCGGTCCGGTGGAAACCGTGGCGCGGATTCGAGGGGGAAAATTTGTCGATGTTTGGAGACTCTCGTGGATGGGGAGGGAGCGGAATTTATTTGGAACGCATCGGTAGTTTGTTTAATTAGATTTATGGCTAGGTCATTTGGAAAAGTAAGAATATAGAACGCGTGGCTCGGGCAAATCGAGAAACAAGAATCTGGGCTCGCGAATTTTTTGGCAGAGAGCTGCCAGCGCTGGAACTTTCGCTTTGCCGTGGCTCGCGAGCTGCACTTTTTGTTTCAACATCGCTGGGAGACGGTACAAGGCTCGTATTAATGTACAGGAATATTTTAAAACATCGGAATTAGCTGCGATTCGCTATTTCTTAATAATAGAAATGCGCTTTGTTCAACGAAAAGTTTCACTACGGATAAATCTAGATTGGATTTCGAAAGGATTACGGAGCGATTCTGGTCGTTTTTCTGAAAGAAGTGCTATGAAGTTACGGAAGGGTGGCGGAAGATAATATTACAATAGAAATTCTGCAATGTTCGAACCAGTATCTGACTCGAATAAATTCATTGTGGGCTTTGTAGGGCTCGGTTGAAGGTGTAACACGTTGCCTGGCAAGGGACAATATCGCGCGTTCAATAATGGCGGAGCCAGACACTTCCGAGGCGTTTGAAAGTTGGTCAACGAAGCTGCCTATTCCCCGCGAAGATCGTTGCGAAGCCAGTTATCGCGATACCACTGTTTTCTTACAATGGCGATGGTTTATAACAGCCCCGGCAGCGGCGCTTCCTTGTACTTATTCGCGAAGTTTGGCGTACCCGTTGTTGCCGTAGCTGGCAACGACGTCGAGCATTCTTGTTCCTAAAGCAGCCCGGCCACGGTTCGTTAAACCGTAACAATTAAACCGTCGGGTGGGAGTATTCGGTGCTTCTGCTCCTGATTTTTAGCGATCCCGGGCGTTAAACGCATCGCGCGCCGTGCTACCAACGGAATATTCAATTTATACTAATATTTGCTCCCCCTGCTATATCCTAAACGAAATCCCCGGAAGATAGAACCTTCCCGTAAGCCGTGCTTGCAATTCCTTCGTGGAATCCTTCTCCCAAGTAATCACGGGAACCGGCTCGTTACCGGAAAATGGGTCTAACAAGCGATTTTTGCGTGCAACAGATAAAAAACTGATTTTTATGAATTTTTTCTAGGAGATGATCAGCAATACGTGACGTATTATCTTGAAATATAGAGAAACATACATACAAAATTTCATAATTTAAACATTTTTTGTTCTATAAATTGTCTAAAGTCGACGATGTGGTAATAAACTGCTTGAATACCGAGTAAAGGTTACAGCTGATACTCGAAATTCAATTGATCTGTTTACCTAAATTCGAGACTCAGACGCAAACAAGCTTTCACAGAGGTAGTTGCACACCAAGAGAAAATTTCTCAATTGGAAATCATTGTGTTATTCAAAGCCGTCGAAATTTACTCCTCTGCGAGTTCAATGATTCCGGTGCGGTCGACTCAATGATTTGTTCCCAGGGTCATTCAAAATTAACAGATTTAACACGATTCCCGTTCAAGCTTCTACGGGATTTAACCAAAATCTACTTTGCTTTCTGTTAACTTAATAAACCCAATTGGATATTAGCTAGGTGCGGCGGAAACTTAGCGCCAAAGCATACTTCGTGGTTAATTAAATGCAAGCCGGATCGTATTTGAAATAATAATGTTTCTGTTCGTAGCTTCCGATCTTATCAGCTTTCATTTTGTCTTAACAATATTATACAACGGTGCTGATATTTGTGACAACTATTTTAGTGTGAATTCAGTCTCCAGTTTCTACTATTTAATTGAAAAATATGTTAATTCTATCCAAAATGTCACCGTATGTTCGTTGCACTGTTATTTCAGATCGATCCTTTCCAAAAAATATTAATTCCAATCGTTAAATTTTAAAGAATACAGCTTTATTAATCAATTAATATAGTCACCATTCTTTTCTAATTGTATAAAATTTAACCATTTTTCAATTTTACTTTAATCAACCTTTAAAATTCAACCATCGAATTTTATTTTCAAATCGGGCACGAACTTATGCAATCATCTGATATATCGTACGTATTAAATAACGAAGTAGTCGATTATAGTAAATCAGAGCATCGCAAAACAGACACGTGAAAAATTCGCGTTAACAATAATTCGGGAAATGTGCTGATCGTTTGTTTTTCGATGAATCAGATTTCACGAGAATGTCCGTGATAAATTAAGTGCAGGAACAATGGCGTTTGTTCAACTCTCATATTGTGATCGCGTATTGGCCGCATTCGTACCGATCCTGCAAAACGGCGCGCCGAAATGAAAAATCAATCGGCGAGACAGACGTGTCAACCCGCAGCTGCGTTGCAATATGTGGAAAGTAGCGGTAGGAAAATTTGTATAAAAGCTTACAGTGCGTACTAAATTACTGAAAGTTAAATATCCCTTTCCGATGAAATTGGCACAGGCGCTACTCGCCGCGGCGGCTTTTTTATTTTATATTTCGTCCCATCGATTTGGTTCCCATATTTGTACAATTTATCGACGCAAATTGTCAAAGAGTTCGTGGAGCTTTGATCGTTTTCTATCAACGCAGATTTTCGAGATAAAACGACGCGATATGATTATCGCGATCTCTTTGAATATAAGATATTCTGATTAAAAGAAAATTCGAAAAATATGCTGATGTACAAATTGTGGATTTTTATGCAAAACATTAACAAGAGACCGATATTCATTCCTCTTCCGAGCTTTTTAGAGAGTCGAGAACAATGTAGCAGTGTTTCTGAATTCTATAAATGTTTTTACTGTCTCGCATTTGATGTTTTGAAATTTCGTACGAGCTGAATATAGAGGAATCAAAAATATTAATAAACGGAGTTGGAACGACAGTGTTATTACGAGTCCCCTTTTATTTATTGAAGGTTGGTGCTCGATAATGTAGCGTTAGAGCGAGTATCTACAGTTTGATTAATATCCTCGATCCCCTTTTTCAGGCACATTTCCTGATAGAAGAAATAATTCAAGGTGTCCGAGAGGGAAGCGTCTATCATCCACTCCGTTTCCTGTTTGAAATTATAGTCCGGCCGGTGGAGGAAAATCGATTTACGAATCGCTGGTTCCCGCGACGAATGAACACGGCTTCCTTCCATATCACATATGAACAGTTTAAAGTGCGTACATGCTGAAATAACATTTACTTACATTTTCTACATGTAGAAGCAACTTAATAATTACCCTTAAAACGACAGCACTAAGAAAAATGATTCGATTACATTATTACACGTAACATCAGTTCGCGAATAAAATTACTGTCGCGCTTAATCAATTTAATAAAACAAACTCTTTGGAGTGGGAAGCTTTATTCAATTCTAGTTTCTTTAAATTCGTTCAGAAAACTTCGCCAGCAGCCACAACGCGTGAAATCTCCGAGAGCAAAGAACGCGAGTTGAATTCCTGCACAGCCGTTAATCAGGGATTAATGAATATCATAACAGCAGCGTTGCGTTTTTTGCGCTTTCGTTGTCGCCGTTCCCGCGTGCGTACAGCGGCGTGACACAACACAATTACCGCGGCGCATTTGGAGCTGTTTCGATGCGAAAGGATTTATAATTTCCACTGGCAGAGCCCGGCCATTATTTGCTCGCCGGCAGACACACGTCGGGAACGATCTCATTTTTGAGAGCGAGCGTGTTCCGGGCGGGATTGTACGGCGGAATTGACCAGAGACTGATCATTGAAGCCTGCTGCGGGAGGGATGCGGAATTAACCGGGTACAACGCGTATAAACATTAAAGTACGCACAAAAGACTGGCGTAATCAAGAGTTCGCCCCGGTGCGGCGCGGCGACGACGCTTCCCATGAATCCATGGTGTATTACCTTTTTTGACGAGGGAAATTGCGCGGCCGTACGTTTGTTCCGAAAACTTTTTTAATAAAGAATTTGTTGCCGGCAATGAGGCTTCCCTTTCGCCGTGGAATAACAAAAGTTCCCCGCGTTATATTACCGTCAGTGATAAATTGCCCGGCGTAGAACCGGCACAAAGACAGCGAACAGATTCTACGGGAACATTAGTCTAGATTCGCAAACATCGCCGCGGCTCTTAACCGACGGAAAAGAATCTGCCGGAGGACATGACAATAAAAAGGACAACGCGACGCCCTTAAAAATAATCGCACGGAAATGATGGAGAAAATAATGCGTGTTTTTAAAACTGTCCGACGTAAGAACTCCCTTGCGGCAGTTTCTGTGCGAACATCGCGGGTTTTAAGTCTCACTTCGTCTCTGACGAGGCTTCAATATTAAAGATAGGGGCCCAGGGTAACTTGTATATTACTTACTTGTATATACTTATAGCAATTTATATATACATTGATACCTTTAAAGAAGAGAAGACAGGTTTCCGATGTTGTCCTCGCCTAGATTTGACTTGAGGTAATTTTCGATGGAAAATCTGGATCGTTGTAAAGAGAATATGGGACAGTCAAATAGAATATGCTGGATGCTGTTGGTCGCACGGCGCATGTTGTGCACTGCGGTGGGTTTTGTTTTTTTATCAGGAGATTGACAGTTTTGTTTGCCTCGCCAACGAATATACATTTTCATCGAGTTGTACAAATTTATTCAGGGCAAAATATTTATTTTAAAGAGACAGTAAAACGTATATATATACTTTTTACTCTCTCTTTAGAATATGTAAAAATAAATATTTTGCCCTGAATAAATTTGTACAACTCGATGAAAATATATATATATATCCACAGTAACAGGTACATTTACGCTATCAGCAGTGAAAAAATTATTCGCTGTGGTCTCTGGAGGAGTCGCTTTCAATGTAGCGAAAATATTTCGAAAGGGAATCTCGAGGCTCATTCCTGGCGAGGTAAAGCGTCGCAACGTGCTCGAGATATAACTCGAGGAACAATCGCGAAAGTATAAGTAGCCGGTGAATGGTTCGATATCCGAAGGAACGAAACCCTGGCGAAAGTCGATGGAGAGGCGACGTAATACGACTGTGATTTTGTTCCCCGATATTCTTTGGTTTTAATGGATGGTCCTTAGGGCCGGGGGCTGGGAGTATAGAAGGCAGAGGGGTGGGTCTCCACGAGTGTACTTGGCTGAAGTATCTTCGTGGCCAGGAAATGAAAAAATCATTGAACGACAACGAGGCGGCGCGGCGGGCCGACGGAAGAGGCGCGGGTGCGAGAACACGCCGTGGATGAAAGGACGAAGGAAGGGCGAACGACGTCCACGAAAAAAGCCAGAAGTGACTCTCCCGTCGATGAATTACAAGCCGCACAATCCACCCTTCAAAGTGTGAACGTTCCAGCCCCGTGAAATCTCACGGCCGAGGGAACTTCATTCTTACCGGGCGAAGAAATTCCGCCGCCGAGGGTCAACACCGGTTCCCCCGGATTTAATTTAGCGAAACAATCGACGGAGAGGAAACCCGGCGGAATTTTTCGTGTCTCCTGATTAACCACTGCGCCACGGCTTTCGCGTTTTTATTAGGCAGCGAATAATTAATTCTCGACACAGAACGACGATTTTGTTCTTTTATTCGGTGGAAAGAAGAGGAAGGTTTCGTTTTGCATCTTATATCGAAGTTTTAAAATGAATGAATATTTTTCATATTTGATCGTCACATATCTTAGTTTTGTAAGAGAGTTTAGCGCGGAACCTGTCATATTTAACCATTTGCAGCCGGAGCTATTTTAACTTGAAAATTAAACATTTCTTCCGACCTAGAATAATTCCATTGTATAGGAACTTGTTCATTTCATGGATATGAAATTGATATAATACGTAGTAATGGCGACTCTGAGTCAGCTCTCGACTGCTAAGGGTTGATAGAGTGAAATTTCTCTGGTACAGTAGATTGAAAAAAATCCAGTTCAATGAAAATCTGATGCAGCGAGGGTTCAACCGGCCGGTTTCGAAGGGTCTAGTAAAATCGTCGGCTCGGGGCGCAGCTGTCGTCCTGCTACTCGGAAAATTACGAAGAATAAGTGTCCGAAGGGAGCGAGTGGACATTAATTCGAAAGTTGGCGCGCACGAGAGAGAGAGAGAAAGTGGGATGCACAAACTCGGTAGAACGCCGGAGTTTGAAACTCCTGCGTGGCAGTTAAACGGCGCGAGTCATCGAAGAACAGGGAACACGTTTCCTTCGGTTCAAAGGAAAGTTATACAGTCGACGGCATTGTAAGACATTCGCGATTCCACGGAAACGGCACCGGATTAGCCGGTTCAGGCGAAACGCGCCGTATCCGCGTTGATAATCAAATGGAGGGCGTCTGCGTAACAGCTACCGGCTGCTTAAAACATGGCTGAAATTCATTATCGCCGGAGACTGGATCGCGCGAGGCTTGTTACTGGAACTTTGAAGGTAAATCAACCTTATCGCGGCACTAATTATTTTTAGATTGGCTCTGTGAGGCTCCGGAGACTCTGCTGAATTTAAATGGATCCACTAATAATATTGAATTCAACACGAGCTTCACGGCGACGCTATAACTGACTATTTCATATTACTTTATGTGAAAAGGACGAGAATGTATCTATCCAAATTTCTAGCCATCTTGTAAATAAATTAGTTGAATAATTCGTTGAGTCTGTTGCATTATTCCCGTCGAATTTTTACCGTAAGTAAACCTGTTAAACCGGTATCGTAAAGTCACATTGCCGAGTCCCACTCACCCCCACCCTAAATGGCGGTAGGTAGATCTAGATGAGTGAGCAGTTAATTAGTCTCAAGAGGTCATATCAGTAGGAACCTTCAGACACGACAGTCGTATACACGGTACATCAGACTAGCATAGTTCACAGACCACATCAGTGGTGGTCCTTCGATTACAAATGCGGCACCAAGTACAATATCCAAAGGGCTCTAGTGAGACATCGTTCCAGTTCTTAACAAAACCCTCCCCAAATAATTGCGGTAATTATTCAGAAAGAGGCACTCCTCTCCGATTTTCATGAAATTTAAATATGTAAATACGTAAATAGATTTCGACATTTTGAACAACCTTTTCCTTTTCATATAGAGGGAGGTTGCTTTTAGTTTTCGCAAGAAACTATTGCTGATACAGGGTCTCACTCTGGTCATACATACAGGATGGTCCATCGATCTTGGGACAGTCAAAGATTACGGAAACCAGCGGGAATATGAAAAAATGTTTTATATAAAATATTCTTCATACGAAGGGGCACATGTAATGGCGCTACGCATATTTTTCCATAATGGCCCTTTAAGGGTCAGATGAAGGGCAACTTCATTAAAAAAAAAATGTTTTATACGAAATATTATTTTTCGATGTGGAATAAGAATGTAAAATAAAAAATATGGATTTCCATTTGAAAAAATGAAGTTGCCCTTCATCGGACCCTTGAAGGGCCATTATGGAAAAATGTGCAAAGCGCCATTAAATGTGCGCCTTTATATGAAGAATATTTTATATAAACCACTTTTTCATATCCCTGCTGGTTTCCATAACAACTGACTGTCTCGAGATAAATGGACCACCCTGTATATAAGGTGAGCTTCCAATTTTGAAAGACTATCCCTGGATTTTCGTATGCGTGGTCGGCCCTCTCCGAGTTCATAGTTTTCTGCGAATATCTCGAAAACCAAAAGCCTAAAACCGCCTATGTGTACGTGATAAGCGAAAAGTTGTTCAAAATGTGTAGCTGCATAACATATTTAAATTTCATCAAAATCGGAGAGGGTAGTGCCTCTTTCTAAATAATTACCATAATTGCTGAGCCTTGTGGAGAGCGATCGCAAACCAAATCGGAAAAAAACGGGAAGCATCTTGAACGCAACGAAGGTTCGTGGGTCTTTGCGAGCCAATATTGAATAGGTTGGTTCGCCGTAGAAGCTGTCGGTCTTTGGCGTTGGCAGCAGCATTAGGAAGGCGTGGTTGAACGCGGGGGTGGGTTTCCTGACCAGCCGATGGATGCGGCATCTCCTGCGAGAACGGTGCTTGATGCGGTTTTAACTGCCTCCGCTGACACTGTCATAGAGATCCAATATTCTAGACTTCCCTCCGGACCGTTCCCCCGCCCCGCCCTCGTTGTCTCGCGTGTCAGTTTTTCACCGTGACGACATCGATGGAATTTTAACGAACCGCAGACGAGAGAAGAACCTGTCGGAAGACGCGCGTTCGCGACCTCGGTCGGGTCTTAATCGGCTTCCATTGCTGACAGATTAAACTGATCTACAGGGAATTCGGACACGAAGGCATCTGAAAGTTTAATAGGTCTTGCAGTAGCCGACGATGACAGACGACAAATTTGTTTGAGGTAAAGCTCGTTGCTCTTTTATAATGTGAACCAATGTAGCCTCTCCACAACATTTATAATTGGACGGAACAACTTGAATTTTTGACGAGATAGTAGATGGACAGGTTCGCTAGATTGTATATTCGAATATCTTTTAACAAACCGCAATTTCCAGGCAAACGATCTTTTCTTTCTCGAGAACGATTGTGCAGAAGATTCTCGGTTAATATTCGTCCGTTCTCGCACGTATCCAATGAAATGACACCAGGCCGCAACACAATTATAGAGAAACAACAAATCTTCCAGTATCTGGGACAGGAACCGCGAGAATTCTCATTGGAGGAGCACAGGTACGAGCAGAGAACGCAAGATTGCAGAAACATGGAATTTCGGGAATAACGGGGAGTCGTTTGCCGTTAAGTAAGCCGAGATTAGGCGACCGAAACCGAGCTGGAGGAATGAAGATATCTTAAATTCTATCCGCGGTAATGACGCCCGAGGGCGTGGAAGAAAAGAGACGCCCGGGGATTCTTAAACGCGCACAAAATAGGGGAAGAATGAGAAGTCGGGCTTATGAAGCGGAACAGACCGCACACAAACCCCTATCGTACACCGGGCAATTTAAAGAGGATTCCGCTCAGAGCAAAGTGGCCGGCGCACATCGATGCAGCCACCAAATCCAATATCTTGCAGCGGTTACCGAGAAATTCGGCTCCTAGATCAGTGTTCTTCCGGCTCCTCCGAATGGCCAGTCTATTCGCTCTCATAATCGACTTGGTTCGCAATTTCGCGTGACCGATTGAATAGTAGTATTCTCGCCACCGTGCTGATTCTCCTGTCTGCTGAAATTAGCGCCTCTTCCAAGCGAAACACTGCTTCATTATTAGATGCTTGCAGGTTAAACATCTCTTCTCGTTAAACTTTTATGTACGCAGTTAATAGCGTAATCTCGTTATGACTTCGTTAAAATTATAGACGATCTTGTTCGGATTATGTCCTTAGTGACGTAAACAGTTGTTATTCTCAGCAGAGAAATTGGCTAGCTAGAGTGAGCCACTTTGTTTCGACAAAAGTTTGAACACAAACGCTAAGTGGTAGCATTTTTGTGAGATTATGATGCTCGCGCTTCACAGAGGAGCAAACAGGAGAAACACCGTAAAAAACATTTATGGCATGCCTGTGGAGGTAGTTATGACGTGCAGAACGCGGTTTTAAAATACTAACAGCATCCAGCCTTTCGAATGTTCACAGAAACAACGCGTCCTAATTTTTCATTTAAAGCACGCGGCAGTTTGTAACTCGGAGAACTAACTGTTATAAATAGTGATGGAGAAAATTACTCATTAAATAAATTATTACTAGGACAATAAGAGGTCTGTTTACTTAATATCGTCGTCTGTATGCAGTGTTTGATTGAATCCGGAGATCACTGGTACACGGCGAATCAGATTGTGAATTGATCGTTCCATGGATGTCTAGAAAATTGCCCGTAAAAATTACGTACGAATAATCCGCACACGTGTTCGTCGCATTGTCAAGTGGCTCGGTCCGATCGAGTTATTCTGATAATACTTCGATTCCAATCAGAAAATTGGATCGACGACAAGTTAGTGCAGTAATACGTTTTCACTCCCGAAAGGTCCCACCCCCGGCGCCGTCAAACGCGGCGCGGCGCGGTCCGCGAATAAACAAGTTCGTTATTATTCAAAGGCCGTGCGGAAATAAATGTTGTTTATTAATAGAACGCGGACCCGGGCCGATATTCTCGATTTACATTCAATGGACGCGACGTAACAGATGTAATGAAACGGACGGAGAGACGTACACCGCGCGAGAGACCGTGTATGAAAAGCTGCGATTCGGATGGTTTTTATAATCCCGTCAGGCTTTCGTAATTTCGAGCATGCAAATGACCCGCGCCGCGGATGGCGAACGTGAAGCCACGTAACCAACGATGGGTAAAATACGGTCGGATACCCTCCGGTTCTTATCAGTGGATCCTTTTTTAAGAGCACTTCGAATATCTCGTTAATTGTTAATTAAGCCATTTAATTAAGCGTTCTATGCCCTCGGACCCAACATGGATTCGCCGTACCGAGGAATATTTCAGAATTGATTACGAAAGGTCAGATGCGATGTGCTTCCACTGGGGGTGTGCGGGTACCCGCAATTTTGCGTACGCGAGCCTCGAGTCGAGTCGGGATAATGATCGGCTCGGAATCTCGAAAGTTTACAAAGTTCGAGTACCCGAAATGGCAGTCGGGTTTGCAATATTCTTAAAAAGTCTGCGATCAAATCAGCGTTTAGTAAACGGTGTTTACTACAATTCGAAATATTATTACAACCGATGATTGGACATCCTCACCATTAACACTCCAGCCTATTGATTCATATAGTACACCAATAACTCCAGCACTACATACAGGGTGTCCCAAACCTCCTTCGCTTCCCGGAAATGGGTGGTTCCTGAGATCATTTGAAGCAACATTTTCCTTTGCAAAAATTTTATCCGCGGCTTTCTTTAGAAGTTATTAATGGAAAACAAAGCCGCGGATAAAACTTTTGCAAAGGAAAATGTTACTTCAAATGATCCCCTGAACGACCAATTTCCGGGAAGCGAAGGAGTTTTGGGACACTCTGTATATTAGTAAGCAAAACAGTCGTGTATATTTCAAATATCGCATTATCGGCGAGAACGGAGTGCAAAGGTTTAATCATCTATCATCTATCGAATCACTAACAGCATATGTATTAATATAAGCTGATCATGCCTGGTGGTCCACTCTGTATAAAATATCCAGAGGCGTTGCAAAGAGGAGACTACGATGCTTGAATCAACGATAGTCTAAATTTTGTAAAAAATTGGTCACGGCGAGGGGTAAAGATAGCGCATCGGTAAACTGTAGGGCAGAACGATGACCAATAAAGAGCATCGATTCGTTCACGAAAAAAGTGTCTCCCGCTCGGCCGATCTCGTAAATCAACTAAAGGGGCTCGTTGGTTCGTTCGGATCGCAATTTTTCACCGTAAACGGCTAATTATCCGAATTTACGGAGTCTTTAAACACCGTCGATCCTGGCGATGGAGTTCACCGCGTGGTCCGCTCCTATTTATCATTGTCCACGCAATTACCAGTTTATGGGAGCGCGATCCGGCGCGTAAAGCAATTTTCGAGAGAAGCGAGGATGCATTACACTGTCCGGCTTCGTTCTTTCACCGCCCCCGTGCCCCGTCAACTATATGCCCGTGGAATCGTTGTTACCGCGGGGCTACATCTGCGCCGGGCTGGTGAAGTAAACAAACGAATATTTATACCTTTGTAGTCCGGCCGTGGAAACTGTCACGAATTACCGGCTGAATGGCCGCGCGTGGCTAACAGCCGTAACGAAAACTGGAGGACGGGGGGGGGGGTACGTTATATTAATTAGCAGCTACCGGGGAAACTCGTCGGCGGACACATAAAATGAATCGTCGAGAGCGTCCTCGAAAATATCCGCGAGAAATCGTTTCCCCGGGCCAAGGGAGCTCAACAGCCCGAAACACGCGTGCCAACGAATGTTAATTAAATCACCGCCGGAAGCTGACCGGTTCTTCCTGCTTCCCGTCCATTCTTCCACCTACCCGCGTTCCCGTCATTTCTCTCGGGCTCCTCTTTTTTCGGCCCGCTGTCACAGGTTTGTTTGCCGAACGAACGATCGGAGAGCTCGCGCTGCGCTGAAGGACTGCTAATTAACTGACTGGTGTGACCGCGGTTCAGGAAATCGAACTTCTTTTCCTTTAATTGTAGGTGATCTTGGAAGATTGCAGTTTTCGACACAATTTCCCGTAAAGAAATAGAACGTGAAGCTATGTCTACACTGAAGCAGGGCCCGCTCTAGGGGGGGGGGGACAATTTTGGCTGTAAGCGTGAGAAAACTCCAAAAGAAAATATAAAATAGTTTTTTTTTATTTTACAATCGATCAAGCACTAAATGCACTAGATGCTAGATTTGAACAACTTAGTAATCATAGTAACTGTTTTCAATTTTTAAGAAATTGTAAATATAAAGAAATGCTACTACTACAACACTGTAAGAATTTAGAATGTATTTTAACTGATGGTGATTCTCTCTCTCTCTCTCTCTCTCTGTTGACATAAACGGGATGGAATTAGCAGAGGAAATTTCAGTAGTATCTGCGCTTTTGGGCAAAAATGAAAGCCTAATTACTATTGCTTTAACAATATTGTTAACGATACCAGTAACTGTAGCAAGTGGCGAAAGGAGTTTCTCCAAGTTAAAACCAATTAAGAACTTTTTACGTTCGACTAGTACACAAGATCGTCTTAATGGTTTGGCCATTTTGGCAGTTGAGCATGAAGTTGTTGATAAAGTAAATTTTAAAAATGCAACAAAAAAGTTTGCAGAACTGAAAGTAAATGAATGAACATTTAAATAAAATGATTTGATTTTTATTTACAATAAAAAATATGGTGTACCGTTATTAAAAAATATATATATATTCTTAAGGGGCTTCATAAGAGCGTCTTTTCGCCGTAGTGGCATGTATCTTGAAAAATAACTACGAAAAAGATTGAGCACACTTCGGAAACGTTGCTCGACATACCCAGAAAATATGGGACCGATCGGTTCACTGGTTCGTCTCGAGAGAATTCGCGAACGTTGCCTAATTTCACGGCGGTCACATCGGCGCAACCCTTTAAATTATCTTCAGCGAGTACTGCGTTTTTGTTTTTCTGTTTCTTTTTTCCGCCTTTGCTTCGCTAGCGGAGGCTCGAGTCCCCTTACGAGATTGTCGACGTGCAATCTGGTAAGTGCAATGCCAAGGAAAAGTGGGTGTATACACGCGGCTGTGACGAGTGCACGCCGTCGCTGCACCCACGCGTTTGTAGCAGCTGCCTCCTCTCCTTTCTTGCTTCGCATTCTTCCATTGCTCCCTCCGTTCCGACGGGTTTTAAGCCCCTTTGTGCCTATTCTCGCGCGCTTTTTCCGGTATCTTCGCCGGCTGTTTGCACTCCCGATGGACCCGGCCAGTCGCCGCGCCGCGCCGGTCTTGAAGGTTTGCCAAATCAATGATATCGGCCCGAGCTCGCGGTGAAATGAACCTTTTAAATTGGTCCCCTGTTGGCGCAAGATAATCGGACATGTATAATTGAAGCTTTAAGGCGATTTAAACGATCGAGATTCCATGGACTCCATCCTCCTCTTCACAGCAGAATTTTCCGCTGGGGAATTCTCCGCGTAGAATCGAGCCTTATTGGGTTCCAGAAGTTTTTAGCCGTTTCGAAGCCTACGGGAATCGTGGAGATTCTACAATGAAGAAATAATACCGAAAGTAAAAGAAAGCTCTGGATTCATTTCCCTTTTAACCAACTCGCATTGCAATGATTACCCCTTTTTCTAAATTGGTGAGTCGCGGAGAAAGTATCAGCCTCTGAATAGATAGTGAAGAACATTCTACGAATTTGCACAAAAACTGATCGACCACAGACAATCAGAAGCAGCATTGAACTGCATTCGATTTAATTAAATGTTCAACTCTTCAAAAGTTCTCAAGTAAATAATTTCTTCCTAGATTATAAGCATCGAATAGCGGGTTCGCGACTAAATAGTTGAATAGATCCTTTTTACGATTTTCTGAAAGAAGCCGGCAGTGCCGTTGATGTAATTCTCCTTTGGCGGCAATAACTTCCGTTTCCGCTATGAGAGCAATAAAAATCTCGGTTGATATTGTCCCGCTAGGTCTCCGTTCGAGTCTCCCGCGGAACGACAGTGGGTCTCATTTCCATCGGAAGGCGTCAAAGGGGATCAAAAAGAATTACTTTGCGGTTGATTGGATCACGGTCCTTCCCGCGGATTTCCCTGCAAGGCTCGTCGTATAAATTTCCATGGGACGGTCGATTTCCGTGACGGAAGTCGCGCCGCGAGAAGAATCTCCGGGGAAAAAACCACGCGGATCCGATTACGGAGGCTGGGAATGCTTAGGTGGAATTAAAATAAAAACTTGTTTCGCGGGAAACAAGTACTTGTGCTTCCTATTACATGAGTTTCCTAAGTTTCAGATTCTGAAGTTTTTGATCGATGTATGTATGTGATCGGGGTGTGAAGTCGAATGAATTAAATAAACCGGTTTATTCTGATAAAATTTTAAATTCCGTGAAGCCGTTCTTAAATTTTGCAAATCTTTTGACTCGCGAAACGCGTTTTCGCTTGAAATCGCCTCGGGCAGAAGCATATTACAGTAAAACCAATCTTCGTGAATCAGGCTAATGTTTGACATGCAAATCCAGAAACCGATTCTATTATGCTATTCAACATACATTTGGGGATGTTTCCGATCTACTGGTACGGTGAGAAAGGGGATGAGCCCACGGAAGGTGGAAATATTCGACAGGAGCCGAGAATATAGAATAAAATTGTTTCAAGTGAGACTTCGTGTTCTACTTTCAAATTGAGCACAAACTTCTACAATAACACTGTCCAACACCAAATTTGTTCCCAATATACTGTTGGGTCCTTCTTATAGAGAGAGTTTCTTGCGCTGATTCAGAATCTTAAACATGTTTCAACAATCATAATGCATTAATATTATATATCACTGGATTCGGGAAAGTCTACAGAATCTTTTGCTGTGTAAAGAACGATTCAGTATCTTTTATAACAACATCGCAATATATTTGCTTAAAGTTGAAAAATATGTTTCTTTTCCAAAGCCATGTTCCTCGAAAACTGTGCGTATAGGAGAAAAATTAAGGACGGATTCGGAATTAACGCAAAAAACTCTATAAGAACGATCCAACAGTATATCGGGAGAACATAAAAAAAAGTTGAAATTTGTTGGACAGTGTAATTTAATAGAACTCGCTTTTTACTTTGCTGTAATTCTGCAGGCAAATAAACGGAAAAATTTCGAAATCAAGTTACCAGTACGAGCCCTACGTGCCACGTCTCGCCACATTCGAAGTTCGCACGGCAGAAAAATCCGGCTGCTCAAACTTCCGGTTCCACCGGAGTTCCCCGCGCGCCGTTCGCGACCCTCTCGCAAGCGGATCAAGACGGGTTCGTCTCATTCAATCGCCACGGGGTAGATTCCCGAAGCGCAGCTCCATTTTCAGGATCGATCGGATTAGAGGAGTCTTGCACGCTTTCCGTGCCCGGTTCATAAATTTACATCGAGCCCCGCCGCCGTCGAAACTTATAGATAAGCAAACGGGTAGCGAGGCTGTCGGGTTAGAGCAAGCGAGTTAACACAGATAGAGAGAGAGAGAGAAAGAGAGAGAGAGAGTTCAAAGGGCAGGAAGAAAGAGAGAGAAGGGCGCAGAAACTCCGAAAAGGACGAGACCTCAAAAATCTCGACGTACGCCATTACGGCCGACGCTGGATCTCATTTGAGCGGCGCACGCGGGGGCTCTCTTGCAGTCTGGTCTCTCCTAATGAGGCCGGCTTTTTCTTTCCTCCGCCTCCCCTCTGAACCCTCACCGCTCCTCTCTCGCTCCCCTCTGCTCTCTCGCCTCGCCCACCCCCCGTCTCGGCCCTATCCATTTTTTTTCTCGGCTATCCTCCATCCCCGTTCGCCCTTTTGAATGAGGGAAGGTGGCACGAAGAGAGAAACCCCGAGCGGGTGAATGTTATCATCGCGCCGCCAGATGCAGTCTGAAATGGCAACGAGAGGATACGCCAGCCAGACTACCCCCGGCATAATTAAAACTTGTACCGCTCGAGCATCTCGAAGGTTAGAAATACGCGTCTTTTGTGAACATGCACACCGAGGGGCTCCGCCGACGCGCAGCCCCTGTTTACGCGGCCAGGTATTATCGTGGCCGGGCTACGTTTCGGTACGTTTCACCGCACCGCCGCGAGAATAAGACGGCCCATTGAAAGCCCGCGTTCCCGAAAAGCCCTGCGAATGCAACTGCGTGGCAAATTAACCTAACGCCCCCGCACCGTGGCTCTGAACAGACCTTAGCATGTACCCTGCGGCGGACTGCTCGAGACCCTCGTCTTGGAAGCTTGATCGCCTTCGCGCGGATTTCTGACTCCGATATTTCAATCATCGTCTCGTTGCACGATGGTTTTTAGAAACCTAGCTGCACCCCCTGGACCAGCAAATATTATCGAAAATGGAGAGAAAAATAAAAACGTGGTAAAATCTTTTACGAAATCCAGCGACGCAACACGAAACATGCTTTCCAAGCGGAGTCGCGTTCACTCTCGCGATATTTTGCAAAAATTCAAGTCTGTAGAAATGTTTTGACTTTGTGATTCACGTCCCATATACGTAATCTGTACTCAACGTTATTCCTGTAAACGAGTAACGGGTAACGACGAGGTAGAGTGCTCGAAAATAGAAACGCAGAAGAAGTGTTAATAAATCATACGATTGTCGGGACAGTGACACGTTTCCGAATCCGAACACAGAGACTTTCATAGACGGCGTGTCAACCAGTAACTGGTTCACATAAAGTGGCGCATCCGCCAGGGAAAAAGCAAACCGTGAAATATTCATTTAAAGCCGATGTACTATAGTTCCACGCGCACAGAACGGATGAATCCGATTTCGTTTTTGAAATACTTGCGTTCAATCAGCCTCAAAATACTGACCGATACGATTCCGTGTATATATGGTTGTCGATCGATTAATTAATTGGTCAGAGACTGTTATGTTTGCATTAGCGTTAGTCCATAATGCGTAATAGCGTCGCAATATGCGACACTGTAGAGAACCGAGCCGTCCTTCAATTATTACTGAACTCTTCGTAATTACGGTAAGGCATCGTTAATGAAACGATATTTGACTGGATTTCGATTGCGTGTTCACTATGATCGATTCAATCAAATCTGTTTGACATGAATAACTCGATTAGGTTTGACTTGATTTAGTAGAAATCGTTGTTGACAGATTCTTCCGAGTTTGAGTTCGATCTATAATCAACTAAATGATCATTTCATCACAGAAAAGTGTTCATTTCTGCTGCAAAGTGTCGAATATTTGGTTCCACTTACTCGTATGAAGTGTCTCTAGCGTATTTGGATCTCTATCCTGGACGGGACTTTAAAAATGCAACTTCTTTACCTGTAACATACAAATGACAATTTGTTTCAATCCAGACTGTAGAGCGAAGATGACGTTATGCAACTGTATAACAGAATGTTAACGTACAGTGATTCCAAAACCCAATTTCCGAGGAAGAAAAGTTCATATCAAGCGAAGTAATTATGGATCGGTAGGGAGAAATCCACAAAAACGGAATAGCACAGTTTAGTTATCTGGCAACCTATAGAACGTGAGATTTGTTAGCTGGGAACACGGTCGGCTGCACCCTTCACTCGGAACTTGGGAACCCGTCGGGAATGTTTCTGTTTACATCGCACTCGTCCTTGCTTAAGTAGCTGCCGTCTGGAGAACGGAAACGCGACGGGCCCATATAAACTTTATTAAGACTACAGGAACTGCTTACTCCGTCATCGACGTGGCGAAATCTCGGCAGGTAATTTATTGTTGCAAGACAAAAGCATCGTTCTGTGAAAACAGACGGGAAACAGCGTTAATTAGGGAGCAATTATGTGCTTGTACTACGGTCCACGAATACGACGAACGTCGATTCAAAGTGTTTCGTTTGCCTTTCGAAGTGTAGAAAAAAAAGGAAGCATAATTGCGTTCCCCCATTCCGACACGGAACTACCATTGGCTGTTTCATTAAATGCTACTCATTTACAACGATGCTGTTCACTTAAAAATTCCTCCCCAGTCTTCACAATCTTGTTTCGAATCAGTTTTCGATTTCATACACATCTCTATCGGCTTCTTGAAGTGCATTGTGTTCAGAACATTGCTTTATTATTTGTGTAAATTGCAATAGTACAATTTAAAATACTGACTACACTCTAATGGATTTTCAGTATCCAGTGTAAATAAAAAAAATATATAAAAAAAGTTTTTTAAAAACCACGCTTATATTAAAATGTACTCTAAAAAGGAGAAAATAATTTTTTTAGACATTAGTGACTATCAATAAAAGCGTGAAGCGCCCACGAAGATTACGTCAATATAGTTCAGCGCTCCATGCTTTTATTTATAGTCATTAATATCTAAAAAAATTATTTTCTCCTTTTTAGAGTGCATTTTAATATAAGCGTGGTTTTTAAAGTTTTTTATATATATATTTTTTAATTTTCTACTTTTTAGTCTTTTTTGAATGGAACGCAAGACATAGTAATACTGGCATGAAATAGTAAGATATTGAAACGCAAGATATGGAAATACGCGAGATAGAATGAGCAGATGACTCCGAGAGACGACGACGCTTGATGGAGTCCGAAATTGTGGTAATAAGCGTGGTAAAAAGGAGAGTGGAAATACATTGATTACAGTACCTTCGAGATCGATCGATCTCACGTGCGTCAAATTAGTTTGCAACAGGCCCTAAGGCGAGCCAACAAACGTAATCCAATTAGGAGAGGGACAGGTGTGTCAGTTGAAAGCCGGAGTTAATTTTCAATATTCAAAACTGGATACAACTTAAACGGCTTCGAGTTCGGTCACGGCTCACGAGAGCCATACATAATTTATTGTATCCGCTAACAAAGGATTACCTTCCACTTAAAGTCCTTTATAATTTCCGACAGGTGAGCCGTGTCGAATTTACTTGATGATTGCTCATCCTCGTGATTCGATACTCTCGAGTACATCGCCGTTGCGTTTGCCTGCGCGTGTACTAATTACATTCATTCGTCGCGAGCGGTTCGAGCCAATCGGCCATGAAACGAGACATAGCGTTCGTTGCATTAAAACACCCCGTGGGTGTTGAATTAAAATCATTCTTTTTTTATTTTCCGAAGGATCTAAGGAACAGATCTTCCACCGTAGATTTTCGTGGAAATTTGTTCCCTTCTCTGAACAGATGCTTCCGAGTGATTGCATACGTGTTTGAAATTTGATAATTTCTCAAAAATTACTTTTGCCCAGCCAGATTGGGCATTTTAGCAATCGTTTCGGTGGAGTCGCTGTCACGTTTTCCTGCCATTAACTTGGAGTAGCGTGGCGGGCAGATAAAACGGCGAAACGAGAGGCCAACAGGAACCGGGAATGGATACTTTGTCTCGCTAATACATCGCGGAGAAGAAAAGTTATTTCAGCTTCCCCGGGTAGACCGTGGTAGTTCGGGCCGAGCCTCGTTCCCCAGTTTTATCTCTCCTTCACTCGCCATTAGACATCGAAAATAAGGACGGGAAATATTCGTTCACCGGGAGATATTATTCACGGGCGGCAGTTTTCGTGGGATTTCTCGTTCCGTGTCGCCCGGGCTTTTCCACCTGACAATGCACGCCACTTTTCCTACCTGACGTTTCCTTATTGCGCGAAATGTCATTAGCGCATCCTGCCTTACACGCTTGGCCCCTAATGGAGGTCCTTTGTACTTGAGATGCCGAAGAATTGCGTTTACGTTTACGGCGTGACGACAGTGGCGTCTGCTGGCAATTTTGAACCGTTCCAGTCGACTGGAATCCTTATTAAATCGTTTAGCTCGGCGACCTACTCATTTTTCTCTCTCTTCGAGATGTCGAGAGGAAGTCTCCGCGGGATGCAGGGTGCATGACCGGGGTGCAGTGATTCGTGATAACCCTTTTAGCACCAGGACTTGGAACAACCGCGGAATTTGTGAAACCATAGGGTAAAGTGCCCAAATATGGTATAGTCGTCTGTTATGGCACTACCTTATATCTTGTAAAGAAGAAGTCACACTCTAGTGAGAAAATCCACAAACAATAGTTTACCGTGTTTACCCAACAGTGTAAAGTGCAATCGCACCATTCTATAGGTTTTAGTATCGATTCGCCGCCAGTTGTGTCCCCACGTGTGGAATACATAAACGTCGATACATAAATTAATTAATATGTTAATAGTGTTCTAAAGAGATTACACAAGTTAAAATGAGGATGCAAATTAGGTAGGTGTGTACCCGTGTACATAAAAAAACGCACTAAAAAAATGCAGTAAAAAGTATGAAATAATTTTCATTTAATTTGTGTGAATAAAAACACGAACTTTAAAACAGTAGGTGGGAAGATAAGATACATTAATATGTGAAAGCATGTACATATATAGAAGAATTTAAGGATTTTCGTAATTTCCAGTGTATAAAGATTGTATTGTATTAAAGTTCGTGTGTATTCACATAAATTAAATGGAAATTATTTCATACTTTTTAGTGCATTTTTTCGAAATCGGTTTAATTCTTTTTCATAAAATTTTTTTATTTCACACTTTTTAGTGGAACGAGCAGAATTTGTAGAACACCGTAGAATGGTTTCTCGGTCTTGTTGGTTATTTGCCATAAAAACCGCAAAGAATGGAAAAATGCAAAATTTGTTTTCAAGCGACCAATCGAAGGTTTCGTCCTGATTGGTCCATCCATCTCGGAGTAATCGGTGAACCTACATGAAATAATTCATTTTTCGCAAATAAAATCGTAAAAGCAGTACGTCTACGTAAATACACGTTCAAAGCCACGATCTCTATTTTGAATTCGCCAAGAACAAAAGAAATTGAGTGACCGATGAAATAGAAAAACTGAGAATAAGAGCAATTTAGTTTCCGAGAACAAAAAGGAGCAACGTGAAAGTTTCATTCCGAATGGAGTAGTACTATTCAGACGCAGGTCCGTCGAATCTCATCGGAGGAAGAATATAGAAGGAGGATATTTCGAGCGGGGGCTGGCACATTGTTGTTTCGCTCGAAATCACGAGGACGAGCACAGGAATGGGGCTTGCACGGTGCAGGGCGAGAGGCGCGTGTCGTGATACATCAGCCAGAGACAAATTGGTTCCTCGCCGCAGCAGACGTTCAGAAATTTCCTCTGGAAAAGCCGGGAGCCCCGTGCGGAGTTCACCAGGTCGAAAGTCGACGGCGCAGCACGACGGCGAACAGCTGGCGGGTTCATCGTGACGCACGTGAAAGCGATTGTTGAGTCGCGACTGCACCGCTGATAAGCAGACCGAAATACGTTAGGTTCGCGGTAATATCCGTTGATGTGCACGCATCACGGTATCTCCGGCTTGTTATTAGCCGTGTCTCTGAGATTAGGTTGGTTACCGTCGAGATACGCCGCACCACGGCTGCCAGTTGTTACGACCGGGACGCTACGGAGATTACTTGCCAACTATAATTGCTGTCACGTCGCTGCTGCAATTACACATTGCAGAAATGATAACTGGTTAACAATTACTCCGGTCTGAGTATTGGCGTTAATTACTTATCTAATGCCTTCGCAAGGGAATTGGCGGAGTTTCGGTTTCTTTTTGTTCGTTCTCACAGGATCTAGAGACGCGGTAGCGTCCCGACGCCAAGTACATGAAAAATTACAACACACGTGTTTCGTTCGTCGACTCTCGGGATCATTCGGCAGGGATTCTTATTCATCGACACCTTGGCCTTGCCTGGCCACGCCAAGTATTTGACTTCCAGGCCGCGGACGTCTAAGCACAAATGTCTAGATGTTACATTTTACCTTCACATTATTAAAATGTCCGCGATATGAGTAACGGAATGTACTGAGTACATATAAAATATGCTACTGTTGAACACAGTATTACCTTCTTCTATTTTCTTGTCTATATGACACGAACAAGGGAGGGTTCAACCGTCGCGTCGTTCAGCCGATCAACAGAACAATCGCACCCTTTGTTTAACGATTCAGAAGGCCAGTAATCCGTTTCACATTTTTCTCCCGATGCATTCGCGTGCATTCCCTGTATGCAGCCAGTGTTATTTCGCTTTCTCAGACAGAAGGATTTGACATCAGACAGCAGGCTTGACCAGTCGGTGGGTCGCGTATCTCGTTTGCGTGTCGCGCACGGGGTTGCATCCTGGGGTTGGAAGCTAGCTGGAGGGTCGCGTCGTGTGTCACGTTTTCACGAACACGAGAAACGCATCCCAGGGCCGAGGGGACTAACCGCTCTAAAAAATCCAATTTCCCGTGTCGTCGTTGACGTACGCTGCAACAGGTTCCGTTCCATTCCGTCTCATGCTCGAACGAGCTCACGGCCGGCATTGTTTCGGCGCAGAGCGTAGACGATTGCTTTGAGAGGACCAGAAAGCATCCCTTTTCCCGGTGGCGTACACACCATCGTCGTCATCGTCGTCGCCGTCGTCGTCGTGACGAGCAACCCACCCTCTCGCCCTTCCCCTCCTGTTCACAGACCACCGACGGTTCCGTCCACCCCGAAAAGAGATTAATTCTACCGCGAGACCGAGCCACCATGTAAAAACCCGGATTTTCCCGATAATCGACGTATCCTCCGCTAGGCTGGTTCCTTTCTCTATACCCGTCGCCCCGGTTTTCGACGCCACCGTCCACCATCGCTATTCTAGTCCCTCGAACCGACCCCCTCTCGCCCCGGCGACGCGACCATCGGGGGAGAAATATCGTTCGGCGATTATAGTTTTCGACGCGCCACGATTCCCCACGGACGAACGGTTTTCCGGCGGTCCGAACGTTTTTCGGGAAATTCGACGTGCCAAGCTGGAAGTGTGTTTAGAGCGCGCGGTCTTGCAGCTTGAATTTTGTGTAAAGTATTGGGTTCAGTATTATGTTAATCAGTGTTATCGTTTTTACGAGTTTTTTTTTTTATTGTAGACGATGTCGTATTATTAATAGACTGCTAAACGAAGTTAGGGTGCTAGAGGGATAACATGAAAGCGGACCCACAGGGCGATACAATTCTTAATTTAGTTTCAACCCTCATTCGACCCTCCTGTTAATTTAACACGCTTTCCCCGGTTCTTTAAAAGGAGTAGCATGTTTTTCATTCCCCACTTTATCACATTTGCGAAAAATACAGTTTCATTCCAATTTGTCATATTTTATCTGGTGCTTCCATTTTTCATTCGAATCAGCTTTCTTCCGATCTTTCGGGTCAAATACCCCACTGTGCGGCGTGTCGTTCAACAGAACAGTAATTTCAGAATTTTAATTAGCTTCGGTACAGAAGATTCGTTTCCCCGTGCGTGTACAGACAACTCCACGTTCTCGACAGACTAATTCGCGAGGCGATCGGGAGATCGACCGCAGCGTTTTTCGTTCGCCGGTTATTTGGTTTTGGTAGTTAGACGTTCATCAGCGCGTTATGTAGGTCGGCCAGGGAGCATCGAACAAACACATTTATCAGGGCACGTCGACCCATATCGCGCATTCACCCCCTCGGTGAGCTTTCAACGGGGAAAATTAGCACTTTCGTACGGTTGCTCGGACTTCCCAAGCCCGAAGTGCAATTAACTTTTGTCGCAGAGCGTCGCGGCTGCCGCCTCTGTGCAATATAGGGTCTCCCAGAAGTGTTGCGGTTCTTTGAAATTTGAAGCGACATTCTCCTTTAAAAAAATGATCGTCGCGGCTTTGTTGAGAAGTTATTAATGAAAAACACGGACGAATTAGAGCGCGACCTAGACGCGTGTTGGCAAAGACAGCACGGCGCACACTGTGATTGGAGAAGCACGCGACATGTTTGAATAACTCTTAAACTATTAAAGATATTGCAATGAAATTTGAACCGAATATCTAAAAAATAATTCCTTCTGAAAGATTTGTAACTTAATATGTTTCACATTTGTCGCTTTTTCCTAAAATGTCGCGTGCTTCTTCAATCAGGATCCACCGAGTCAAACGTTGGCGGTGCGCCGCGACGCACAGTGGACCAGAAACCGATCTCTTTGGACAAAAATCTGCTGTCAACTCAGTTTTTCATCGATTCAATTGGAATTTTTTCTTTAAATGTTTGATTGAATTAAAAACTCACTTATTCAGACGTAAATCCACTGGCTGCTTCGAACTATGTGTTACTGGGCCACTCGGTGACGAACAGCACAAATGGCTTCAGATATGCGGCAGTGCCGAATGCTAAGGGACGTACGGTTAGGTCAACGAACTGCACAGCTGGTGGTAGATAATAGAGATACGATAACCCAAGGGATGTGCGGTCAAGTCAATTATTCGGACTTTCACTTCCTAATCTTTAAATAAATTCACTTCGATTGCAAATGCAAAAATTGATTGTCTTTCAACCTAAAAACATTGTTTCGCCCACATTTTTGCAGATCCACATAGCTGATCATGCAAAATGATCATCGTGGATTACGAAAAATAGCGTTTACAGGAAGATTAACAAGAAAATGGCCCGCCACGTTATTAGGTTTCTACAGTGAATTCCTCAGGACTTCGCGGGGCCTGAATGGCATATTTTCATCCAGGACAGTATTATTCCGAAGCCGGCTTATCCGCGCGTTCTCCATTTACGCGAGCCCATTGTCGGATCGGTGGCCGCGACAGCTCGAGAATCGATTTTTCGCCGTTCCCTGAACTCTCGATCGCGATATAACGTGGAGGATGTCGTCGCGGTGTCGCGACAATCACCGGCTCGTCGAATCAGAAAGTCTGAAGGCCACGATGTCGTCGTCGTCGGTCGCCTCTTTTCGCTCTGGCAAAACAGATCGGTGGCTTATTTCAATACGAATCGGGAACGGATTGCTGATATCAATGTCAGGGGCCTGGATGGAATTACCATAATAAAGGGCTGGCCAGGGACGACGGTACCTTGGACGCCAGGCCACGCCCGGGCTCAGGAAGCAAATGAATTATCGTATCAAACGCAGAAAATCGCTTATCGATCCGTCCCCGCCTGCGACCATTCCTACTGCTGCTGCTGCTGATCCTGAGCGGAACGATCCAATTGTTCGTCCCCGTTTCGCCAGCTTAATGAAGACGAAACGCGGAACGTAATCTTGGAACTGTTGTTCGAAAAAGACCGGCTCGGTAAATGATTCGCCGTTTTATCAAATTTAGAACGATCGCGGTTGTTCGTACTCCGAACAAGCTGACCGCCGACTCGGCGACCACAATAATTGGGTAAAAGCAATTTATTTCATAACAGATATTTCAGATTTACGATGTTAAAATTGCATTTTTAATCCTCTTATATCGCATAGATAATAAGCAATTTTCGTACACACTCTCTCCATCACCACAGAAATGAATTTTTTCAAGTCTGCAGAAACAATTCCGTCACTCGTATACGGATAACATGATGGACAACCTGTTACCGAGGAATTTTTAGCACTGGTACTACCGAGCCCGTCAAAATCATATCAGATTTTTTCTTTTACTATTCGCGAAGTTACAGAAATATTTTTCTACAGAAAATCGTTTAGTATATTTCTTCATTCAAGTAAATGTTGCCAAATCTGCTATGAATAAATTCAATCGTGTCATATAATGACCCGCAGTCTACTTGCAAATAATTTGCATTGAAGCACCGTACGAAAAGTAACAGTACGAGTTTGATTCATATAAGGACAGCATATTTATGGTTGATGCACAGCACTGGTGGCTCGCGTCTGAAAGCTGTCATATGGAAGAACGAAGAAATGAAAAATACTCACGGTTCGCGAAATTGTTCGCAATCTTCGGCGTAGTCACGTCGCAACCGTTGCGCCGTTGGTTAATTTGATTTGCCTGGATAATTCGGATAATAAGAGCTCAGCAACGTGTACGGTAAACCGGGCGCAGCGAACCAAATTGGTTTGGATAGACAGAGTTCAGATAACTGGAGTTCCAACACGCGCTTACCCCTCCGGTTTATCCAACGACCCCCGCGGTTCCCTCCGTGAATTTATACTCCTCGAAATGTAATATACATACAGTGTGTGCGCGCGTTTGTGGCCTGGACTCGCTACCGTAACTTTTTCCATTAGAAAAATCCCTGATTTCGATGCATAAATCGAAGCGCGGCAACTTTTAGTTACAAAACCGAGATACGAACTTTCGCCGTAGCACCCTCTGGTAATACATACCACTCGGATATACAGGGTGTTTCGTTTATCTAGTCCACTTTGTCTGTTGTAAGGTAATTTTTCATCGAACCTTCAAAAACGTTGACCACCTTTCAGTCATTTTTATTATTTTATAACTGACAACAATAAAAAGATTTTTTAAAAATTTCCATACCATTATTCACAATATTGATTACATTATTAAATATGTTGGTATACAATCTAAGTATTGTATGAGGTATTATATCAATTTCATATCTATAAAATGAAAAAAGATCGTATACAATGGAATGATTCTAGGTCGGAAGAAATGTTTAATTTTCAAGTTAACCCTTGTGTAGTCTACCAAAATTTATAACGTGTTTGTACAAATTGTCATTATAGGACTATAGATTAATATATTAGCGTGGAAAGAATGGACATTCAGACAAATTTTGTAATATTTTTTAGAGGAACATTAACAAATTATTTTAAAAAATACAGTAAATGGGTACCCGGTTGACTACACAAGGATTAAAATAGCTCCGACTGCAAAGGGTTAAATATTATTATATTATATTTATTATAAACGGACCATAGTCCGTTTACACAAATGTTTACAATAGAATAAAAAAGAATGAACGTAATTTAACTAAGAAGGGACATGCACAAAAACTGTTGGAATACAGCTATGGTATTATCAGATAATCGTGCGTAATTTTCATTTGAATGTGTGTAACGACCCATTAAAAAATATACCATTATACATATAGTGTGTTAGAGTTTGCAGTAATGCGATTTATAGGATTTATTAATGCATATGTGGATTTGGATTGAAGTGTTTGAAATCCTGCTCTAAAATTGATGAAATTGATTTGCATAAGGAGAGAGCGACAATCAATATTATTATTAGTCAAATTAAAAATAAAGCTCTGGTCGGATACTATTCTTCGAGCAGACAATGTTTCCAGGTTGACTGTGTTTAATATTTTAGAGTAATCATGATCGAAGATTGACACAGGATTATTTATGTTATATGAACAAAACCCGAGAAACTTATGCTGCATTCTCTCAAGCATGATTTCGTAATTAAATTATAAATATTTTAGAAAAATACTTGCTGCTCCGAAGCATACTTTTGTATATTCACAAAAGTGGCATAGATAGTGGAGTGGACAAGACGAACGAAACACCCTGTATGGATACTTGGGTAGGATAATAGAGAACGAAACCGTAGAAGAGAATCCGTCCGGTTTGCCCTAGATACGTACTTCAAAACTGATCGACGTTGGCGAGCCAAAGCTTAGAGGCTCTCTCCAAGTACCACTCGAACAGGTCGTAGAGCCCTTTGCATTGCATATTTCTCCCTGTACGATAGTCAATCAACCAATCAATCGATCCGTGCTTATCCGTCCATACCGTGATCACAGGCTACGTATGCCGAGGACAAAAGAGAACAAACTTCGGTGCACCAGACAAAGCGGACCGTGTCGCTGCTCTGCTAGAACGCCCGAGATATATCCTTCATGGAAAAACCGAGCAGATACTCAGCGAAACTCTTTCGGAACGATCTATTTCGTCCGACTCGGCAGTCGTTTCACCGTTTACAAAGACGGAAGTCGATCTTCTCGTTTAACAGTTTCCTTCCATCCCGTGGATTAGGCTACTGCAATGTTACCGAGAATTCGAACATTTTTAATCTTCGAAGCATTTGTAACGACATATCGCTGTTCTTCATATATTCCAACAGCTCAGGCAACCAAAACTTTTCACCTTACGGAAGATTTGATAAATCGTATTTTGCCCAACTATTCCAGGTAAATACTAGGACTGTTACATTTCTCAAGTGTCGACTCATCGAAGACTCGAACGATTCGAAGGAACGAAGGGAACTTCGAAGTGCACAAAGTTTCGAAGTATTGAAGCTTCGAAGTCTTCGAAGTGTTCGAAGTTTCGGAGTCTTCGAATCGTATGAGGTTGTAGCTTAATCAATCTTTTATCAGTGGTGACGTATTTTTTTTCGAAATGTAGGAGTGTCTGTAGTCGTATCAAATATAACTTCGCAGCGAAATTTCGAAGTTCAAAGCTTCGTGCTCTAATAATTTACTAAGGAGGTTCGAACTTCGAAGCTTCTGGCGGACGGCTAGTGGAGAAAATTTTGTTTTCGCAGGATTGTTCCGGGCAGAGAGGTGTGTCCCGGATGAAAGGCTAGCACGAAACCTGTAATCCAAACAACCGGTTTATAAAGTTCCCGCGACGTACACAAGGGATCGAGAGGCGGCCGGCGAAAAACTCGTCGTTTACACGTTTTCCAGGCGGAAAAGCAATCGGTATGCACGCCCTTACCAGCGGCAGAGACACTCTCGTGCATATAAAACACTCGGCTGGCATTATCCCTAGTTTGTTCCTTTCTATAGAGCGACCTCGGTCATGCATCTCCCCGCGATGTGCATCGGTTGCACATTCAGGCTGCAACCCGGCTCCTGATAGAATTACGTGCACCAGCCGCAATAACGATGTTCCTGCTTAGTCGGTATTACTTATATTACGCCGGGAAGTTACGCGGGCCGCCTCCTGTGTCCCGGAGCCAGCCCAGTTCTCCAACTGCAATTGCATTTTCGTTCCGCCTATATATCGCGTTGTGCATCGTGACGGCGCACGTGACGTCTACCAAATTGTCTGGCCCCCCGGCTCTGTCTCTCCCTATCTCCCGCTTTCTATGTATGTGTGCGCGCGTTGGCCCTTTTTTTCTGCCGAAGAACTTCAACGGATCGGTGCACGGATCCCACGGAATTATTCAGTGCGTCGCTGATACGTGACGCGTGGCTGCAAACGCGGGCCTGCATATACATGCATCCTCTTCGCCATCCGAAACTTTGCTTTCACGTCGTCTGACATTTCCGTCTATCACCCGTCTATCCGTCTATTGTCTTCTTCTCTCACGTTTCCCAAATGTGAACTGCACCTTTAACGAGAAGCTAATCATGTCTGATGCTTGCTTTCTTTGGATTTTTGGGGGACTGTTGTCGGAAATAGGTGGTAAGGAACGTACACTGGTACTTTTAATATGGAACCCCGAAGGGAAACTAGGGTTTTCCGTCGTATCTCCATATTGTTTAGGTTAGGCCCCACAGTCCGGCTCTTGAAACAGTCTTATGTAGAATAATTTTTGTAGGTTAATCTTTATGTAGAATACAATTCTGGGATCATCGATTCATTTTTGAGACCACGATCAATAAGATCATCTTGCTGGTAACTTATTGAGAATTCAACAATCGTGTAAGTTTGAGCACGTGTACCAGTGTGCTGCAAAAGGATTGAATGAAACGCTATGATCTATTTTCCGCGTGGAATTGTGTGTTACGTACGTCTGTGTCCGTAGTTGTTGGTGCGATTATTCTAGCAGGATTGAATCAACAAACAAAAACTTCAATGAACTGGAAATTGTGCTTGCTTTCTTCAAGCGATGAACTTTAGTCAATAAAATATTTTCTTATTTATTCTTTTTGGCAAAAGATCATCGAATAAAAGGGAAAATATCTGATTCATTGAAGTTCATTGTTTGAATAAAAAGATTCGGCTTTATTTCACCTTAAAATGCTGAAATTACTTTCCTGCCAACGCAATGTCTCAGCATTGCATTTTATTATATGGTTGTGTATGTTTTTTAGACACTAGGAATACCAAATCCAAATCTAATGTAAATATGCATGAACTGTCGATAATTATTATCAACACTTCAAGGAGTAGTTTCTCAGAAGTTTTCCATTAATTAAGTAGCACATTCGCATTCAATCAAGTCGCCTGCTGTTTTGTCCATGCAAATTACGCAATATACATAATATATTCATATCGCGTGCTATTAAGCAACGTCTGTTGACACAGTTGCCTATCGACTAACTGTTCTCGAAATGTCAAGTGGATCGATAATCAGCTACCGTGTTTGAATGCACAGCTTGTGACACGCAATGCAACTGAAAATGGGTTGGTTATCTCCGTGCGACGAACTAGGTCCTGTAATACGTCAAACAAGCTCTTGTTTGCAGAAATCTTTCATCAAATTCCACATTCATTAAAATTCATTTCCTCAGGCACATGCGAGACAATTCCGTGACAAAGGCTAGACTCGGAACTACGAAAATTCACATTTCCATAGATGCAACAAAAATTAATATTTCTATCTGAATACATTCTAAATTCCTTCTCCCTTCGCAAAAAGAGTTAGAAAGTATATTTGTGATCGAACTTCACGTATTCATCTATAATATAAATTTACGAATTAAACACACACAATCTATAAAAGTGAAGTATATGTTCAAGCAGTGGATGGAATTATCAATGTTTGTAAACGAACCATGTATTTAACAGAACATATTACAATGTAACACAAACGGTGTTCAATCAACGACTGACAAATTGTCAAACAAACGCTTCTTCATGCACACTCACTTTTTTATTACCTCATTATGTCTCTTTCTCATTCTCACCACACATATCCGCACAGTATTCGTCGCTTAAAAACATTTCGGATAACCATTAACACATTACCGACCGGTGATTATTGCATAATTGTGAAAAATCAATGGTACATGCCTAAACACTTTCTAATGGAACCTTCAATAGTAACATCAATTCGCATTGTGAACTAACAAGTCACCCTCAATCACCGCATCTAATAGTTTCATTTCAAGATTGCAATGTAAAAGAAAATTTCTATGCTTTTTAATTCGAAGCAATTTTAATTCGAAAAATCAAGAGTTCTTTGAACAGTTCTTTCAACCCAGATTATTTTTATTCTATGTAGCCTTTTTTATATTGTGCACATGAAATCGAACCTGTTTCCTCATATAACAGTTGAGCTCTTCACAATTTATAGAATACAGGCGAATTGAATTGTATTAAAACTGCTTTGTGAACAAAGGTATGGCAATTTTTTTACTGGCGCTTCAGAGTCACCATTCGAGTGCAGAGGGTTAGTAGGCTTTCGGTAGGTAAAGTGTTAAAAGTGAAGTATAATGAAATTTTAATATTCTTGCCACATAACTAGGGCAACCTAGTTTTTCGTCCACAGGAACGATTGATTCGTGCGTTAACGTCGTCGCGCAGCAACGAAACGGACGCCAGAATTTCCAAATGTGTACAAACGGCAAAGTGTCGGCATGATCGGCATGTATATCTCTGCGACACGCGGCTCATCGGCGCAAGCAGGCTCAAAGTGCAATCATCCCTGCATGTGCACTGTGCACCGTCTCTGCGTGCAAACAAGATGCGTACCGCGTTTCGAGAAACAGCCTCGCGACATTCAGCGGCTAATTACTCGGCTTCTCGTCAAACCGAATTCCAAATTTGTCGCGATACCAACGCGCCAATTAACGAGCAGCTCGGTGCAGAGGGATGCGCCACTGACACATTCGTTTGATTTGATTTCGGATTTTGAAGTTAGCACTGAGCCCCTTGGAAATTCCGCCGGATAATTATTTGTTTCAAAAGCGAATGTTTGCGTCGCTGGAACATCAATTTAATACCTCACGGATGTTCACGTCATTATACAGTAAATCCTCTATAAACGCCAAAGCCTCGGGGGGATTCGTTTGTATTCATCGTAAACGATACCGCTATTTTTATGCGCTTCAAAGGCCGAGCCGAACGGAAAGAAGGACAGCGCGTGTAAAGAGAGACCGCGCGCGGCAGAAGCGACTGCGACTCTACGTGTCTCTTTTTTTCCCATACGCTGTCCTTCCTTGCGCCCGAAACGTTAATCGTCTATTAAACCACTAAATACAGTTGAAATTATATCGCGTTTGGTCTTATTTTAATCAGCAAAATCCCACGAATATATTGGTGTGAAGGGTTCATAAAAAAATAAGTAATAATAAAAAAGATTTATATAATATTGGTGTTACATTGTGAGGACGCACGGGCCTTTGAACTGTGCCGACGACTGCGACTCTCCGCGTAGATTACCACAGTGCAGGGTATATTTTTTCGCGTTTATCGTGCACAGACTATTTGCGTTTATAGAGGATTTACTGTACCAGTATTTCATGATATAAAATTCTGTATAATCTTATTTAATCTACAGGGTGGGACGGTATAAACAGGTCACCCGAATAAAATGCATCGGACAAGTAAGTTTCTTGAAAGCAAGCGAGTTATTCGGGTGCCATGTTTATAACGCCTCTGTATAAGTATAATTCATATTCCGTAACAGTCACACTGCAAACATTTCTCACTGTAAACACAGTTCACATGGTTTCCTGTTCGCGAATAAAACCGAGCGTTCCGCTGCTGATCCGTTTCCGCGGCGTGCATCGCGGGAATGAAGGAAAGGAGTTAGAATATCGTTTTCGAGCTCGTTCGCGGGGTTCTTGTATGTTCGAAAATGTTCTTCGGATTTTCCACAAAGCTCTCCCGTGGGCGAGATTGCGTGGAGAACGCGATGCAAGCGTGATTTAAACCAGAGGGGGAAAAAACGGCGAACCATAGCCGGTGGATAACAAATTCAGTTCGCGATATTCGCGATCCACTTCCCAGTGAATTAAGCGAAGTAGCGAGGCGGCGGCAAGGTTTTATTCCGACGGGGACGATCGTAGGAAATTAAACATCGATCGAGTTCTACGGAATACCCCGCGGGGCACCGAGCACGGTGGCGCGGCGCGGCGGGGCGGCTTCATCGCTATTGCATTAAATTCCAAGACGTTACGACGAAGTCGTATAATTCTCCCGTGTAATCCATATATCCACTGCCTATCTATTCTCGGATTGTTATTCTCCGACTCCAGCCAGTTCAGGGCTGCGAGTACTAAAATCGAGATATTGCTGCCTTGTAAACCGACTATATCATCCGTCCCTACGGATGGATTATACGCTAACTCAAGGAGCTTACGCGCTGACTTAATAATCCTTCTTGTAAATCAACCGTGCTTCCGCCGTTTCCCCGGCGATATACAATAGTTTTCATATTTTACCGCCACTTCCGTTCTTACCACCGCATAACACCGACGAACGATCAATTTCCGGCATTAGCTCCGTCCACTTCGCTGCTCGATACTTTTCCTGATCGGACGATCGGATATTTATGGGCCCCGCGATGTACGAATGGGAATCTAATTGCTTCTCGATGGAACCTTTTAACACTGACCCTATACCGAGCACTAAAAACTATGAAAATGTTTTAGCTCAGAAAAATGACAAAGCTCTATTTATTAAAATGTTGTGCAATTTTTATTACAATATGTGTTTGGATAAAGAAATTTATCGAATGAATTTCCATCTAAATAACTTCATAATTTCAATAACTGTAAGATGGAAAATATAAAACCGGCAGCGGTAGGTTTAATTTTTACTATTACCTGCCAGCAATTTTTCAGTTTCTACTTAAATTAAAACTTAACTTAATTATAGCATTCTCCATTCAATTTGTAATATTGTAGAATTTGTAACTCGATGAAAAATGTCAGGAGAATGCACATATTTCTAACGATGTTTAGAGGATTTTCGTCGTGACCGACCGCTTCGCCGGAGAAATTTATGAACTCCTGACAGCTTAAATTGAAGTTTGAAGATCACCGAGTATGAAAAATTCATTTCGGTTTGCTGGAAAGTACGAGGTCGTGTCGAAAAATTGATCAATCCAAACCGATAGCTCCGAGAGAAATCATCGGATTTTAAGGGGTCTCTTCGAGTCGATTCTAATATATAATACATATATTCCTGTAGAAATTTTTGAACGTTCGAAAATTGTCGAAAAACTGATAAAGGGTTTAGCAGGATGAGCATAAGGATTACCTTTCATTCTAAAATGTTAGGAAAAAATGTATTTGCATGCTAAACCATTCCGATAAAGAACTTCCGAGGAAGATAAATGGATTTTTAGAGACTACTGCGAATTGTTATTACGTCTTCTGGAGTTTAAAAATACAAACTTAAAGAAAAACACATTCGTGGCTTACAGACGCTGAATGAGAGAAGCCTCGATGAACCACTTCGTATTGATGTTCTGTACGTTGCTCAAAGAAGCTTCATACTCCGCGCGGAGTTCCCCACCGTATTTTCTGTATCAAGACCTTCGTTTACGGAAACGCAGAAAATTAAATATGAAAACAGGCTACCGCTTTCACGGAATCAGGCTTGCCTAAGGAATATTTCACAACATCCGACGACAGCTGTGCGGTGAAATATTTACACGCGGCCGTAGCTCGCGGAGCGACTTGAAATTATCATGGGGCCGTCTTTCGGCGAGCGTGTCGCTCCGTCTTTCCATTTCCGTGTTCCGCTTCCGGTTTCTCCCCCTTTCCTTTCCGCTGCCATCCTCCTCCCTCAGCTTTTTTTTTTTCGCCCGGTGTCCCGGTTTCCGGGGATTTGCATAAGTCCGCGGGAGTGTCAAATACCTTATACGGCCGGAGTGTCTTCTCAGACCGCCGCCATTTCTCTTTCTGCTGCGGATTACGCTCGAGGACGAGAGCTCCGGATGCACATTACGCTGTAGCTTTTGTTTAAGTAATCAGTGACAATCAGTGGCAAAATCACGAACAAGATGGAGCAAACACGAGGGACTCAAGGTTTACGATCACCAAGATTACCAATTTTTATTTTACTCCTTTTTATAATTTAGTTTTTCTATTTCGCACGACTACGATACAGCAGTTAATGAAAAAGGAGGCTACAGATGTTCGTCTGGTTAAATACAATCGGAAATTCGCAAGAAACAACTCGAGGAAAGTTCGCAATAAGAAAGCAAATTTGCACGGCGATTCGCGGTCTGTCTATTACCTTTATTACTGCGAAGGAACATCTGGAAACCATCGATTGCTTCATAATACGAGACGAACGCCGCGAATAAAACGAACAGACGTATTACCATTATATCTGATAAATTTAACGTCGCCATTATAAGAGGAGCTCGCGTCGTAACGCGAAACGAACTTGCCCTGTAGGAGCATGAACAGACGATCGTCGCGTCTAACGAACTCGAAACGAAATAATTTTCTGGTCTCCTGAACAGGTTAATTTAATATCTCCACGATCGGAAGACAAAATGCACTCCCTCGAGACGATTTCAATTCCGTGCTCTTTCTTGTCCCATTGTTTCGTCGTTTACCAGTGCCCGCGCGAAAGCGGCATAACACCCGACAAAACGAATACCTCATTAGGTCAAAGAGCTTCTGCATTCTTATCGACGGTATTATCGTCGTGAGGAGTCGCGCGAGCGCAATTAAGCCCGAGTGCTTTCCTATCTCTGCCGTATAACATCTCCATGATACTCCCACCCACGCTTCTCACCGACCACCACTGCGAATTAGCGTAACTTTCAGGAACTTTCTCGAAACGATATCTACTATTGCTTCGTTGTCCGAAAAATCCTTGTTACCTGTTCTTGTTACCCGTTACAGAAAAATGGTATGAAAGCTTGGGGAAACGAGAGTGCTTTTATTTTAGCTCCTGATTGGCTTAGTTTGGCTGCTGTCTTCGAAACATTTTCGTACGGGTCAGCAAATTCTTCAACCATCGTTCTACTGCTTAAACGAACAGATTGTGATTTGACATTTTAAAGAAATCCATCTTACAGTATCAATAGAAAGGAACGAAACACATTTCACAGTGTCCAGAAACATAAAATGGGTGGATTTTCACTGTGACTGTTGAAATTTCAGAAGAGCTATGTATGTATTGATCATTACTGACATATTTTCTGTTGGAAGCATGCTGAAAATTCACTCGCACTATGCAGCTCTTCCAATCAACGTTCATTACAAATATGTTTCTTCTATCGATCGTATTTGCTGTTAATAAATGTTGAATGTTTTCGGCGCAACGGTTCGATCGTTTATTACTAATTATAAAGCAATTTTGCTAATTATCAAACAAAATCAACGTTTCCGTCCTAGTTTGGATCGTTTTCAACATTTATTTGAATCGCGTCTGTAAAATAAATATGTTCATTACAGAAGAAGAATTTGTTGAAAGTTCAAGCAATCAAAGACTCGGATCAAGGGAAGTTCACAGAATTCCGCATTCCTAAGGCAATTCTGAATTCTAATCACTAGACTGCGGATCTTTCTGCATTTATGAAGAAATTAGTTGCGTGAAAAAGTAAAACAGTAAGAGATTAACAAAAATTCAAGAACGTTGTGATGTTGCTTTTAATGTAACAAAGTCGTTAAGGGATGAAATAAATTTTTATGTTATTCCTGCTTCCCACAATCAATGCAAAACATTTTTATTTTGCATAAAGCTCCGCGGTCTACTGACGTCGTTAAGTCTTTTTAATACGTCCACTGCCTTCAATTGTACGTACCCATTTTTCTCATAAATGCATAAAATCCGCAGTCTGCTATGTAATCACAATGACGAGTACGTAGAACACATATTTGAGAGAGCTACACAGTAGTTTGCAAAGCGGAGAGCAAGTGTCGTCGACGACTTCGAGTGCCGAGTCTCTGTAACTTCAAGGATTCAGCAATTTCGATAAAATCGCTTCGAGGCAGAATCGCCGAAGACGGAACAGAAAAACAGTGTCTTTGAGGCTGCGGATCAACCATAACTAGTTGAAGAAGCCGGGAACGCGTCAGCGGTGGAAATTTTCGCGGCGCCCCTTGAGCCGTTTTAAAGTAGAAACACTGCGACGACGATGCCGGCGCAGCGTTGAGGGGGTTAATCCGTGGAACTTCTGATTCTCGGTTCTTTCAGTGACGAGGCTCGTTTCACTTTATCCGCGGCATCCAGATTTCTTGCCGCTTTCACGGATTTGCATAAGCTCGTCGTCGGGCGCGGACGGCGAACACCAAAGAACAAATACGGCGCCGCGACACGAATATCTTATTAGGTCAGAAAGTTTTGATTCCGCGAACCGGGGCGGCTAGAGACACGCCTCTTAAAACAGAACCCTGCTGAATATAATTATTCGCGAGGCCGGAAGGCACCGGGAGACGGATAAATGGATTCCCGGGACGGCATCGACCCGGCGACAGATGTTTGATCTGCTGGAAAGTTCAGCTTAGAACGACGCTCCTCCGCACTTCCTTACGGCCGAGCGATGTTTGCCGCGAAACGTGCCCTGTTTCGGGAATCCCTCGGGAGAACGAGAGGGAGAGAGAAAGAGAGAGAGGGAGAGAGAGAAATGGTGACCGACAGCGAGCGTGTTTTTACGCGTTTCCGGGAGACACACCTCGATTCGGAACACCAGGTGAGCGGATCTTGATTTGAAAGCTTCCTGATGGTGTCCCTCACGGATACATGGATTTCGAAAGCGGCCGTCCTAACTGGAAAATTTTGACCCCTGTGCGTTTGCTCGGGAAACAGATTCTGTTCTTCCTTTTCGAATTTACTTATTTATACAGGTCGCATCAACATCTGGATCATTAGCCACCACTAGAATTTATATGTACGAATACAAAGCAGAATCCTTATACACAACATAGTTAGGAGGGGACCTATAAGTAAATTTTATAGGAAAATCAGTTCGCAGTTGTTGCTACCATAATTACAGAATGTGGTGAATATTTGTGGATCTTAGAAAAATTGCTAGGTATAGCCGAGCGAGGTCTTTGAAAGGAGAAGAGAGGGCAGTGCAGGATAATGTGTTCCACCGATAGGGGGATATTACATCGAGTACACAGGGGAGGGGGATCTTTCAATATTCTGTATAAGTGGGTTAGGTTAGTATACAGGGTGTCCCAACTAACTTGACCACCTTGAATATCTCGCTTGGTTTTAGTAATAGAAAAAAAAACGTTATAGGACTATATTAACCTAACCGAAGGGACAATATAATGATTGGGGAAAAACTTTTTCAAGGTCACCTTTTTCTAAATATCCAGCTCATCAATTTTTTTTTTTAATGGAACAATATATTCTTTATTCAATGACATATTAAACAATGACCTTCGTGTGACCTTGGGTATGAAAAATCCAAAAAGCATTACAAGTATTATCAGTGATTAATTTACTACACTAATTGGTTTGGTTGAACTACATAATTTCAATAAATAGTCGAAATGATGATCATTGTTTTAATACGTTGTTGTATCAGGAAAATAAATGATTCTTTGGCTCTTCCAATAGTTTCATTGCTGATATTGGAACATGCAGTTCTGATACGCATCTTCATATCTTCAGCTGTTGTTGGAACAGAGATTAGAAGAGCCAGAAAATCATTTATTTTCCGTATACGTACAACAATTGAAAAGAATACGTAAACAGCAGCTTAGTGAACAATGACTGATCCGAGAAGGATAATCTGAAATTAATTAAATCGGTACCGTTAAACAGGAATCCTAAATTTGGTCCGCGATGTAGCTGCACCAAATAAGGTTTGGACTTTGTATCGACAAGTCTCGAAATAAATCGAGAGCCATTCAAGCACGTATTGTTCATACCCAAATAGGATTGGAACTGCCTTTAAAACTCGACGGGGATTTATGCACTCGACTTTGAATATCGGTAGGTCGGGGAAGCAATTCCTTTCTCCCTTCGACGGATCCGAGATTAATATTGATCACAGCGCGCGGCGTACACAGATACCGGTACACCATTAGCGGTGTGATCAATATTGAATAGGTTTCACCATAAACAGGATTCAGTTCCAATATATGCGTTGGTGTGCGCGTGGTTTCAACAGAATCCGCTGAATAAACATATCAAGGTCCAATTAAAGATATTAAACGCCGCCTGTAAAGACAGCTAACGTTCGATAACTGAGGAGAGGTGCATGTATGTGTGGACGGGAAAAACAAAGAGCAAGAGAGAGAGAGAGAGAGAGAGAGAGAGAGAGAGAGAGAGACAGAGGATCTGACAAATAATATTTCCAGTCGGTGATCATTCTCTTGTCAAACGATCCCTGGAATGGGATCGCTGACAGCGACGGAAATATCGCTATGAATCGAAGAAGCCATTAATATCCGACGAGACACAACAGTGATAGAACCTTTTAGTAATTCATTAATGTCTTCAGCGCGAGCGTTTCCATCGCTTTTCGCAATTAAAACTTTCCTCGTGCGTGTGGACCGTGAAATGGCTGCCGTGAGGCCGGTCTTTGTGGCGAGATTTCATAACTCAGTTCTGAAAATCGGTTTAGGGGTGCCTGGTTCAAAACGCTAAAAATAAAACGATTTTTCAAACTCTTCTTTCAGGGAACGATCCAGCCGGTTCTTTTCGAAATTTTTAGACTAGTTTAGCGTGAACTGTGTTTGTTTGTAATCGCATAGAAAATGCAAAAATGTAACTGTCGATTTTTCGAGAGAATCACTCCGGTTTGTCCCGCTCGAGCCCGTAATCCTTTCTATTTCATTATGGTGCGCACGCGAGCATTCCGCATGCGCGGCTCGGAGAGCGTGGCTTCTCATAAAATCGACCCTTTCAAGTGGGTTGCAAGCCAGTGCGCGGCGCGCCGTTGCACAGATGCATCCGTGCACCGCGTCGCGCGCCTCTATCTCTGAAAATGGCAGCCAGATGGTCTCTTTCGCTTAAACGACAGCTAAACTTCAAGGCGAAAAATGGTTTCCCTTTTTCGTGCGGCCTTGCTTGTAACATAGTTGCGCGAGGCACCAGTTCATGTAGGTCAACGACGGCTAAAAAATGCCTGCCCCGGTGGAAAAGCACGGTTCTCCAACTTCTCCCCCTTCGTTACCGTGGCACGGAAAGCTAAATCCGGGGGACCGATATGAATACTTCCCGCGAATATAATAATACGGCAGACTCGTGCGCTCGAACCAGTCCGCATTTCAGCCGGCCATATTTTCGCCGAGATTTTCTTCGGCAAATCGGATTTCCCCTCGCCATAATGGGGACGAGCACAATACACCCTAAAGGACTTACAACGTTCCCGACTTTCTTTCCCTTCGCTTGCTCGGTTAAGAGAACGCTCTTTGTGCCAATAAGCTGAGTTTTCGGGGCTTCGCTAATCTTGAAAGTTCAAACTTCAGCATAAAAGAATTTGTTTAGCTTCAAACTATTCTTCAGAAATTGTGTCATTTGTAAATGTACTCTGACACGCACGTAAAGGTGAAGGAGAATCAACTCCGATAGGCAAGAATTGAAAGGTCTCTGTTTAGCAAATTTTTTCGAACCGAGCAAAACGATTACTTAAACTCACCTTAATTTTGCGTGTAAAGGGCTTTTCAATAGGGACATAACAATTTTGTTTTATAATACGGAACGTAACCTAAAACTTTTTCATGATTTGTCAATATCAAAACGTCAGTCAAGGCTTACGTTTTTATCATGGCGAAGTTTCACGAACGAGCAACGTTTGGAAATCGTTAAAACTTACTAACGAAATTCCCAGTCGGTGGTCGCAACTTTAAGAGCACTTGTTCCACCAGACAAGCTGTGCGTGCGATAGTGAGTAAATTTGAATCAATGTGTGAAAGAGTGATTGAAAATTGGATCCAAAGGATCGATCGCTGCCGTCGTGCTCGTGGTGGTCATATGAACGACATCGAAATACCATACATAAATGTAACATGTGTACTACACTTGTAATAAATTTCAGCCCGATATCACAATTATTCTGTGCTTTATTTAAGTACAAAATTGTTATGTCCTCATTGAAATACCCTTTACTAGATCATATTTTACTTCGAACAGATTGCGTCACATCGTTGGCAAGGAATTATGGATCAGAATGGTGCTGAACATTTTCCTCCGTTCCATTCTATGGCACGGTGAAAAATATAGACGGCGGAGGAATGATATTTTATTCGGACGAAGCGCACGGTTCTGCATAGAAATTCTGGAAGACGGAAACGCAAACGGTCCGCAAGGTTTGTTTTCACGGAGAGAGACAACGGGAACGTCTAGCGAACGCGCGAGCACGGATCCCGATATTGCGTCGCGATCGTGCTATCCGCCGCAGGATCCTTTCCTATATCGCGGAATTAGTTTTCCCAACAGTGGCCCCTCTCCCTGCGCCCTGCAAGCCCCCTGGTCCCGCAGCCGGAATGTTTCTCGACAGTGTTTTTCAGCGGAAGAAACCACCCGAGGGAATTCGGAGGGACGGCAATCCGACTCGATGCATTCCCGGGGCCGGGCGTTTGGGAAACTCGCTCCCGGAAAAACAATGTCGGAACTCCGATCAAACGCGCGCGACCACGACTCGTCTACGTACGCCGCCATTCATAAGTCACCGGGTACTCGCTCAGTTTGTCTGAAAAGTTCTCGATATGGCCCGACGGGAAACGAAATTTCCAAAACGCTCGAGAACCTTTCCGGCGCGGCGCGGCGCGGCGATGCAATTTAATCTTCATTCCGACGCTCGCAAGTTGTCGCTGATCTTTCTGGAAATTAGCATTTCCCGACTTGCCTCCATGCTGGTTGGAGTTCAGTCGAAAGTTGCTCTTTCCGAATCAAATGTAACATATCATTTTATGGAAATAATTGTACGGCCTTTATAAGAGCAATACATTATACAGGGTGAGTCGCCTAACGTTGCCACCTCAAATATCTCTTTGTTGTTTTTAAAGATACGTCAAATGTCTGGAGGACAATGTTGAATCGTAAAATGGGGCTAACATACGATACCAAAGAAATTTTTTTTAGTGATATAAAGGGTGTTTAAGAATTATTTAAACTGAAATATCTCCTGAACTACTAACTCTTCGACAAACATAGGTTAGTACTTTTTTATAACGAATGTCCAGCTGCATCGATAAATTCGCATTCCATTTAAAAAAAAATGAAGGTGACCTTCATATCTCTAAAAGAAATTACATAAGAACAAAAATATTTTTGATATCGTATGAGCCCCATTTTACCATTCAACTTTGTCCTTCATGCATTTGACGTATCTTTAAAAACAACAAAGATATTTGAGGTGGCAACGTTAGGTGACTTACCCTGTATGTGCGTGTTGCACTGCTTACGAACTCTTGAAGTTCGGCCATGGATTATAAACTATTACAAAATGAAAAGTCTTTTTCACGGAATCAGCCTGTTTACGTAACAAAGAAATCTTGGAAAGAGGATAAGAATGAACCCATACGGAAGGAGAACGGATGATTAGTGAAATGCAATCTTCATTCGAGCATCTCGCAGAATTCTTGCAAAATTCGTTCTTTAAAGGTTCAAACGAAATATCGCAACGGGATTCTTACGCGAAGTCACGGAGCTGTAAAATCCTCAAGTTAATACATCTCGCAATTTGCAGGTACGCGGTTACTACCTCGCGCAAAGGGGAAATCGAATTACAAAGGGGAACTGGGACCGCGAGAAATTGTGCAGATTAAAATTCCAACAAATTAAATCCCATTCGAGATTAATCCGCGCGCCGCAACGCGTGCGAATCGCAATAAACCGCGTGCGGCCCCGTATAACTTTCAAAGCTTTATTATCGGGGTGGAGCACACGACAAAGTTACGAGAAATTCGAAATATAACCGAATGATCCACTTTACGTTTCGCGTCACGTAAGGGGAACGAAATATGGAGTCTTTTAAGGGCCGACCCCGTATCGTTGTAATAGCAAATCCCGAGAATTCATGACAGGTGTTCTTGGGCTGGAATCACTTACGTCCTTTACGTGTTCCGCGAACTCGTAGCTCGGTTTTCGGTGGTGGAGTGAAGTCAATTACCTGGAACAGAAAGGTGATATCGTTTTGTTACACAAGGAGCATGATTTCCACCACGAAATACAAGATATTGCATATAAAGTCATGTTTATATAAAGCAAGATTATACGTCACAAATTTACCTTAATTAGTTGCAAGAAAATATTTAACAGTTATCATCATTAGATGGTGAATTTTTTGCATTTACGACGAAAATTACACAAACATTTTCATTTAAATACTGCTTCTTGCAATTAATGCAGGACATTCTCACATTGCATCTTAGTTAGGTTAGCTTTAATTCTTAAATGGACTTTCTCCATGGAAATGACATATACATGATTTCAAGCACGAAATATAAGGTATTGTATACATACATATAAAGTCATGTTTATAAAGCAAGAATATTTAGCGTAATTAACATGTTTAATTATCTTGCAAGAAAATATTCAAGAATTATCATCATTAGATGGTGGATTTTGTGTATTTACGACGAAGATTACACAAACATTTTCATTTAAATCCTGCTTCTTGCAATTAATGCAGGACATTCTTACATTGCATCTTACTTAGTTTGGCTTTTGTTCTTAAATGGACTTTCTCCATGGAAATGATATAGTCAGAAATATTGTCATTAATAGTTATACATTAAGCAATTACTAGCATAAATTTTAGTGGCCCCACTAGTTAATTTACGAGTGAAGCAATGTTCATCGTGTATTCAGTCCGATTTGAATCCACTTAAGTCACGTGTGATTAATGAAGGATTGAAACTGTTCCAGTCTATTCTTCGAGAACGAATCCTCGAAGAAGTTAAGATTCTGGGATTGACTCATCGCAGGGGACGATAGAATGTGCTGATTAAAAGTCACGTTCGCGGGTTCACGCCGGGGTTCATTCTTATGCCCGCAAAAAGTTTCCGACCAGCCGCAAACTGGTCAATTACTCGTAGAAGTTAGGCGAGAATAATTAAAAGATTCAACAGGGCCGAGAGGACCGGGACGTCGAAAACTGTGCCAAGTAACTTCGTGTCCGGGCGTGTTTGTTAAATATTCATAAGCTTTTTCTCCGGTTGACGTTTCAACATCGCCAAACGACTTGCCGCTTTTGCAATTGAAACTTTATCACCCCTGCGAACTACGCAAGTCCCTCCCCACTCCTCTCCCTTTACCGACACGGTCCCCGTTGCATCGTTGTCTCCGAACTAAAATTGCCGTAAAAATATCGCGAGCAGCAATAATTCACTCCTCAAATTTACACGCGACAGCGTAACGCATGAAATCGTTGTTTCTTCTCTGGAATTGGTACCGCGACTCGTTTCGATGCTCTCTCCGAAATGACTGTTCGCATTCTACTTCGTTCATTTTGCCAGGCGACTATTTAAAATGCACTTCGCACCTCGCGTTACCGAAAAATGCGCAATCAATTCTCAGAACTTGCCGATTCGCTGAAAATATTGGCAAATCAATTTCAACCCTTCTCTTAATTTCTGAAATAGTTTTTTAGTATCTGCACTATTACAAACAAAATGAAAATCTACAAGATGTAGAAATGTTAAATAGAACAAGTTAATTTCATTCTGCCGAATTTTTATCAGAGTTGACCTTGCAGCCAATGCGTCAATTTGGAAACTCCTCTATGTTATCTTGCAGTTATTAAACATTGCTTCGTGTCAGAAATTATAATGTTTTCTCAGGTGTGTAAAGAATGATTTCCTCGGTATTCCGAGTCCAACGAAAACTTTTATCTCGGCAAGAAGAGTATTTTTCAGGACCAGACCAGTTGACCTAACTGTCTCGTCGTCGGCCAAAGAATTAGACGCGATAATGTTACGGGATCAGCTGGAGGGGCTGAACGCGTTAACGAAAAAGTCTGTTCGGCCTGTGTCTTCCGTGCGAATGAGCATACGTGCTCATCTGTGCAGATAGGGCGGGCGCAATAACGTATGATTTCGGTGCCGGCGATACGACCGAGTCCCGACAATTTCCCACGAGAAGTTCCGCGAAAGCACGCGCGATTATCCGGGCTGTTCGCTCCGATTGTGGTAAGCATATGGTGATACAGCTATGTACGAGCACATAACCCGTCATACCTTGGTTATGGGGAACGCTGGAAGAGAGGACGGAGTCAGGGGCGAGGCATTAAGTTTATGCCTCGCACAGAATTACGTAGTTTAACACGTTGATAACCCGGCAGACGTCGCTGCGGGGTTCGCAACGATAGGAACTTTCCTGGTGGCAACGACGAACCCTGGGGACAGTGTTTTCTAAATACGACGAATCGTTCGTTTAATCGCCCATTAAATTGTTTACGAATCAGCACTCTCCCTTCCCATTCTTTCTCCCTACAATGCTGCACCAACGACGACTGAACAGTCCAGAAGAACATGTCGGTCGATGAAGAACGTAAGCTAACGATTTACCTTTAATCAACTCGGAATAATATCATATAGCACCCTCTTGGATTTGTCTCAGTACCTGCTATTATTTTCTGATAAAAAAATATATTGTGGTATTCCATTTAAAAAAAATTGTTATTATTATTATGTTCCACCAATCCGATCATCTTGAAATTTTTCACCCCCAGAAAGTTAAATGATTTTTTCTACCCTTAATAACTTCATCACAATTGCGAAAAAAATATATGATATGGAAGAGGTAAGTTCGAGTATTTTCTTCGTTTCTTAATCGGAGAATATCTTAATTAACAATGGAGAAAAAAAGTTATACAGTTAAGGGTAATTACTCTCATATCATCCTTATACGAAGGGTTAGCGACTTTAAATTTTGATAATGAAAATAATACCAAATATGATATAATTCCGATGATACTTACTTGTGTACTGGACGATGAAAGTTTCGAACGCAAGAAGGATCAGCGTATGGGAAGTTCTTTGAACTGTTCCGGCGTGCTACGACTTTCCGCGTCTCTTTCTTTCCCATACGCTGTCCGTCTTTGCGTCGAAAACTTTCATCGTTCATTACACAAGTAAATATAATTGGAATTATATCATATTTGGTCTCATTTTCATTAGAAAAATGCCACGGATATGTTAGTCAAAGTCCCATCAATAAATAATGAAAAATAAAGAAGTTTTGTTTTGGATTAGTTATGTTTACACTTCTAGCCGATCGAGGCCTCTCTCGAGTTCCGCTGTCCTTTTTTACGTTCGCCGAAAGTCAAAGAATGGTATCCCTGGCGGATAATTGTCCCTGTACAAGCACATGCACAGTGTCTTATCCTTTTGTCCAGCACTGTAATTACTCGTCCGTGCGGATATCATTGATACTGGATCCGATAATTACGCTCGCTTTACGATACGAGTTAGTTCGAACTACATGAAAGGCAGCTATGCAAATCTTCGTAGTAACAAATGCCCTTGAACGCCAACAAATCCGGGGCATCGTCCTCGTCGGATCTCGGCGGATTTGGAGCTTCATAATTCGAAGATTTTGGTTCGGGTGTATAGTATTTCTAAACCGATAAGGATTAGATCGTACAACCGGGGATACATCGAATCGATTTATGCGAAGTAGATAATTAATGGTATCGCGTTAACGAACCAGCGATTACCAAACCGATCCTAATGACTCGAATACCGAAGTGCCCGACGCAAACGAAACTCATCTGATTGCTCGGCCGTAGCCTGCTTTGTTATTTTCTGTTCAATTACTTCGGGATCGTAATTACAGGAACAATTATAGACCGGCGAGCAGCGCGGCGTGTTAACAGATTACATTGATGATCACAAAATTTACGAGCACAGGCGTGTGTGTGTGTGTGTGTGTGTGTGTGCGCCTGTATTATATTTTAACACATAAATTGCCCGCGTTTAGAGGGCGCGGCTGTGTTCGCGCATAATGCGCGTATGGGAATAGAGATGCGAATTCCCGTATCGACTCCCGAGGGAAATTTTCACGGTAGTCAGCGTAAACTCTGCCGCTATAGAATCCATTGGTACCTCGATAACAATTGACGGTTACTATCGGGGTTAAACAGCAATCATTGTTATCGCGATCGATTACGGAACCGGGACTTGGTACGTCATGCGGACAAGAAACTATTAGCGGGTCGAACTATTAAAGTGTCAGCCTTCAAACCGCGCCATACATACTTTCTGCTAATAGCAATCTGGATGGACAGCACAATGCACCGGAGACTGCGCTATGGCATGCATACATATAATGCAAAGTGAAAACACGGAATTGGGCTAAACTATATAACTTCAATCCATTGCCTTGGAATATCGAGTCAGACTCGTCACGATCAACATTTCGAACAGAATCTGTCGCATTCTCTTTTACGTTTCTGTCCTGTAATTGGCTTGTAATTTTATGTACTTTCTCGAAGTATGAGATTGCGACCGAAACATAATTGGTTGTACATGTATTATAACCCAAAATCATTAATACAAAGTTGATTATTAATGATAGATATAATGAATAAATGAAATAAAATGAAATAAATGAGAATATAATGAATAATGAAATTAGAGGTATGAAGAAAAAAATTATTAAAAAATATCGATTTTTATACTTTTTGGTTACATGTAACAGAGTCGGTAGTGTCGTAGAAAAACTGTTTCGATTGCTCAAAGCAGTTATCGATGAGAGAAGTTTATTTCCATCACTCATAACATTTATCAATGAGAAACATTTATTTCGATCGCTCACACCAGTTATTCCATGGCTTTTTTCCTTTTTGGTTATAACAGTTATGGTCTCTGGTGTAAACGCGAAGGTTAAATAAAAAATAAAATTCAATTTTGGTAGTAGTTTGCATTTGGTTCGACAAACCTAGGGTTGCCTGCATTAGGTACAAGAAGCTCAATGCTGTTGGTAATGGGTTCCAGAAGCTTAGGGTTATCTGTATTAGGTTCGACGAACCTGGTGTTGTTTGTATTGTCTTCCATAAGCTTAGGACTGTCAGTATTAGATCCAACAAGTTTAATGTCGTTTGTATTGGGTTCCAGAAGCGTGGGGTTACGTGTGTTAGACTCTACGTGCCTCGTGTTGTTTGTGTTGTGTACCATAAGCTTGCCTGTGATATGTCCAACGAACCCGATGTTGCTTATGTAGGGTTCCAGAAGCTTATAGTTCTCTGTGTTAGGCCCAACCAGCCTGTTGTTGTTTGCACTAGATTATACAAGGTATACCTCTCTGCAAGGTCCCAGAAGTCTGACGTTGTTTCTATTAGGTGTGCAAATAAGTTCCTTCCCCTTTTTCTCCGCGATCATAACTTCCGACTGAATTCGAATTACTTCCCGATTTTGGTGCCGTGAAAGAGCGTTCTTTTAGCCTTAAGAAGAATCGCGATGAGCGCTCATACAGTTTCCGGTCCTATGCAACAATATCAAGCAATGTGGCGTGCGAGAAGCATCATTTGCGTTCCAGCTTAGGAAATCAGCTGTTGAAGCTACTGAAATGGTTTGAGGCGGCACTGCGAGAGAACGCTGTATCTTAAAGAACATGCAAAAAGTGGAATACCAAAGATTTAAAGCCGGATCAGTTCGATCACGGTGAGTTAGAGGAATTGCTCAATGAAAATCCGACTCTCAGAAGCACGAAGAATTGACAGGAAGATTGGGAGTCACCAGACAAGATTTGATTATATTTTATGTAATAATAAAGGAGAAAAAAGGGAAAAGAGCTTATTTGCACACCTAATATTATGCTGATTGTTTGTATAATAATAAAGAATTGACCTTGTCTTTATTGGGTTCCATATGCTTGTGGTTGTTAAAGGTCTGAGGTTGTTTCAATGAGTTTCGACGAGTCTCTGTGTAACAAACTTTTAGAATTTGCATTCTAAAAGTTCATTATCAGTGCCGCCTGTCTCAAATTCCACGAGTCCCACTACTATGTCTGTTTCCCGCGTGGCGAAAGCCATCAGTAACGGTTGTCGCAGCTTCCAACTGGCAATTTACAATGTGATCTAAGTTCTTATAATATCTCGCGGGCATTAGGTTCTTCCGTGACGTAAAATTGACGATTCAGCGGGACGAGCGGCGGCGGCGATGCGTAAGCGGGCACGAGCCGGTAATCCAATAAAGCACCGCTTCCGGTCCATTATTCCCGTTCCACTTGCACCTCAGCTTGGAAATCGTTGACCTAACTATTCAATCGTTATAAATCGGACCGTGCACCAAGCGTCCTTGCCACGCTCGACAGCTGATCGATATCGCACGGCCGTTTCCGCGAGGAAACGGTCCCGAGAAACCTGCTGCTCCCACTGATTAATCCGTTCAAGTGAGCGGGATCGCATTCGACGGAGAAAAATCATGTATTCCCGATACCGCACGGGACTATTTTCCGTTCCAGACCGTACCCGGATAGTTTAATACGTAATTAAACTCTTGCCTCCAGCGGTCGAAGTTGTCGGAAGCGCACGGTTGTTGGTTCGTTGATTTCCTAATGAAAGAGCGCTTTCAATTCGCCCGGATACTCCGCCTTTTGACGACACACGACGACATTTCACACAAAGCGCAGCGTATGACCGATGAAAATTAAATGGATATTTTGTGTGAAGTCACTTGCCGCGAGTTAATTAGTAATTTAAACTCGTACAGCTTCCTCGAATTCCCATTTGTAACTCGGAACGTTTGAAAACCGATGCCGCGGTCCTGTTTAAAGAATTTTGATTGCGATCGCATTCTGCGCCGCGGCGCTCGCGGAAATACGAGAATAAACGTAATATTTGCTTTGATGGCGTTCACCTATTGACGAAAACGGTCTCCGAGAAACGAAAGGGACTCGTACTGTTTTCGGAATTGAGAGGAAACTGATATTCTCGTGGAAAACTAAAAGGGGCTCGCTGGCGATCCGACGAAACATCAAACGGTGCTGCTGAGCAGGGACAATGTGCGAACTTCACTTTTTTGACATCACTTCCCGCCTCTGGCAGGAAGTTGTCATTTAAAATCGTAAATATTATTGTTGAAATAATTAATTCGGGCGTCTATTACTTGTATCGTAACAAAGTATTTAAACGGATTGACCAACAAACAAGCTATGACAAAATATTTGTAAGAGCGAGGGAATTCCGTCGTTAATTTGTTCGATTGCCAGGAAAAACGCCGCAATCACAATTTTGAAAAATTTCATTTTATGCATTAATTCAGATTGATAGTATAGGATTTACGTCTTTGTCAGAGGAAAGGTTATGCAAATAAATTCGAAAGGCTTAAAAACATAATGCAATCGATCCGACATCCTATGGAAAAGGATTAGTGACGAAAACTTTAAACGGCAACATCACGAAGGCGAAATTATGTGACATGCGGCGTTCTTCCTGACAACCACAGATTTCTGCCCGAAGCTGACAAGAAGCGTCCACCCCACAATGAAAGGGTGCAATACGGCGTGTTAGCATATTTGTCCGCCTCGTTATCATCAGCAGACGCCAGGACCCTGAAGAACGTGCACACGCGTGCGTCAGGATTGTGCTCGGTGATTTGCGAGTTCGGTCGCAGAGAGATCTCTTCCTCTTCAGGGAGTGGAGACAAACTGGCGGAAGAGGCTCGTCGGATATAATAAACAGCGGGCGATGGAAAAAAATTCTGACGAAGCGGGTTCGTCCGTACGGAAGCTAGAGCCGCGGCTTAAGGCATCATCGTTAGCGTTGTCATACACTGTATATGTATAACCGTGGCCCGAGATTCAACCATAACTTCACCATTATCCGACTTGCCAACTTTCCGTCGACAGTCGCTCACCCTCATACTCCCTCCGCTCTCTCTTTCTCTCTCCCTGTGTCGCTTGCCCAGCCCATTTCTCTCATGCGCATCAGCGTCCTGCTCGCCCAAACCCTCGCCCTCGCAACCAGAGTATTTGTCTTCTTTCTTTCGCGCAGCCTCTTTTCTTACACGTTTTTGTACCTTGATTTGTCTACCTTTTTTCGAGCCAAACCCCAGCGTGTCTCGTCTGCCCGTGGCCGCCTCTTGGTAGACCTCGCGCAGTTTACTTTGTCCCTGTCTCCTTGCCCGTCCGTTTGCTTCCTTCAGTGTTTTCTTCAGGAGCCGTGTAACATCGTTCATGGGCGGGGGATAAATATTGGTGGAAAAGCGACCAGCGTTAAAAGGGGGGCATTTGTTTGGACAATGCCGGGACTCTATGACGGATTAGTTCCCGAACACACTTGTCGTTCGACCCCCCCCCCGGAGTCTCTTTCCCTTCTGCTTTTTGGGAAAGTCGTGTTTAGATCCTAGCTGTTACTGGTTGACTGTGGGTCTCGACGTTGTTGTGCATTGATTGGAAATTGGATAGCACAGCTTACTACAGAGATCATCGAAAATTTTTTTTGTCTTATTTTTTTTATATTATAGTTTTAATATTTGAGCACAATAAATATTAAGCGCATTTGTAAATATATCTTTCTCTCTCTCTCTCTATGTAAGTTAAGTGTAGATGTAAGATAGTTTATAAGTTAGAAATAAGGTTAGATTGTAAGCATTGTAAGAATTTGTAACCCTAAGGAGAATCAAATAAATGCAATGAAATTATTTAATACAACAAGTGGAGGGTCAACTTCTAGGAGGCTATGACACCGTATGTTTTCACGCCAAAGATCTTGGATCGGCAACAAACAATCTAGAGCTGGAAGATCGGAAGAAATTCGATCAGAGCGTCTCCCGGGAACGAGTCGGGGCAAGAAGGCGGACTGACACGTGTTTTAATCGATTCAAAGTTTGCCGGGTCGAAAGAAGCGCGCGACAGGGCGGGCAACATCGCGGTTAATTGAACCGGAGCGTCTAGGGGGGTAGATCCGGGTCTCGATAGCGGGGTTGGAAGCCGCAAAACAGCGGCGCGAAGTCGTGAGAGGGCGGCGATAAGCGTCCGTTCTCTCGGATCCGTACCCCCGTGGCCCGTTATCGTCCCAAACGTCAACGAAAGTTTGCCTTATCGGGCGCGGCTCGCGGTCCCTTTTTCGTGGAGGGCTCGTTACCACGGAGCCCCAGCAGCCTTGCGGGGACAAAACGGGGGACGCAACGCGGCGGGGAGTGGAGGGGAGCAGCTTTAAGTAACGTCTAAGAGAAGAAGTGGAAAACGCTGGATGGTCGTTGAAAGATGGAATCTCAGACGGGAAAGAAAACGAAGAATTAAGTGGATTAAAGGGAACCGGAAAGCATCGCCGGCTCTGTTTGCGGGACCGGTTTCGCGTGGAATATCTGCTCCTGTCTTTGAATGGGAACTTTCTGAAACGAGGTGGATACCCTTGTTTGCGGAGGCGTCTGTTTGACAGACTCTGCCAGTTCCCTCGACACACAAGTCAGACCGAGGCTGAAATCGCCTGCCGCCACGCGACACGTCATAGAAAATTTAGAACCACGATCACTCGCAAATTCTCATTTTGTGAAACGCTGTTGGATCTCGTCGGAGGATGATCCTTTAATAGCAGAACACTTCCTGCTTCGCTATGATTTATTTAGTCAACTAAATGTGAAGTCTATAGCCGGACAGGAGGTGAAATGTGTCCTCGGGACCCAATAATAATGGACAAAATTAATCGTACAATCTAAAGGGTACAAATTCCGTCAAACGAAAGGCTCGAAGGAGATAAGAAATCAAGAAGCGTAAGACTACAAAGGAGCCGGGCGTCGTTTACGGACGAAAGGGGGATCGTGGCGAAAACGAACGGACGAAACAGATGTCAAAGTGGCAATTTTCGATCGGGCAGGGAGCCGGGGGGCGTGTTCCTTTCTCGAGGGAACGTGCGTCGCCGATGGCGGGGGCGTCAGTGAACGCGTTTCCGGGGCCGGTTCTTCTCGGATTCGATCCACGACGGCTTCAGCGGCAATAAGAGCCACGTTATAGACGGTATCAAACGAACTGGCGCGCCATGGCGTGGCGGCCCGGGCCACCGTTACAAAGGGACGTACCACGAGATTGCTGCAGGAAAAAGAAATTTCGCGGCCGATTAGGTCCGCCGCGCCGGTGTAAACGAGATTCCGCGCGGAAACGAACGCCGCTGGCCAATAGATTCCGAAATTGAGGATTGCTGGTGAGTTCGACTTTGTCGATTCGTTGCTTCGAGATCGAGAATACCTGAACATGTTCGTCTTTTGCACGATGAAGTTCGTCGCGTGACAAGCAGAAGGTGCGGCTGAGGAACACCGTGTTCTGATTAATAATCATCTATGAATCCAAATCGAACTGCGACAATATATTATTTGTTATCTGTTTTAGTAGAGGCACGTTTCTCAATTACAATTCAACTATTGAATAAGGAGAGGACATGATCGATACCCGCGGCAGACAGCGAAACAGGCAAAATGGATGCGAATCTCAGGACATGTTGTATGTGTAGGATTTCCAGCGTGCATTTCTCTTCAACAATGTCCGCTAAAAGGAATCGAAAACGGCTTCTGCAGGAAAATTGTAGATCTCCTCGAGAGTAATACTCGCAGAAGCTAAAGTACACGCAAACTTCCGAGCCCTAATGCCGGGACATTTGTCAGAGATTCAACTCGGGCTTCCAACAAATCCTTGCTGCTTCTCTTTTTCCGCAGAACTTTCGATAAATCCTCGATCATGATACTGGAAACGTAACACAGGCGTTCCGACACGTTCGGAGAATCCACAAGCGGAATGCAGTTACAGTCATTCTATTAAACAATGTCCACAAGTAAAAATACAATAAAATCGCAATTCTTTTCTCGCCAACCACCCGTAACGGAGGGACCACACATCCTCGCTTCTCATTTCCACGACAAGTAGACAAATATATGGATTTTCGTAATAGCGTAGAACGGCAGCGGTACACAACGCATTCTCGGTATAATAACGCAGGTACTCGACGACGTTCCCGGAGGATACATTAAGAGTTGAAGCATGAAACGAATCCCATTTCAGTCGGCGGGCTCACGTGTCCTTTCTCGTATACTGATGACCACAAAATATACTTTTAAAATAATGACGTAGACACTCGACGCCACACTGCGAGCTCGCCGAGGGGTTGCTTCCATTCGTGGGGCGCGTCACTGTCAGAATATCCGAGCTCGTTGCAACGGAACAAAGAAGGGGAAGAGGGACTCGAAATATATATTCGTAGGAAAATCCCAGCCGACGAATTCATTCAGACCTTCCTTTCCTGTTATCGATACCAAAGGGTTGCGCGTTTCGCGAGCCGCGCGCGTATTTACGTGCGAAACGCGAGATTAATGCAATCGTATGTTACCGCGGTTTTATTCGCCGCGTCTCTCTCGTCCTGGGAACTATGTCAGTGTGAAATATTCGTGCCATTCGTCACCGTGACATCCGCGACTCATTATCTACGGCCGAGGAACAACGGATGGAAAAAAGGGCACGCGTCGTTGTCGCTGCGCGTTCTCCCCGCAGCTCCGAACACGGGCGGAATTGCGGAATCGCATCTGGCGCGCGCATTGAAGATTACGGTGAACCTGATTTTAATCCAATGGGACGCGAATTCGGAAATTTATTCGACCATCCAATTGAAATTTTTAGTAGAAGCATATTTTTCTCCGGTTCAACGAAATACACTCCTGTAAATTTTATGATCACCTTACACATTGTATTCTAAAGAATTCTTAAAATTAGTAACATTCGAAGCTTCTTGATTGTTTGGCACAATTTTTTCGAGTACCTAACCTCGATATTAAAAATGTTTCTCTTTATGCGAAGACAGGTCGAAGTATATTTCTGTAGCTTTTATAATGATTCTTCCACTCGTTCTATTAAAAAAAAAAGTTCAACTTCATAATTGATAATGTTTAGGACCCCATTCACTGTTTTATTTAAAAATATTTTCTTCCATTTAAAAGTGCAGAGTGGAAAACATTTCTGCGTATTTTTAGAATGGTCCTTTCACTCAAAAGTAAAGTTTACTGCAACTCCAGTTCACATTACATAAAAGTATGCGGCGCTGACATCGCTGCTGTCGACGCAAAAATTTAGTGTACCGATGCTAGAACTGGGACGGCAAACCGCCGGATTTGCGGATGCGCCGGCGGCGCCCACATAATTTATTAATTACGTTGAAGCTCAGGGACAAATTTGCCCGAGCGAAATTAGCGTTGGTCGAATTGGAGATGCCCGGACAAACGAACGAAACGAGCTCGCAGTTAGCTCAAACAACGGCGCATATGATTGACGCGCGACTCGAATGTTAACCGAAATTTACTGCCCGATGTTTCTCTGTACTGGATACCGGCTTAACGATGCCTCGAAATTAGCGTATTACACGAACGCGTTACCATTATCACGCGCGTGACACTTATTGCGTCGTAGTGACGGTCCCTCGCCGCTATGACGATCGATTGCCATGATTGCGATTTAGTTGGACCCGTGTTGACCGTGTCGATCATTTCTTCTGTACCTTAAGGGCCCGTTCAGACACGGCCGAATCCGCGCGGTTTCCGCCGTGTCTGAACGGGCTCTAAATCTGTGGAGGTTTTACCAATCGCATTACAATTTATTTCTGAGGTATCAGACTAAAACGTACCATTCAATTTTGCCTGACCCTCTGTATGCACAATGGTCAGAAGTGAACTAATTTGTGTTTATTAAAAATCAGTGTGAAATGGTTAACTTGCTGTTACTGAGGCTCGGGTTCGATTCCCGGTCCAGTTACTACGATTTTCTAATTACTATCTCGTAAACGCACAGTTTTAAAGAAATTTTTTTTGGAATATTGCATTGTCATCCAGTTCTGAGCTATGTTTAAAATTTCAAGTCTCCACCAGCTCATCGGGAAGTTAGTTTAAAATCAATTGCAAGATTTGTACCGAACAGACAGACAAACGAACAAGAAAGCGAGCTAATAAAAACGTGGTAATAAAATTGGGCTCATGCGGCACCAAAAACTTGTTTTTATGTCATTTTTTCTAGAGATATCAAGGTCACCTTCGTTTTTTTTTTTTAATGAAACCACCCTTTTTTAAACATCTACAATGATGTTCAATGAATGATGAGGTCATTCAAGGTCACGGACAGAAAAAACCTGATGAATTCCTGACGTAGAGGCAACGTTTTGTCCGCGTGATCCCCGGCAACGTTACGGCAGCATCGAAAAGTTTCGCGAGATCGTTCGCCGTCGATTTCGTTCGATCACCATTGTCCAACGTTTATTATGGCCGTGCTCGGGATCAGCGCCGGCTCTCCGCGAGTCCCCGCCCCCCTGCGAAAATCGCATGTGTCGCTGTGTCGCAGTTTCGTATCCGGCGTTGCGCCGCGGCTTTTCCCAGTCGTAAACGGATCGCGAATTTTTGTTTTCTCGCCCGTCCTGTCCGCGGTATCAAGATTTGTTTTGGTGAGCGACGCTCGGTCTCTCCATTGACCGTAAAAATAAAAGCAACCGCGCCGCGCCGATGGTCGATCAAACCACGACGTTTCGCAGATAACTGTTTTTTATTGCTCGACCGGTCCCATTCGCCGAAATCACCGTCGCGTCGCGGAGGACGCGCCACGATCCCAATCCACTCAGGATAGTCCGCAACACGTTCCAACGCGGACGGACGCCGTGTGTTTCCCGTTCAATACTGTCTAGCATACTGTCTGGCGGAGTTCTGTGCTAATTTAAATACATTATTTCTACAGTAATTTCATTATATCGTATATTTTATGTACACAGTATTTTTTTAAAAATTATATTGTAATTGCATTACATAACTCGAGCCTTAATTTCATTGCTAATTACGCGAATCATGTGTGTAATCGAAGTACAATGTAACTGAAATACAATATAATGTAAATTACTCAATGTTATACATTACTCGCTAACGTGAAATAGTGTTACTTTTTTTCTGTAGTAATTTTGTCCTGTGTCCTATGTCTTTCTACGTTTGATATTTCTTCTCCGAAATGAACGCAATAAACAGATTTTATTAATAAATAAATATATAAATATATGAATAATACCATGTTCATCACTGATATTAATCTTTTTTTTCCACCTCTTACTCTCCTTATACTGTATAATTCATAATTACACTGTACTTTGTAATTGTATTTAAATTGTACGAACGAATTACATTGTAATTTAATTGAATGAGTGATCAGAATTACAAATTGCATTGTAATTTAATTGAATGAAGCGGCTGATTTTCGAGTTACGAAATAATTGAATTAAGTAATGCAATTGTAATTGAACACGACTCTGCTGTCTGGCAAAAGTAGCTCGCCACGGGAATTTCTTCGTTATCTGCAGCCTCTTTTCTCCCTGTAATTTCCCCAGTCATAGCTATGTACTTATTTGAACTATTACGGGAAGAAGCGAATTTTTATTTGGTGCCAGTACCTCGTAATTGGTGCAGAAAATTTTTCACGTGCGTAATGGTCCGCGGTTCAATTATAAATATAATTTTATAATGAGAGTCGAGCAGCACTTCATTACAGTGTCAAATTAATATTTATGATAGAGAATGCATTCATTCAACGAACACAATTGCTGCCTCGCGTTCTAACATTGTTGTTAGTAAATAATGCAGGCACTTTAATTAAATTTAACGAAGTATACCGTCGCCCCTAAGAGGTAGTGGGAATAAAATTAAATGGGGAACACGTGCAGATTGTTCAACTCCGTAAATATCCGACGGTATCCGGCATATTACAATTAAACTCTCGGCCGCGTTCTTTATTATCGGACGGTGTTAATTATTCCGCGGAAGTTTGTTGAAATTTAAACGCGACACAGGCACGTTACAGCGCGCGTTGAAATTTTCAAGGGAACCGTTTATGTCGCTGTTAAATTACTAACTGTCTTTTGTGCTGAATTTTGCCGCGGTGCGGAGGGTCGATCGACCGCGTACCATTATCGCGGGTCGCACGCCCACGGAAATTTCAATCGCGTCGTCGTCGGTCGATTATAAATTATTGCTTCGGCTGTGCGTTCACCATTTAATCGCCAGCTACCGCGGGTATTTAATCGAACTGTCTCAGCTATCAAGAGAGACGATCTGACGTCCACCTTCATTTGTCATTTTATGTTTCCCATTCATATACATATTTTTTAAATTATTTTCTAGTGGACTGTCTTTCGCCAAATAAATCAGACTGAGAGGATGTTATTAAATGTGTTTTTTTTATTACATATTACTATTTTATTTTTCACTCCTGAGAACACGCAGGGTACAGTCAAACAATGCACGGTTTTCTCGAAAATGTTCTTTGAACGTCATTTTATGTTTTCCATTTATATAAATGTTTTTTGAATTATTTTTTCTAGTAGAGACTGTGTGTCTTTCGAAATAAATCAGACTGAGAGGATGTTATTAAATGAGTTCTTTATTTACTTATTACTATTTTAGTTTACAACGAGCTCCAAGCTTTTTCGAAAATGTTCTTTGAACGCAATCCGTAATCCTTTGTTCCCGATTCACGAGACGCGCTTCCTATCTGTCAATCGACGTCATTCCAGTAAAACGGTGCACCGTAAAAGTTAGCTTTTCCAAGAGCGGTCAACGTGGATATATTTTTTTATGGTTATGCGTGTGGCCTCGTACAAAGAGGATGGCTGTATACCAGTGCTTCGCAACTGGAGCTACTTTTGCTGCCTACGATTCTAGTGTCTCGTAAATACTTCAACATTCAACAGAATTCTGTTTGCGAACTAGTGAAAAATTTCTACGCAATCTTCCGTGAAACGCGCAATATAGTCGCGGGGTAGCAAACAAAGAATTAAGGGAGTAGACTCCTTTTTCCAGGGTCGCAAAGATAATTGAAACGCTAGATAAAAGATCGATCTAGTCCTATCTTTTCGTTTACGAGGCTTAGTTTGCATTATTCGGCAGCCTGTATCCTATGAAAATAGCTACATGCGCAGTTGTATGCTTCCGAATCGATCGTTCTTTTATCTAGCGTTTTTTGCTACTGAAAAACCCCATTTTTCTGTTATCAACAAATGAGAATGCGAATCCCGCCATCCCTCGTAATCCTGGAAACGAGTTTTAACTAAATGAAAATAATTAACTTAGATTGTGAATAAAGAATTTGGGCTGCATAGTGCAGTGGCAACAACAGCTCGCACCGCGCGCGTATTAAAAGAATAACAATAACACATTCCAAGCATAAATGAAAAGCTTCCAAACGCAGTAAAAACCATGCCTATACATTGTGAAAATCAGTTGTTATCAAATTATCAAGCTTGAATCAGGGACGAAGGAAAAATTGAGGCTGCATGGGGGTTTATGGTGCTCGAGCGGCAACAACAGCTCGTTCCTTGTCCGCGTCGGGATTAACAACGTAACAAAATTTTTCCAGCGGGAAAGTGTTCGAGGGTCGGCTCCGGGAACGTTGAGAGAGAGAGAGAGAAAACGGTGTTATATATGGGGCGCGTAAACGGCAGCCGGGGCTCTCTTGAAAAACGATGGGGGTTTATTGCGGAGCGGCGCGGATTGAAATTGGGGAAACTGCGGGTTGTCGAGCGGTGAGCCTGCCGCCGATACAGATTCATCAACTGTCGTCGCGTAAACGGCAGGCAAACCGCTGATACCGATATGGGTTCCGTATTCGGATGTGGGCTCCAGTCAGGAGTGCGCTCGATCTGCGAGACAAAAAAGACCAGCCGACGAAAATTTACGAGTCAACGATAAAATAAATATATATATATATTCCGTTACGTCGTTGTCTAGGGCCTATTTTATCCGGCCCTTTCCCTCGAACGTACGCTCTCTTTTCGTTCTTTTTTCGTTATCAACGCGACGATACCCGTTCTTTTAGTGCCACCATAAACGTACAATCTGCGCCGGCCGCAAGTTTTACGGTTACGCGAACCGGGCTCGATTGTATATGTATTTCGTTGCGTTGATAACAAATCGCCTATCTTCACCGCGAAAATCGGTTCATGTTCGATACGATGCAGCGACGTGTTACCGGAATTGGCGGCTCGTGCGACGATCGTGAATTGGTCGAACGTAGATTAGTTTAGCCGGACAATAACAAACCTGACGATCGTGTTTCCCGTGGACCTGCAAGATGCGATTACACGCGCGAATGAAATCGGTTCAAGGCGGAGCCGAACAAATTTTTCGAACCCCGCTCTCTTTTGCGGGGAAATTACATCGCACTCTCTTCCTTTGTCGAGCACGTGTACGTTTCTCGATAGTTCCACGCTTGCCATTTGCGAACGCCATTGTCCGTTTCGTTCTGCTCCCGGTGGAAGTGTTGTGCGACCACTAATGGAAACGGGAATGGAAACGACCGGCGGCGGAAATAGAATTTTGATTTTTCCAAGCAAAGTTACGCACGATACTATTTTACCTTGCGTGGACTGTCTTTTATAGAATATTCCTTTTATAGAATCTTTATATAGAATAAATAATTACAGAATAATATATAGAGTTATATAGAATTAGAATAAATAATAGAAGTCTTTTTATGGAATATAGATTGTTTACGGTGAAAGATGAAATATACATTAAATATAATAAATGAGTTATACTGTTTGATAGATTGAATGAAACTACAGAGAAGAGACACATCCCTGAAAAATATGGGGAACAGAAAATAAAGGAGCCGGCACATCCTGTGTACAGTAAAATATGGACCGAATTGGAACGTTTGAGGGATTATAGGAGCACATTCGGTCCAAGCGGAACGTCTGCTTTCAGAGAAACTAATTCCTGTTCGTCGATGCGAACCGGGCTCTTGCTGCGAGCGGGTATTTTGATGGACAGCATACAACGAGAGGAATTCCACAGATTTTGTATCGTAGCGTACATCATCGACGCTGATCCATCGAGGAACGTTGCGCAAATGATCCGAAAACCGCGGATACAGGGCCGTATCGGTGCGTTCGGGCACTTGCCGCCGAGTTTTCCGCTTGATTCGATTTTGCCTAAGCGAGAAAGCCCGCATCGCTTTTCATACTTTCCTATGACCATGCACACGCATGTTCAATATTTGCTTTTGCCATACCATTCGCCAATGTTCAATTCGACTTTCAAACACTTCGCGAGCACTCGGACCCTTCCGAAGCCAGACGAGAAGCGGAACTGTGTCTGGTTATGGTTTTAATCATTATTTCACAGTAATAAATAATATGTTCCATTAAAGTTTTAATTATTAGTAAATTCTATTCTTTAGTAACAGATTGCCACAATGTAATAAAAAATAAATGAAAAAATATAAAAAACCAATTACAATATTTTAATTTTAAGGTTAGAATTTTTTAAAATATAATAAATTACCCGTTAACGATGAGAATATTCGTCCTATTTCTACGTCATTTTATACTCCGTCTCTCCCATAATAATAGTAGCAAGTAAATATTTAAACGGGAATTATTGGCGAATGCAGCTGTAAGTTATTTTGCAGCGCAAAATTGCGAAGCCTTCAGTCAAAATCAATGTTTCATGACATCTGTCCTTTGTTTTGACACATCTTTCAATTTTTAGGTTAATCTAATTATTACGAATTATAACTACTTTTCTAATTTCGTCCGCTGATCGAAATCAATTGTTTTATTTCAGTTGAATATCAACCCTTTGTAAAAATAAGATGAAAAGAACAAGTTATGCTGGAAGCAATGAAGAACGATGGCTCCAATCGTTTTAAGCTCACGCATATAGGGAAAGCAAAGTTTAAAATGCAGTAACGAAATTATTGAAAAATCCAGAAACTATCTGAACACCCAAAATAAAAGTTAAGAGTAATATTTTTAATTTATTGTTTAATGTAATCTTGTTTTTTTTATAATAAATGTAGCGTTCTATATTTATTTTCTTTTGCTACGATTATTATGGGACAAATTAAATTCATCAACTGCTGCTATTATTATGGGACAGAGGGAGTATGTTTCTTTAAAATTGGAACTTACAGCCCCGGTCTCCCCTACTCCTTTTAAAAGCCCATTCTGTTTCCCCGAGTAAATTGTCGGCGAACGCGAAATTTTCGACCGTTTCGAAGATACATACGAATCGGGTGGAAACTTATCCGAATAATGGAATTTCCGTTACGTCGAAATAGCGAATCCTCCGGGAAAGATAGAACCTTTTTATCCGCTATTGTTTCGTTACCCGGTCGAACGTTTTTAGTCGTTAACCGTACACCGGCGCTCCGGAAAGTCTAATTCCGAGTGACGAAATCGAATTAATCCTCGCCGGAATGGAAGTTGAATTAAAAATTGATCGCGTTTGCTTCGATCCTCAACTAAGAAAAAGTAGAATTACAGCGACGGGTAGATATTCGAACGTTGTCAAGTATTCCATCACCCCTGCATTACGAAGTCCATCATCCCGGAATTACGAGGTTACGTGCGATTTGTGCATCGTGAATGTACAGGGTGTGAATAAATTATATTTGGTTGAAATTGAAATAATCCTATTTATTTTAAAGTACGTGTACAACTTTAAAAATAAAACTTTATTTATATTTGAGGCAGTAATTTTTTTGAAAATAGTATATTTTATTTGAAGAATATTGAAAATATTTATATTTTGTCTTTATTTTTAATTTCAATTTCAACTATTATTGCTGAAAACAATGGTTCGAATTCAATACATTTATGAGTGTAAACCGTTTCTTAACGATACGGTTTCTCAGAGTATTATAACAATATGCAAAAAGTAAAATATTTGATTTCGAGTTTCTGATTATTAAAATAGAAATATTTTATTTTGTGGATCAAATTTAAAATACTATTTTCTTTAAGCAAAATAAAATGTAAAATATAAAATAGTATTTGAAATATTTGTTTCGCCAAATAATGCCCACCTCTAGCTACAACCGAATAATAAATTGCAAATAAAAATACTATGAGACACGGAAAAGATTTCTTTCTGGTTTGATCGAAGTATCAACCACTATTATCAACGATGAAGTGCAATTTTTCTGACGGCTTGTGGATAGAATCGCAATAAGGAGTGACTCTGAATAAATTTATGGAGGCGTTCGCAGGCACCGTCGAGAGTCTCGGGAACTGGGGTTGGATTAATTGGATTATTGTTTAATAATTCGGGATTTTCCTGGGGGATGAAGTGCGAGACCGTGAACCGACTCAGCAGATTGTTCGATGAGACCTCGATACAGCCGCAGGACGGGCATAGTAAGCTCGTCGTTGCCCGCAACTCGTTGAAACGTTTCGACGAACAGCGCGGCGCGAGGTACGGCGCATCGAACGGCAACAGTGATATAAGCCAAGCCCAGGCCAGGCCATCGGGAACGTGTACATGGGTTTCATGTATGCAAACGCGTATATAATCTGTGTACGGTACGTTGTTGCAACCGTCGACCCCCTCTGTCCTACTATCGGTCAACGTGCACCCCAGTGCACCCGCGCCCGCCCTTTTCCACCCCAGCGATGCCCGATGGCCGCTGGTCGTCCGTGGGCACGTATACACGTATATCTGCTCATCTGCACTGATTTACCGCATATGCATTGCGGTAAACCCAAACCGGCCACCACCACCCACACCATCTTCGAGCCAACTCCGCGTTTTCGTTTTTATCCCCTTCGTCATGGCACTTTCAGTCTTACGAAATACAAATTTTCGAGAACAAGTCGAGAAGAAAGAATGTTTTCTGGTTTAAGACTTCGTATTCGAGAAAATGAGTTGGAAGGTGTGTTGGGCTAGCGTGCCCTTGGATTCACAAGAAGCAGAATTGGTCGGCCATGGTCAGACAATTCTTATCCAATAGTATTCGCTGAATTTTCAAACTCACTTTTCTCGAAAACAAAACCTTAACCCTCTCATACGTACCTATTTACTGTTTTTGCAAATTATAAAATGATTTGGCTCTCTTTATCTGTGTTGTGAAATGTATTTCTCTAAAATGTGACGTCATGAATGAAGCATAATTCGTAAAAATGGGAAAGATATTATCATAGAATCTTTTATGAAACTATTTCCGAGAAGCGTACGTGAGTTAAACGAGTAAACGTTTTTCTTTCTTTTTGCTCTTATTTAGTAGGTTCGATCTCACACTCTGTACGAAGCGTTGAATATTTTAAATTGTACCTACAGATTTTTGTCGGAAATGCACGAAGTTCGCAGTCTAGTAATCACTCATTCTACATATGATTAAGGATAATTACAGTGGGGCTACATTTATCCGAACCAGCATCGTCGAAGTGTCCAATCTACTGAACTCGTAGCTGAGCTATTATGCGAACTGACTGCTCGCGGCGTACACCGCTTATCCGAACTCATAACGTAACATTCGACCATGTATTCAAATAGGTTAATATAAGCAGTTATATGAACATCAGCTCCTATTATACCAACGATAAAACGCGCGCGATATTATGCGAAACATCGTGTCCCACGAATGGTTAGGATAAATAGAGTTCCGCTGTACTATTCTTTGCTCCAAATTCTATAACACTACATCTATCGAGCCTTAAACGTAACTGGTACACGTTCCCTTATAAAAATGACAAAATTTATTTTATTCAGACTTTGTGCGGTTCCTATTGTAATAGACGTTCCAATAAAGATATCTACACCATCATTTCTCGTAAAATCATTTTTATCATATCAATAATTTTTAAATAAAAAATCTGGAACCGGTTATTTTGACCGGTGGCAGTTGGTTTAGTGTTAAATTCTGTACAATACTGTACAACTTTCAGGTCTCGTTTCATTTTACCGCTGGAATTCACGATGTTTATTTTGCATAAAGAGCCACAGTTTAATAATTACAATTCTGACTCGATCAATGCGAGGTCTCGAGTGCACGACGCACAGTGTTGATACTGACGTCAAGACGAATCCGATAACTCACTAATCTATGCATGCAAGTGTTAAGGGAAGTAGACTGCTTTTTCCAGGATTACAAGGACGCGGGATTTCCCTTCTAATTTCTCGATTATAGAAACACGGGATTCTTCAGTAGTCAGAAACGGTAGACAAAAGATCGATTTAGGGCGCTATCTCCCTCAAAAATCCTATGTTTTCGTTTACGAGGCGTGATTTGCATTATTCGGCAGCATGTAGCTATGAAAATGCAGTTGTATGCTTCCGAATAATGCAAATTACGCCTGATAAACCAAAAAATAGGACTTCTGAGAGCGATAGCGCCCTAGATCGAGCTTTTATCTACCGTTTTTGACTACTGGAAAACCCCGTGTTTATATTGTCGAGAAATGAGAAGGCGAATCCCGCACCCTTGCAATCCGGGAAACGGGTCTACCGTATTAAAATAATACTGAAATGGCATTGGCCAACTTTCCGAGACAAATACTCCGCCGTGCGGCGGCCAGCGTCGGCTCGTTTAGTCGGGTCCCGTGGGTCTCGGAAAATGAATACGTTAGAAGTCGGTAATTCGACGAATTACAGCGATAACAAGAGGCCGCGGTATTTCTGTCAGAACGCGTGGTGCGCGCGGACGTCGCAGAATTAATAGTGCGTGTACATTACACGCACACGAACGTCGTCGGCCGGCTATAAACTAAGTTGCTCCATAAACCGGGCTGCGAATATGCATGAGGAAGGTGTGGTCCGCGTTGTTGTTGCACCCAGCAGGGTTGATTTCGGAAACGTTATAAGTCGGCCGCGAGTGCATCATGCACGTTGCATCGCATTTGCAAAGCAAAGCACACCGGGCGACCCCGCCAGCGCCAGCACGCGCGCGCCCGCGCTCTCTCGCTCTCTCCCTGTCTCTCTTTCGCTCTCTCTGCGCGTTTCGTCCTGTCTCGGCGAGATTAGCCGGTACTTTGTTGCCATTTTAAGGAACCCCTGCTTCCGCCCCTTTTAGAACCCCCGAGTACAACCCTCTTCGCCGTAATTTCTCCCCCCTGGACGAAAACCGGGATAATTTCTTGCGCGAAACTTGCCTACGCCGAACTGCATAACGCTTCATTGGAATTCCGCGATTTTTTCATCCTGTTCTAGTACACTAATCCTTAATCCTCTGCGCTGCGATTTATTTTACGGTTCTGACTGGATTTCATAGTGCAAGGGGTTATTTTATACAGGGTGTCCCGGGTTTTAATGGACAAACTTGGGGAGCATATTTCCACAAGTGGAAATAAGAAAAACATGCTACTACCTTCGATTTTTATTTATGGCGAACTTTAAAAGATAGTGTCTGCACGGATTAATATCTCCGTTGATGAAATGCAACAAAATAAGGAAGAGATTTGTTCTGTAATAAGCTGCATAAAAAATCGATGTCGAGCTCGTATTTCCGCCCGAGGACGACATTTTGAAATAATCCGATAAACACGTTCGACCATTCAACGTTCAGTAAACTAAAATCCACCGTCGTCAATTCTAACTTTATTTGTTTGTTACTTTGTAATAAAGCGTTTCTGAGCAAACTTCAGATAACATTTCTTTCTTACTTCCACTTGTAGGATATGCTCCCTAAGTTTGTCCATTAAAGCCCGGGACATCCTGTATAAATTTAATAACTAATAATTATATAAATTTTTTTATCTGTCTACCGCGTTTTGAATTTCACGTGCTCATCTTTGCGACACATTCAGAATGAAACAACATTCGTAAACCAGTCCGAAGTGCATTTTACGTGGCGCTTCGCAGACAGCGTTTTGTCACGTATTCATAAAATCTACGCACGACGTCGAACATTCAAAATACACGGAATAGCAAGACAACAAAGCGTTCCAATCGCCCGGCAACCACGTGCGCGAATTCACGAAAATAATGCTCGATCGTTCGATGCACTCCGTGCCCCGACTCCGCGAAGGTTGCGCTCACGATTTGCAGATCCTCTTTGGAAGATGCTCGCACTATCACCGCCGAAATCAGGCGTGCCGGGTAAAAGAGCACGGGGGGGGGGTGGCACGTCGCCGGAAGTTCGATCGACTGTTACGACACACGATACGAGAGCGTGGAACGACAAATTACCGCGAACAATCGCGATCGTCTGCCTGTCGACCATTACCGCGCTCGGCGGATTTATGGGAAGGAAATGAGCGCCTCCGAGCGACGGCGCCTCCGTCATTCCGTTCACCAAAGAAAAAGGAAAATGGGGACGGTGCGGCGAGCGGGTGCGGTGAGAGAGGGTGAAACGGAGGAGAGCCGGAACGAAAAAGGAGAAGAAAAAAAAAAAAAGAGAGAAGAAAATCCACAATACGGGCGTAACAAACTGTAGCGGGCTCATCTTGGCTCCAGTCTTGGCTGGCTCTCGCATGAAAACGTTCTATGGTCCGGCGGCGGGGTCGTCGTTTTCAGGCCTACTTCTCGTTCGAGCTTGCGAAAAGAGGCGGAAAAAGGGGGAAAGGAATACATTCACCGCTTTTCCCCGGGACCCGAGACCCGGCCCCGCGGAGAAGAAAGCGAACGCCTCGATTTCCCCGTGAAATCTTCGAGCGAACGGCTCTCCCGCTCGCCTCCTCGCCCATCTTCAGACATCCTCTTCCAGCGGTTTACTCGCAAATCTCGCCTGGAATTTTATCCTGCGCCTTTTCTCCCTCCCGCCGCTCCGCGCCGATGAGATTGCTGCCTTTTGTGACGGCTCCGCGAAATTTGCGACAGATCGCCTTTTAGTCGGTCTCCGGCTTTATCCGTTTCGGCCGCCGAAATATTAATTCCCGGTATAAGAAGACGGATGCAGCGAGCTTCTATTGATTCACACTTTCTTGCTTCGTTCCTTCTTAGCGGTGATCCGGATCCACTATGGAGTTTGTCGTCTCTGTTCGAGGTGGTCACGCGGCTAAATCTTCTAGCTCCACCTCCTCGTGGTCCTGTATGCGATTCCGTACATTTTAATTACCGTTCGGTGACATCTTGTAGGAGGATAAAGTGTACTTTGGAAGATGTAAGCCGACAGCCCGCCGCCGTATATATTGTTCGTGTTGCGCCACCCGGTATATATTCACATGTTCATGTTGTTGATAAGCGATTCGTCGAAAACGACAAGCGAACGGGACTCGAGCAAAGGACCAGCAGTCTCGTTAGGTCCGACGCCGGGAAAGGACGTATTAATAAAGCTATTCAACCTTACTGGCATCTTGTATTTTCCTTTCCGCTTCAATCCCGGCCATCCCTTACAACTTGTAATCTAAATTTTACACTAGACCTACCGAGCCTTAAAAGTAACTCGTATATGTTCCCTTATAAAATTAACAAAATTGTACAGCTCTAATTGTGCACTAAGAATATCTATACAATAATATCTGTTTTCATATTGCGCAGCTGCCCCGTTAGAAAAGTATATAATCTTTTTTATTTTTTCCGTATATATATGTTTTAGATATTGCACCAACTTTTTTTGAAAAATATATGAACGGCAACTGTATTATGTTCTAAACTTTCAGAAATTATAACAAAATTATGGCTATGTTCTTTTGTATATATAACGAAAGGATGAAGAGTGACTTGCTTATTACTCCAATGATAATTTTGCACTTCATCCTGTATAACAAAACCATAGTTCTCATCATATGTTCATCATAGTTCATCATAATGTTTCAAAGCAGTGCGAAGAAAAACATTATTAAAAGCTGGATTAGTTGCGTGAGGATTATCGGAAAGAACGAGCGTGCTTCATCGTTCCACGGTACCGACGTGCTCGTGACGAGAAAAATAGAACCCGCAAGAACTCGAGGATCCGGGCACCATTTGTTGCATATTCAACGGGGACTCTAATTGTTCATTTTCGTGCTGTTGATTCCTGAATAGCCATCGGATACTAAAGTGAAATCCGATCCCGTTAATTTTGCAATGCTCGAGCTTCAATATAGTATTATCACGGGACGAGCGAGAGGTGGTAGCAGGGGCTTGCTTTTCTCTGGAGCGTAATAACAGACCGTGAATATTTTAGTATTAATTCTTCGAGGAAGCACTATCGCAGGACAACAGCTTTATGCATGCCATATCCGATGGTGCTCGAATGCAACTGAATGTAAATTTTAAATCGGGTTTCTCAAGGATGGGGGCGAAGTTTATTTACGTGGAAACGGAGACGTTCGGCTAGGAGGGGGAGGAGTAGAATGGTAAAATACGTGGAAAGATAATAGGACTTCCGGCGTGCTTTGCATGACCGGTTTCTTCAGCATTAAAGAAAAGGAAAGCAGCAGAAACGGAGAAACAATGAATGTCGGAAGAATGCTCGAGTGTTTTTCGAAGCATGTTGAAACCAATCAGCACGATTCTTCTGAGAACTTCGAAGCAAAATTTAGAAAGAGTAACTGGTGTTGTGCTATCGAGTTTACAAGAAATACATAAGAAAATAACGATGATTTTAAGAAATTAAATATTGAAAAAATCGAAACATTAAGTTTAGCAATTTTTAAAAGGGTTGTTGCAGAAATAAAAATAAAAATTGTGAAAATTTGCAAATAGTGTTGATATTCAACCATTGATCGAACCAGTGCGCTGAAATCATTGAAAATCTTGTTAGCAACAATTTAAGATCGACATAAGGAAACATTTAGAAATAAAATACATCGTGTAATTGTTAAGGAGCAATGGTTAGAATTAATTTGTACAGCTTTCGACTCTTTCATTATTAATTTCAGCTGTAGATGTTTTATTAAATTTTGTTCTCGTACTTTATAATTCAATATTGATACTCGAGGTTCCCGTGAAACTTAGTTGTGTATCCATGTAGACGTGCGTGTTTGGCTATGCAAATCGCCATTACGATGTTACAAACCAAACACGATGAACACTACATTATGAAGTTACAACGTCAATCGCGTTTCAAGCAGCCACCCAATTCCCACAAACCAAAACAGTCTTCGAACGTCTCCATAAAAACAGGATAATCATTGAAAAATGCCACAAGAAAGTTGAATCATCAATTACGAGACTAAATAAAACAAATTTAAGAGTTACGAGACTCGAGAATGTTGAAAAAGTAATTACACAACATGGCTGGGGGGCGAACTATCGCCGGAAAAAAAAAAACGTTCCACGGAATTATTAAGCCCGTCTTCGTAGGAATCGGCGATGAAAATTCGGAAAAACCAAACTGCAGAAAACGAGCGTAATTAATTAACCGATGATCAAAGTCCGGAATTCATTAGAAGTTAAAGCCCACCATCAGAGCGAGGGGTAATTAGTAATTAAACATTAAGAAGATCGATAATCCCGCGCAGGGAGAGGAAACAAGGCTCGGAAGAGGAGCCAAAATCGACGTTCACGAGCGCCGAGTGCTCGACAATTTTTCGAGGCAAATTATCCTAGCTCGTGGAGAGAAATAGCACGCGCGAATCGATGCGGAGCCGCCAAACGGCCGCGACGAGACGCAATTTGTTTAGGTTAGGGGTTGACGAGATTCCGTAATGAATACAAAGTTCCCGGGACGACGTACCCGAGCATTCCGTGTGGCCGAGGCTTCGAGGGAAATTGGAAGAAAGAAATATTTACCCCGAAATTGGTACATCAGCCGGGTTTTAGACGAGAGCGTAGGCGTGTGGACGCCGCCGGTTTTCTCTCCTCTCTTTCTTTCTCTATCCACCCTCGAGAGAGATAATATCTCAAAGACACTTTAAACAGGATTTGGCCTGGGCTCTTCCCGGCCGAATTAGTCGACCGCGTCGCAACGATCTCCTGCGGACCGAAAAAAAAGACGAGCACCCAGATGCGAGCCGCTAATATGAAGAGGAAAGAGGCAGAGCCGTAGGAAAGCAGCCTCGTTATCGCTTTTCAAGTTTCCCCGGGAAATTTGTCTACCCCCAAACCCCTCATTCACTTCCTCGTCGTTTCTGCTATTTTAATGCCGTAACCTTCCGCGTTTGAAACAGATTCATTAGACCGCTCCCTCAAGATCTCGATGAAAAGACCCCCACGATTCACTGACAGCCAACTACCGAAACTAGGCGCGCGCAATTATGTCTCCTGGTTCAGCTTAAAGAACCTCGAATTGTCGTTTTCCCCAGTTTCTTAAAGTTTGGAGTGCCTTGGTTCTCAAAACGTTTGTACAGAGCTTCGTGTTGAAGATTTTTCAGAATATTTATGTTATATTTTTCTCTTTTGTTGCTTAGGATTGACAAATTAACCAAACTATATGGCGTTGCTCTGAAAACAAAGTTTTTTCTTATTTGCACTATTTTGAAAACATAGAAACGACATTTAAAAAGCTATTATCTAAGATGTCAATTCTCCTCTTTTGTAATCCTAACTGTCATTCAGCTCTTTTACTCTATCGGGTAAGATCGTCACTACTTTACCTACGGCCAAGTTCACCTTTAAAGAAATCCATTTTCTTTACGTATTTTTGAAATTCGAAAGTCGAAAAATTGAATTTTGGCCACAAAAAGCGGACTCCTGGACCACTGTGGCTATAAAGCCCCAGCGTCAAGACGTGAGTGAACTTTTAAAGATGTTTGATGTGTATGGAGAGCATCGTGCAGGTAGAATAAAAATAAAGGTAAAATTATCGCGGGCGAAGTTTTACGGGCCGTCGGAGAAGCGTAAAATCGACACGATTCGCCTTTGATCGGCGTTCCGGAAGATCAGCCGATCGATCCGTGACGATACAGAGCCGAGAAATTAGAAACCGAGCGTCGATTAAAGTTCTCGATCTCGTCACGGAGCTAAGGATCTCTCTCTCTCTCTCTTCTTCTCGAACGCGTGCACGTACTGGCATCCCGGACAAGTGAATAATCGAGGTAGATAATCGGTGATTTACGTGACAAGTTTATTACCGGTCGTTCGAAGTTGCTTTACAGTCGCCCCGGGTTTATTCGGTGCGCGACGCCCACGCATCGACAAAAGGATAAACCGAAAGCCTCGCAGATAAAGAGTAGCGATGGGATCAAGTTTAGTGCGATCTCGAAAGCCTGAATCAATTCTGCTAGCCGGCGCGCGGCACACCGGCTTCACCGTAGCCGAGTGATCCTCGTAAATATAAATATTTCATTTGATTTACTTGCAGGATATACGGTGTGTCGTAAAACTGCTGCCGTAAAATATAAATCCCATAACACGCGAAGTGATTGCATACACGTTGCACAGGAATGTATGTATAAGTAAACATCGGGTCGTTCAAATTATACGGCACAGTCCGGAAAAATGGTAACACCGACGATCAAAGATTACCAAAGTTTGCTCGCACCCGCCCCGCCGCGTGAACCCACACCCCGAAAATACTCGATCCTCTCTTCGGTACGCAAGGTCGTCGGTTTTATTGTCGAGTGGAGGACGTGTTTGTAGATCTAACCGTAGAAAATTGCACGGTACAAATGTTATTTATTTATTTATAGGTTATTTTTTTAATATGACCGCATCAACAGCGAGGTCATTAGCGATCAATTTCCTAGAAATTTAGGAATCCTTTAGGGGGTTTCGTAAACATTGACTTTTATATCGTGGAGTTTGGTTTGGGTACACAGTGGCCTTTCTATAAAGTCATCGTCATTTCATAGATATTACTACATTTTAAAAATATCACCATTTTTGTTGATTTGTGTAGTTACTCAATAGTTTTAAAGATATAAACAATTGAACTTTCACGCAACCTGCTTACACGGCTAATGGAACTACGAAAACTTGAGCTGCAAATCATGGAACATGAACAAGGTATAATTGTTTATATCTTTAAAACTATTGCGTAACTACACCTAATATTTTGCAGACATAATTAGGGATCCATATACCATCGTCTCACGAAAGATTATCAAAATCGAAGTCGGACACGGAGGGTCCTTCCCTTGTTAGTGTTTCTCTGTAATCTGAGCAGAGAAATACGGAAAATTGCAAATATTCTAGAAGTATTAGTTTTAAAACTCATAGAAATCCTGTTTGTCATAACTTGATTCACGTGTACTAGAATGCCAAGAGGAAAAGTACTAACAAGTGAAAAAAATAAAGCCACGATGGGCTGCTCTAATCGCGCAATTGCTAAGAAAATTAATCGGTCATATACTGCGATTAATAATAGATCAATTTACGTGAAAATTACAAAAAAAAAATCATTTTGAAGGTGGTAATAAAAAATAGTCAAAGAGACAACATTCATCATTAATGAGGTCTATTTCGAGCTGAATTGGAGCTCCCAGTAACAACAAGACGTGGTGTGCAACAACTTTTAAATTCTTCTGGACAAAAAAATGCAACGTAAGCCAGGCCTCTAAGCAGTACATAAACAGGTCTGTACTGATTTCGCACGGACACAAAAAGCACCGTGACTTTATAGAAATCTCGATTAGATGGGTGAGTACAAATGATGTTGCCACTATTTCACGCATTCTAATGTTCCGTTTCCATTTGCTCGACCGACTCGCGAGGGGCTCGAGTTACGCTTAATCTCAATTGCCGTAGACTTAATTAGGAAAACGCGAATTTGCATAAACTCCCGGCGGATTGCTAATAACCGCGTTGACGCGGCCGTAAAGTAGCGCGCGGCAGGAAGGCACGCGGTAGAAAAAAGGGGATCGAAAGACGTTGGCTCCGGTGCATTTCACCTGATTCGTAGTAACGACACGAAATAAGTAGTTGCAACAGATGCGCAATGCTCGAGGGATGGGGGAACGGCCGGGACGGGGAACGCGGACGTTTTTATTCGACGAATTACTTACAGTCTCTCGCATTTGCATTCGGCGAAACGAACTGAGCACTCGCGATCGATACGGAACGCCGCGCGGAGGGCTTCCTCGCAAGAAACCGGGGGTACATCCTCGACAACCTTTTCCCTTGGCGACTTCTGTCGTTGCTGGAGAAGAGGCACGACGGAACGTCAATGTCGCGCATTCTCTCTTCCTGCAGCGAAAATTCACGACAAAAGAAGAACACGACACTCGGCACGCGGATGAAAGGTCCCCAATAAGAAATACCTTTGTTCCGACAGGAGAGCGTCTCGTTAAACGCATAATTGTCCCTGGCGTTTCCGTCTGACCCACGGCTCGAATAATTCTACTTCGCCGCCCGTGATTATCTGAAATAACAATTATCACGATCGTCGCACGCCTCCCCGAATGTCCCGAGGACATCGTCGCCGCAGGACAATAAACGTCATCGAAACGCTTCCACGGGATTAATGACTATACCGGGGAGTTTCGATAAAAATTGGTCTAGTAGAAAAAGAAAATTTTATATTTGTTCTGTGTTTTTACTGTTACTTTACTGCTTCTAATGAACAGAATAAAATGTGAATATTAATTCCTGCCTCCCTCAATGTTTCGATAAAAATTTAACTCGTATCATTTTATGATACGCATTATTAACAGAATGTAATAACGGATTGGTACAATTGTCTGATTATTGCATCTGCGTAATCGAGTCGCTGCCTCGTTCTGCGGAATTATGGCGACTGCTCAAAAATTAATTTATTCATTGCAACGTGGAGAACTGATTGGTTTCGTTGCCTGCATTCATATTGCAACGAATATTTAAAATAAATTTGTTGTACGCCAATCGCAACAAATTGGTGTTACATGGAAAATCATTCCCTTACATAATAATTTCATAGATTGACAATAATGTAACAGCATTTTGAAACTCATTTAATGTTTTCAATCACTCACTTTCGTGAATTTTTTATGACAAATACGAGAATGGATGTGCCCAATTTAAAACAGTAAAAAACAGTAAAAACTTCAACTGTATTTCGATAAACAATTAGCTGGTTACTTTGTGAAAACCCGCATCGAAAAAATCGTGCAAAGACCTTGGCGGCAACAGTGAAAGAATGCGCAATCTAGCGACCATAGTCGCTTAGGTAAATCGGATCAGCATTTCGCAACGCAGAACCGCGCGCTCCGCGAATGCCGGGTGAGAAATTCGCGGTGGAATAACTAGGGGTCCAATTAATAGCGGCGTCCAATAACGTCGTTGGCAGGTAATTTATTTATTGAAACCTGGTCGACGTGTACAGAGAGGAGCGGCGGCGGCGGCGGCGGCGGCGGCGGTGGTTTCGATTCAGCCGGCTCTTTTGATGCGATACTTTGGTAGACCGAAGCAATCGAGCAATTCGTTCCGATTCGTAATTGAACGTAATTAAAAGAAGATAAATAGTAGTCGGGGCGGTAGCGGGAACGGGGCGGCAGCCGGTGGGGTAGAGGATATTGCAATTTAAATATGATTCCGTTCGCCGGCGAAAGGAAACGCAAAGATGGAGGACTTCAGACTTCGTAAAGGAGCAAGCCTTAAGTACGATGCGGAACGCAATTCGTTCCGTTTTCCAACGGGGAACGGGTGTTTCAGGAAAGATCGAAGTCTGCCCGCGGAAGATGAGGAACGCTTGAAAACGACCACGCCTACTCGTAATCCCGTGCTCCCATCATCGTCGACGATTCCCTTTGAGCCTCTCGTCGAGCCCTGACACCATCTCTCTACTTACGACTTTTTCCAACGACGACTGGCTTTCCTCCATCCCCGCGCGTCCTCGCCCTCCCCCCGCCTTTCCGGCTCGGTCTTCAGCGCCGTCTAATTTCATTCGGTCGACTTATCGACCTTTATCGATGACCACAAAAGTTTGCTAAATTCTTTGTTCTTTTCTGCGACCCACTACTCGCGATAAATTCGCCCGGCTCCTCGGATATTTTTCCCGTAGCGTCGCGCGCTCCTCTCTATCCTCTTTCTGTTACTGCGTCCCCTCTCCTCGCCCCACTCTCGGGCACAAAGTTTCCTCGCCGGAACGAAAAATCGCCGTCCTAGATGGTTAATCGTGTTTGATCTCGGAACTCTGACGACGGAACGTCTCGCGGCTTGTTGGAGACGTTTGCACCGGGATTTTCGGTACTGCCCTCCTTTGGGCCATCTCGTCTCAACATTTTATTAGTTTTCCATGGGGAAACTTTGTCAATAACTGATTTCGGAAAGTCAGTTTTTATGTTGAATGTAGTTGTCGTTTCTCAAATTAGTTCGTCTCGAAAGATTTATTGGGGAATCCACAAGCGTTGTTCAAAACGAGTGTTCATATTTACGCAGATTTTGCGAAGTAATTTTCTAGGCACGCCACATTTACGCGCGACTAAAGATTATCTCGCCCGGGGTTTTGGTTGGTCAACAAACTTTCGAGGAAATGAACTCCGCGAAATTTCGCAGGGACCAACTTCACGGTGGGAAAACCTCGCCATCCGAGCCAAGTATTTCGAACGAATGGCAAAACGGGAGGGCCGCGAGGAAATTAAAACGAACGAGCCTATCGGGGTCGGTGATCTTTAATCGAATGTATCGGAACGCGACAAGGCAGGGCGGTCCCCTTTAAATTTCGCTTCCCCAGGGGTGATCTCCGCTTCAATTGACTTTGGAAATTGATCGGAACGAGGTAATGCTGTAACGAACCTCCCCCTTTTTTTCTGGGACACCGTCGCGAGCAGTCACATGAATATAAATACCGTCGACCCCCACCGCCCCGCCCCCATTCCCTCGCAGCATCCCTCGGCCGTCTCTTCCTTTTTCTCTTTTTTCCTTTGTCGTCGCTCGTCGCCGCACCGAATTTGCATACGTACCGCCCGATACGGTTCGTCAGTCTTCTGGAAAAGCGGGAAAAATTCATCGGCCTTTTCTTCGCGCGATAAACGTTAGGCAGCCCTAAATCCCGGCGCTCGAGGCCGGCCGAATTTGTTTAATCCTCCTGGGCCATGGGGACAAATGGATTTTTGAAGGGAGAGACATCTGACGCGGGCATTATCTACCAGTGAATTATTCATAACTTATTACGATTTGCGCGGCCATTTAGATTCAAATTAAAGTATTTCCCTGCGTAATTTACTTTATTATACATGTATATAATATGCTAAGGCGAAGTATCATTTTTATGAATTTTGGCCAGTACATTTATTCTAGTCTTAACTAATTTTTTAATTGCATTCGCAGAAGTTTCGCCAGTTCGAAATCGCATTTCTTAGAAAAGATTTAGTCGAAATTAGTAATTATCACAACGACAGCTTAAGCGTTCACCGGCTTGGCAACTTCAATTGCAACGCCGAAGAAGTTTATAAGAGGCAATGAAAATCTACGTCAGTAATTATCGATTCCGTCAATCGGATTTTAAGAAGATAAACTTCGTTAATTGTAGCCGCGTAATTCAATTTCATTTCGTTGTTCGAGGAGATTATACCGCTGGCATTGGCGAGACAATTATTACGGACTCCATTTTAATTGGAACGCAGTAGTTGAATGAATTGTTACGAGAAGTTTCGAATGAATGGAAAACAGTGTGCAATGCGAAAATAATGAATTGTCGTTGACGAGAGATAATGCCTTTCTTGCGAGAAAAATATGGCCGGTGAAAACTCATAACTTTATAAGCATTTTTATCGATTACAATCTATAAGATATTTGGACGAATCAAGAAGTCTCTTAAAAGCACATTACTTCATCTTCGTATATTTTTTCATCTGCAACTAAGCTGTTACGCGAGTGACCTAAATCGATGAATATTAACGGTGAGTAATACCATAACAAGTAGGTACTATTACTGAAGATAAGGGTGTGCAGTCGAGTCAGCTTAACGAGGGATAAAAAAGATAAAATGAAGGACAAGTAATTGCAGTAAATCCTAAACGATGAAGCCATAATCAAGACAGGAGCAAATTAAAGTTCTAAAGAGGGTTTACTCAACAATAATCGAGCAAAATTCACGCGGGGTGAAATTTCATCCAGGGCAGCGTTTAAGTTTCAATGAGCTCGACCGAGGGGATACGAGGGCCCGGATAAGATGTAAAACAATTCTCCGGCTATCAATTCCCGGGGAACAATGAATCGATCGATGCACAGTCAGAGGGAAATTCCCATCGCTCAAAGGGTATGTTCGGGGCGCAAGGATAATAACGTGCAAGGTCCATCACGCCGCTGGCAGCAGTAGAAGTCCCCCAGGAACGCGTGGACGAACAAGTTCTCTGTCATGGCGGATAGCTCGAAGCTGTCACTCCTTGACCGCACGGTCGTTTGTCTAGATCACTCCCGTTTTGCGACCCCTGAGATCCTCGTTACACCGACTCCGTTCGATTTTATCATCCCCGTAGCAAAGCTGAACGGCGCAGTCACACCAAGTCTGGTCCAGAATTCGTGATAAGACGACCGGCTGCTTAACGTGACCCGACGAATTTTTCGCAGTATGTACTGCGGGAGGAACAATGAATAGATTGCTAGAGTGGAGCACACCTTCGTAAGGTTCAGAAAATCCGGCACACTCTTCGGAATAACGTGTAAAAATTTTATGAAGAAATTTTCGGTGCTAACGAAGTTACGGTCGCAATAAGTTAACTTTAAACGAATCTCCTCTAGATACAATTTGTGTCTGGCGACACTTTGACTCTATCAATTTTTAACAGTTTTCCGCACGACTTTGTCCATACATGGCTGATAACGTTATTTCTCATCCATAAGGGCACTTTTTCATTTTTTCGTTCGAATAAAAAATTCTTTCACGTTCCGAAAGCGAGAATATAAACTTCGTTAAATATTTTTACAAAATCGCGAATGGTATAACGATGAGTGGACGATTTGAAGTTCTTCGCAGTGCTCAAATTTAATTGCGCGCGATTACTATTGTAAATTGGAACAAAAAGGGGAAAGAGTACGCCGAGGGGAGCGGGGTGGTTAAAAAAAATCGTCGCGATTGCATTATTCGGCGGCAATCGTAAATAAATCAGAGGGAAGCTCGATGAATATTTCATGAAAGCGCAGATGAAAAAGTGTGTTCGGGCCGGCGCGTCGGGATTTTCGACATGGACAAATCGAACTAATTAACAAGAAACTATTGAAATCGGCGCGCCAATTAACACGCGATCGCGCCGACACCGAAACGATCCACCGAAATCCATAGAACTGATAATTCACGCGATCGAATCGACGTTACCGAACAATTCCCAGTGACCGTGCATTTTTCCGGCGAACAATGCCTGTCTTTCAACTCATTCAAAATTGCGCTCCGATATTTCAATTACGTATCGCGATGGTGTATGTTCAACGACAGCGCTGGGCGTTCCAGTGATATTTTAAAATATGCAAATACAATATCTAGTGATTTCAAACAATTATGAAAGAGAGATCGAAATCCGGCGCAGTTACAAGATACTAGTGTCAAGTATAGGTACTTACAAATTTTTCAGAATCTTTTGTACCGCCGTTCGGATCAACAGGACACTGCCATTTGCGCGAATAAGTTTGAAGCACAACGCAACACATTATCCAAAATTGTGACAACGAACGGGAAGAAGTTACTCCGACCACGGTCAAAATAGTACTGCGGTTGTCACCTCGGTTTTTCGTGAATGGCTAAGGGTGGAAAAGTGGGGAAATTGTCAAAGAAATTCCTTGCGGCATTGTCTACGGTCGTCAATGACGTCATTTATAAGGGTAGTCCGCTCGTCGATTCGATGGGTCCGTCGCACGTGTTGTCGCACGTTTCTTAATTTGTTTTTTTTTTCATAAAAAATCAACTGCGCTGCGACCCAAACATAGAGATTAGTTCTCTGCTCGCCGCGAGATGGGATAGCTGGGCCTTACCCACCGCTCAAAAATTAAATAATTCTTCACGCGCGCGGGCGCAAGTAAAACCTGTAGGTTCGGTGATTTCCGGTGTCCATTCAGAGATAATTAATGTCCGCTTTATCTGGGAGTTCGCGAATCGATCTAAAACATGATGAATGATTCGTACGTGTCGCCGATCATTAGCGGATCGGGAATCGCGATACAACGGGATAACGGGGATTTGCTCGACACCGGGCCAGGAGGTCGAAGACCATGAACCAATTTCAGCGGTAATATGTATGCAGAGGAGGGGAGGGGGATGCGAGACGATTCCGTGAACACACGCGAGGGTGGCGGCGTAAAAGGTCGTGCCGCCACAGCAGCGCTGAAGTAGGCATTCAAATAAACCATCTAGGCGCTGGCTTCCACTTTCTGTTATCCAGCAGCGTGGAAGCAACCCTCTTAGAATACTTCCGACGCGAGCAGTAAATTCCATCGAGGCACCGACGTTTCCACTCGTCCCGCTCCTTTCCCCCGCCCCCGCGTCCGCCGCCGGTGTGGCTTTTCTTTTTTCTCTCGCGAGTCTCCTTCGTATTTTGTTTTCCACGAGAAATGTCTTCTCGGCTCGACTAAGATTCGAGTGGCCGAATCGTCGTCCCGGCTTTTCTTTTCCTTCCTCTTCTCCCTCTCCTCTCCGCCCTCCTGCATATCCCTTTTTTTACTGCTCGTTCCAGTTCCGCTGTTTTTTTCCTCTACCGCCCGCGTTTCTTCGGTTGCTATACTTCGTCATTAGCGTCCAGGCTAATTGTAAGTTCAATGTTTTCCAGCCTCGCGAGGACAACCCGGCGGTGCCCCTAAAATCCTGCGGCTTTCCCGTCCACCCCCATTATCCCTCCTCCCGCGCCAATGGGATGGAGTTAAGTCACCGGCCAATGAAACGATCGCACAATCGGATCCACTGCTCTCTATAATCTCGTTAGGGGCGCCGAGCCTGTACAGTCGGCCACGAAAGTCCAAACGGCTCTACGTCCAAGCGACACAATTTTAAAATAATACGGGCACCTATAAGTAGACTGCGAAATTAATTTAAAGTAAAAATTTTCCGTTTCTGTTGTCAGATGTAGAAGTTAAATCAAAATATATTTTTCAGTTTTGCAGTTGTGCAGTCATGAGTGCATAAAATCCGTAGCCTCCCTATAAAATTAATTTCCAAGTCTAGAATCTTCCTGATATTTTCATTCGTAGAGTACTGGAGGCTACACTATTAGGATTAGATAGATCCTCTGATGGATTTGATGCCATCAATAGTCCACACACTATCTTCGCGATGGGTTCGTTGTATTCGACGGATTAAGCCGTTCCAGCAACGACTCCCCTAACGTTTTATTTTTCCAAATTGAGTAGCTTTGAGGGCGCAGCTGCTACACCAACCACTAGGATCGAGACCGAGCTATCGGCTCTTCGGTTTTCTCGTTCGTTCTCTCTCTTTTCTAACCCCTGTGCTGGTTTCCTCGCGTTAGCCGAACATCGTCGTTCATTTCTTATACTTGGAGCTGCGTCTCCCCGGAAATTCCTGATAGATTAGTCGGAAATTAAACCCGACTTGCAGTTTAATATTCTGAGTGTGAGTGTCCAATTACGAGGTTGTTCATGCAATTCTCAATTTTTGTTGACAAATTTTACGAAACTGGTACCAAATAAAATTTTATTTTCATTGGTAATAGCATTTGTAGGTCCAAAATAAATCAAAGTCGTACTAAATAGGTTGAAGTTAATAATCCAGCATTTTTTGTCTAATAATGGTGGTACATCCCACAAAAGTGCTTAGATTAATTATGAACACTATAATTCATTTTCAAAGAAGGAATTTAAGAAATCAATAGTCTCTCTTTTTTTCACTGGATTAATGCAACATCAAAAAATTAGATTGCAAGAAAGAGGAACGGATGAGGGCTAAATCTGTTTTGTATATTTTATGAGGAAATAGGTATGACGGTAAAAGCTGCGGTATTAGCCAACGTGGGAGGACTAAGAAGACTCGAGAAAACTCGACGAGGAGCTTACGGAGTGGAACCAATTAATAGTTAAGGTGAGAGCTGACGTTGAGGATGTGGTTCCAGGCAGAGATTGGAGGATCAGATAGAAGCACGCGTGTTCAATCTGACCAGTGACCTCGTAATTTTGGCGACAAGAGAGGTCGGCTTCTCCGCTGGCGACGTTTTGCTCTTCCGCTAGCTCCGACAGAATTCAATAATGACCTAATACCATGCCGTCGTAAATTAACGGCGAACGTGCGAGCTGGCAATACCCACCGACCGGTATTTATTGTTGGCGATCGATAAAACCATCCACCTGCGAGGCGACGATATTGACAATCTGTTTCGACCGATTATGGCGGAAAAATATTCCGGATTCCTAATCCCATTAGTATTTCTACTAACCGCTTCCTTGAACAAATTTCCCCACAAAAAAGATTTTCTGTTTTTACCTTTTACTGTGCAAATGTTCGTGCATTCGTAGTCCGCTCGTTTTCGGAAAGTGTACATTCGAAGTTCAATAAAACATAAAACAAAACTATCAGTTATTTCGTTTTCCATTCGCAACAATCTAAATCCATAAAATTCTAAAAATCTAAATCTAAAAAACCATCACGCGAAATAAAATTGTAATTACCTCCGGTTTCATGAAATTCATCTACGAAACAATCATTTTCGCGGGGAATGTGAGTACATATCATATACAGGGTGTTCATTTGAAAACTTTCCAGCCGAATCTCTCGAGAAGCATGAAAGATATTAAAGAAGTGTAAAACCAAGGTTTTCGAGAGGGAAAAGGGGCGGTGGGCAGTATCAGTTTTTTATTTGGGTGGTGTTTTCAAGGTCATTTGAAGGTCAACCTTGTTTTTTCATATGGAAACCTGCTGATAAAAAAAAGTATCCTACGAAAATTGCTTTCATACTTTTCAAAAGTATGAACAAGTATGGAAAGTTTTCAAATGAACACCCTGTATATATGTGTATCATATATCATATCATATACCGATTCAATAATCGGAAAATGAATTCAGCAGTTTCATTTTTGAACTACACGATCATTAATTTCTTTCGATGCAAATTGGATGAAAGAGAAATATATGTGCTAGAGAAAAACCGAACAGTTTTGCAGTGCATCGGGTGTGTGCAGCAAATGGACGACGCAACGTATAATATTCGCGGACGAAACACCGGAGCAATATTGTCAACCATAACGACCTCGAATCACACACTATTAAATACAAATTGGACCAGTAATTAGGGATAATTTGGTCATCGACTAATGATCACTGGAACATTTAATTTCCGTTTCTAGCTCTGTGCGAAACAATTTGATTCCGTGCTGCCGCCGAAGAAGATATTATATTGCAAATGTTACAACAATGATTATCCGCACTAGCGTGTAACGTGTGCACTGTGGTGGTCGGACGGCGCGGTGGCAGTGCTTCGATTAAATCGAGTACGATATTGATATAATATTAACGACCGTTCTTTGTAACCCCGGCCCCAACAAATTGCCAATAGCGTGTCGGTACATACGTCTACTCGATTAATAGCAAATTCCTACGAACGTTCGACAATGTTGTTATGAATAATTAATTTTTCGATGTGAAATATTAAACACTCCGCCGGCAGTCGCGGATCGCTTGAATTAATTTTATTACGGTACAGTTCGTAACGTCGACACAATGATTTATTGAAGAGCGCTGCAATTACCGTAATTTCACCGAATAGTCACTCCTGGAAATCCTCGTCTTCCGCATCGAGCGGATGCCGTTCGAACGAACTGGTACATACCTGAAATCAAAAAGACCAGTCAATTAATAAACGATTTCACAATGACCATTCGATAAGTCAAATAAACGATCAAAGTCTCTGATAAACCGTGTGATATAGTATCCGCCCATTCAGATATGTTAAAAGCAATGCATTATTCGCAATTTATCGACTCGTTGCGTGCTCCGACATCGTTATAGTGAGCTATGCTTGCGCAAACATCGCTGAAGAACTTCATTATTTCAAGCTGAAATTGTATACCATTATTTAATTTATTCCGCGTTCGGACCGCGTGTTGCATCAAATTGATTTCACAAGAACTCTTTTTCAGGATAATAGCAATTACAGCAGGAATGTCGGCGGTCATATTTCGTGGAATTGATGATTTGATTCTGTCGAGAAATTCGCAGTCCGATGATAATGAATACTTGTTTATCAACGAGCGACACGCGAACCATTTTATTGAGAGCTCGTAGCGGAATGTTTCGAACTGAAGGACGGCGGACGTCTTATCCTCTCCGGGCTGGGAGCTGTGAAATTTTTCGGTTTCCCACGATAAAAGTTTCCCGCGATGGAGGATGCAGCGTGTGCAAAAAGAGCGGACGGGTTCAAGAACACGGTGCCCGCTCATATGAGAACCCGTATCTTATCCGAATACGGAGGATGCAAGTGTGACAAAGTGCCGGCTCGGCTTCAGTAACCTGTCCGTTTCTGCTTGACGCACGGACACATACATATTCAGCCGTGGGACACGAGTTATGGCTCGGGGGACGGAATTACTTTGGAAATGAGCTGGCTCGGCTGATAAAGTCAGTCTGAACGAATGTGTTACTCCGCCGCGCCGCGCCGTATGCAGTCCGTTTCTGGCTGGATAGGATGCGGCCTGCGATCATCGTCGCGTCTGTTAGATCAACCGTTTCGAGTAATGTACACGAACCGGTTCTTTTTGTCGTACATTTTTGAATCGAAAGTAACAGAAAATTTGATTTGATAAATACGTTACACTAAACCTACCACGGGGAGTCAAATGTCGCATTTTAGATTTTTTAATTGATAATTATTGAAATATTAAAGGTGTTTTCATGTGGGAATTTATTGAATATATTTTTTTACTCCAGTACATATTATAGTAAAAGTCGCACAAAATATAAATAAATTTATATACACATCATTCACTTTTGATGGTCAGTAGGTTTAGTGTCAGAGATTCAAAAATTCTGAAATAATTTTTGAAGTAAATCTTACCGCTTAGCAAGCGTTAGAAAATTCTAGAATATTTTAAAGGAAATTGATTTTATTTGCAGAACACACAAACGTGAAAGACTACGTCCAAGTCTAATGGGCTTTTGCGGTTGGTTAATAATAAATTATTATTTCCGGAGACTACAATGTGGTCGTGAAAGATTATTTTAAAGCGGATGCTGTTATGAGTGCTACGATCTGGAATATTCTAAAGTGTGCAGCAACATTGAGATCTCTCGCAAA